>CM046873.1:2369469-2477407 GCA_025617745.1 Heliocidaris erythrogramma
GAAATCTTCAGTTTAAAAATAAATTGACATATCTATTCTATATTTTTAATCTCAAATGGGTTTTTAATTTTGAAAAAGGCAATTGGGCATTTGGATTAAGAAAATCTTCTTGTACACATAAAAAAAATGGCAGCCCCCATGTATTGCTAGCAGACGATACATATTGCTAGCAGATGATAAATTTTGCTCAGAAAATCTTGATTCGTATCGATCTCGTATATTTTGACGCGAAGCCATATAGTCTAACAAGTAGGAATAAATAACACCTTTGAACACTATCGTCTTTATTGTTTGAGGTTAATTCTCCTTTAATGACCACTGCCAGACGATTTAAGCGGTGGAAAGTGCCTGCCAGACGCCCCTATGGTAATTTACCCACCATTAATGAGATAGATCAGCTAGAAAGGAAATCTTATGAAACCTGTGGGAAATTACTTGCTAGATGGTTTGCTGTGATTGTTAATAATTATAGTATGTTATATATATCCGGTTCAGAAATTGCGGTTCCGGATATCCGGGAGTCGGGGAAGTGGTTTAAAACCATTATTAAGGCTAATTAAGAGGTTTTTTTTAGGAGGAAAGATTAAAAGCAATAACATATTGAGACCAGATATCATTAATTTTATTTGGCAATGCATGAAGAGTAAGAACCAGAGTTCATTATTGAAATTCAAGGTAGACTGCAGGTACTCAGACTCCTTCTAGTAGCCTACCGGGCGGGCGTCATTACCCGCCAGGAGTTGATAAATGCTTTAGTAGACCTGATTCTTCAATTATTTTTTGTTTACTGATCTGGTTCTCTAATCATTTGGATTGTCTTAATTATGTTCATTCTTATTTCAGTATTTGCTTCGTATTTTTGGTTTAGTTAAACATTTTTGGCTGTGGTTTCAAGATGAATGGTGCCACACCCAAAGTGCCAATTAATTTGTGTTCCTTTTTGGAGTTAGCGGCAATCCCTGGCATGACTGCCTCGGGAGTGGCAGCCATTGCCGATGCCAGGGCCCGTCATGGGATCCTCATCCCATACCTCTTTGCCTCCGCGCTGGGTCTGGAAGAGCTGCAGGCCCTGACGGACCAGTTTGATTTCATCATCCCGGATACCCCCTCCCTCCGGGAAGGGAAATCGGCGCCTAGTCACCCCCCCCCCCCCGAACAAGTTTCGGAAGACTCTCGATCTAATGCCGTGATGACCTTGACCCCTCAAGGTCATGGTCATCATGGCATCAGATCGGGTACAGTGGGCGCCAGGCAGGGGTCGAAAAATTTCCATTTTTGGGCCGCTTTCAGTTCGTCAAAAAGTTAGTATTCATTTTTGGCGCCATTTTGACCATGACCTTGAGGGGTCAAGGTCAAGGTCATCATGGAATTAGATCGGGGACCGTGGGCGCCAGGCATACGTCGGATACGTTGAATATCAAATGAATATCAAATGAATATTGAATAACGAATAACGAATATCAAAACAACTTCATAGACCTTTTAATAGAATGATATTTTTAAAAAATCTACAACCTACGAAATATTGTAAATGTGCATATCAACGGAGTAGAAATCATAATTCCCTTCCTATTTCTGCTTTTCAAAACGGCATCATTTATGCCTATCTTCCAGATTTCTATAATATTTTCACTACTTAAGCATAAGTTATAGAAATATTCATATAATCGGCATACAAAATTTGTCGAACTTCAGGATTACCTAACTCAACACCTTTAATTTCAATAAGTAACAAAAACCAGATACAGTGAAAGTGGGTCACCCTGCCTTTAATACTCCTCTGTTAAAGGGAGTGGCAAGTCGTAATCCATGGGCCTGACCAGTTGGCCTGACTCGGGGAAATTCGGATACAATCAGGTCCAATCGTGCGCTACCGAAGGAATGTTATTGCCGAATTCCTCGCGTGATCGTTAACTCGAATCCCTACATGTAACGGAGCAATGAGATTCAAATACTGGAATAAAGAACGCGCGATCTTGTTTACTCAAATTTGGGTCAATGTGCGAACTTTTATTAGCTGCGCGCGATAAATTGAAGTCGCTTTGAACTTTGATCCAGAGAAAGGAGCATCCAACTGTAAAACCGCCCATAGATTGCGACTTGTCGCTCCCTTTAATATGAGGGGTCAAGATCAAGGTCATCATTGCATCAGATCGGGGACCGTGGGCGCCAGGCAGGGATCGAATAATTTTCGATTTTATGCCACTTTCAGTTCTTCAAAAAGCTAGTATTCATTTCTGGCGCCATTTTTGACCGTGACCTTGAGGGGTCATGGTCAAGGTCATCATGGCATTAGATCGGGGACCGTGGGCGCCAGGCATACGTCGAAAAAAATTTTAGGCATTTTTGTATATCAAATGAATATTGAATAACGAATAACCAATATCAAAACAACTTCACAGACCTTTCAACTCTTAGGCTGGGTTCACATAGAAGTATACGGTATACGGTATACGATATTCGCTATTCGCTATTCGCTATTCGCTATACGCTATACGCTATACGGGCATGGCGAGTCACATAAGGTAGCACGCGTGTCCTACTTTAATATTTGAGCCATATGATTTTACACACTAAAAACTATTTTTATTTTTTTTTTGGGGGGGGGGGGGGGTTGGGGGGATGTGATTGGAAATACTGTAGTTATGTTTCCAAATATATATTTTAACATTTCAAACATGAATCAGCCTAATTGATTTTATCAATTATTCCTATTTTCGCTTTGATGACGTCATTTTTTATGGTGGGGGGGGGGGGGGGTAGCTTGATTCTACTCCCCCATCCCAGCTTTGTGAACTCTTATCAAAAGTGAAATAATAAAGAAATCATTTTATAAACAATATTTTCTTGAATTAAATCTATTTCCACATTATTTAACTTATTATAAGAATAATTAAGTAATTCGTTAAATGTTGCTCGACTATATACAACAACATGGCTCAATTAACCCGCGCTGCGGGTTAGTTGAGCCATTTTGACCTTGTGTCTTCAATCCTTTCAAGGTCAAACAAGAAAGAAAGAAAAATGCAGAGCCCACATAAATCACACAGAATGTGCATGAGATATTTTTCTTTCAGTTAAAAAAAAAGGGGGGGGGGGGCATTTGACATAGTAACCCTAAAGTGTTGGATAACTTAAATATGACGGCATGTGCTATGAAATTCCAATAAAATGAGTACCAAGAAATCCTTTTATTTGTAACTTACCTTATTTAACCAAAGCACACAATAAATTGTTTATAGGGAAATTCAGAACACCAGTTGCCACATCCGAACAGGATGGTATACGCTGCACGAAAATCGAACAAGCACGATTCCCACTATACTATACTATACGCAGCTATACGCAGCTATACGGCATTTTCGTATAGTGCCCTCTCATGTGACCCGGTATTAGGAAATCCTATTGTTCGATTCAAGCTATTCGCGTGCCCTCGAAAACGTGCACCGTATACCCGAATAGTATACTTCTATGTGAACCCAGCCTTATGGTGCCGGAGGCACGTATAGTTGCCCTTTAGTGCGTCTATTATTGCTTTGTTTGCACTCTCTAATTTTACTGAGGATTTTTTATTTTGAACTATTATGTATATACGTTATGCATTTTGATGTAAATATGTTTATTATTATTCAGGGCCCCATTGAAGACCACTACTTAATGGTGAATGGGCTACCCTGACAAAAGATCATAAATAAATAAATAAATAAATAAATAAAAGTGCCGATGGCACGTTTCGTTGCCCGATAGTCTTTTTTTTTCTGTTTCATCCATTTTAATTATACAAAACTAACTTTATATTCAGATTTTTTCATATTGATCTATTGATAACAGATTAAGCATTCAATCAACCATTAAAACATTTTTTGAAGAGGTGTTTTTGTGATAATGCCGCAAGCATGTCAAGGTTTCCCAATAGAACGTGTTATAAACGTTGTGTATGGCAGTACACGCATGTCTATGGGCGGACGTCCTGAGTTAGTCTACCGGGGAAATGAGCTCTGAGTTGACCAATGGCAGAATAGCGCAAAGTATCGCTCCAAATGCAGCCCGCTTATTCGCCAGCATAGTATGAATATTCATGATTAAAGGAGTTGGCGAAGCGTGGGTCTAAATGGTATTATCGTTCTGTGATGCAGTTCGATGTATGGGCAGTTATTTTGGAGCTAGCCTACATGAATTTTTATTCCCATGCCACTTTCTTGTTTATGATTTAAAAGTCTACCCCCTACTGGATTTGGTAATATACCATAATGTTTATTCCCCACTCATTGTTTTGTTTATCAAAAGTCTTCACATTTGTCTTGTTTTGCTGTTTAAGCAAAGAAATTCGTTGAAACTGCATTTCTCTTCTTTATAAAGAACTACTCGTTTGAATAGTTAACTTTAACCTTAGCATACCAAGTGAATAATGATGCCCCATGTTAAATGGGAAAACTATTTGTATGCATGGCAGACAGACCTAATTGAATTATCTATTCTCTGTATTTTACTTATCACCTCTGTCATACCAAACAGTATTGACAGACCATTGTGGTTAAGCTGTTCGCGTGCTGACAGGGGGTCTATTAAACAAATCTTTTTTATTCCCCCCATTGTTTTGTGTATCAAAAGTCTTCACATTTTTCTTGTTTTGTTGTTTAAGCAAAGAAATACGTCGAAATTACATTTTTCTTCTTTATAAAGAACTATACCAAGTGAATAATGATGCCCCATGTTAAATAGGAAAACTATTTGTATGCATGGCAGACAGATCTAATTGAGGTATCAATTCTCTGTATTTTACTTATCACCTCTGTCATACCAAACGCGTAATGATAGACCATTGTGGTTAAGCTGCTCGAGTGCTGACAGGGGGTCTATTAAACAAATCTTTTTGTTTTGCAAATCACCTGTCTCATTCACAGAACCCATCCGTAAAATGTGTTTAACTTTAAGTAACTGTCCTCATCTTGTTTAATCATACAATACATAAAGTATCTGAGCCTTGAAAGAAATGTGCTTGTACATTGTTTCATTACACATGCCAGGGTTCAAGCGGTAATATTACTGCAACATCTTTGTTATATTTTTGTTATATACTGAATCAAGTCTTACAGACGAATAATCAAACGTTCATAGAACTCGTCCATTTGGTATTATATTTACACGTGTGCTGAAAGAGTTTTAAGTAACAATTTTCTTTATCTTGTTGATCATACATGTTTACTGATGAATAGCTGGCTGTTCACTGTGTAATGCAAAATCTTTTTGTATGCTGCCAGACAGTTTCAGTAACAATTCTTTATTTTGATTGTTCCCTTTATCGTTCTGTGATGCAGTTCGATGTATGGGCAGTTGTTTTGGAGCTATTCTACATGAATTTTTATTCCCATGCCACTTTCTTTCTATGTGTTAAAATTCTACCCCCTACTGGGTTTGGTAATATACCAGAATTTTTACGTTTTGTGTATCTAAAGTTTTCACATATTCTTGTTTTGCTGTTCAAGCAAAGAAATATGTCGAAACTGCTACATTTATTATAACCTACCAGGGATCATACGAAAGTACACCGTCCATTGGGATGGAGACAAGTAATTATCACCTTTTTTGGTCTCGATGAGTGAGAATGTTAAGACCAAGTTCCAACCTCTTTGTCAAATATTAAACGCTTGACAATGAGATGTTATTATCTGTTCGAAATCAAAAGGAGTAAGAGGGGAAGAAAAGAATAGGGCAAAAATACTGTTCAATTATTTTGTAAGGTAATGCCCAATTAATCTTTCTTCCCCGACCCTTTATTTTATTTTGTATGTCAAAGATTACACCCTTGCTCGGGTGCTTTACTCGAGTGGTCGGGCTCTGCTCTGTTGCCCTAAACATTTATTGTAACTGACCAAGATGGGTCCTATTGTATTTCCATTTGCATTGTACATATATATTGAAACTACCCACGCACTTGCACTACGTATACACACAAACACACCAACATGCACTTGCAAACGCACCAACATCACGCATGCAGTTGATCATCCTCCAAAATACCGGCACTTTACATTTAATTACATTTGTATTAATAAATGGATTCACACGCTTACACTCCCGATATTCTTCTGGACGATATACACGACAGTAAATATTACACTCCCTTAGAATTTAACGATACATTTTCTCATAATCCAAATAATATTTCACTTTTACATATAAACTCGAGAAGTCTGAACAGAAATTTCGAATATTTTGACAACCTTTTGCACTCCTTAAATAATTTCGCATTTTCCGTCATTGGAATAAGTGAAACATGGTTACATCAGAATTCTCCAGATATGTTCAGTTTGTCTAATTATAAGTTGATTAGGGCAGACCGCAAACGAAGAAGAGGGAGCGCTGTTGCATTTTGTATTGCTCAAAACGTAAAATTCAAAATCCGTTCAGATGTTAAACTAACACAAGCGGAATCATTATTTATTGAAATTGACAACTCAAATCTCAGAAATGTCATTATAGGTTTAATTTATAGACCCCCCGACTCAGATTTTGAACTATTCTGTGATGAAATGGATTCATATCTTCATAAAATAGGCGAAGAAAACAAACATATTTTTATGCTTGGTGACTTTAATATTAATTTCCTGCCCTCTTCTGATAGCAGTAATTCAACCAATTTTATGCAACTAATGTATTCATATGGCTTCATTTCGACTATTAATAAACCCACCAGAATAAATTCACATTCTTCAACTCAGATTGACAATGTTCTTTCCAACGTACATAATAACAAAACCATTGGGGGATATTATGCTCTGAAGTTTCTGGTCACCTACCCATATTTTTAACATGTGAATGCAAACTATGTTGCCCTAAATCATTTGATTAATTTTTATATCGCAAAGAATCATAACGTAATGTAGAATTACTGAAACAGGATTTACTTTTAGAGGGAGGGGCAGATGTCTACAATGACAATGATGTCAATACCGCATACAAACATTTTAATAACAGATTACAATATTATTATTAAAAAATATCCCCCTAGGCAAAATTAAAAACAAGCGAAGTAAACCCAGGAATCCTTGGATAACGAAAAGTTTATTGAAGTCAATACAAACACGCAACCGCCTCTATAAATTACATTTACGCAATCCAACTGATACTAACCTAAAGACATATAAAACTTACCGCAATAAATTAACAAAACTGATTCGAATATCCCGTAAATTACACTTTTCTAATAGATTAAAGAAAGCCAGTTCAAACACTACTGCAACTTGGAAAATCATCAAAGAGGTTATGGGAAAAAAGACTGATCCCTCACCCACGGATAATATCACACTAAATGGTACTAACATACATGATCCTAGTATTTATGCAAATTCATTTAATTAATTTTTCACGAATATCGGCCCTGAACTCACCAGCAAAATTAATAGCCCTAACGCTCATCTTTCCGAACAAAACCAAGAGTCTCTCTTTTCTAAACCAAACACGTCCCAGCGAAATTGTTAACATTACCCAATCTCTTAACAGCTCAAAATCTTATGGCTTCGATAAAATAAGTATGTCTCTTTTAAAGGGTCACTAAAATAAAAAAATAATTGCCCATTTTTCGTAGGAAGGTGTCATCAGGAGCCAAAAAATATCCATCACACAATTTTTTATGCATTCAGTCATATTTTATAATCATTTGAAAAGTACATTTTTGCTGATTTACACAGTCATAAGCCCCGCCCCTAGAAAAACCCATCGAAGCGACATCGTAATCACGTGATCTGTGACGCATGAGAAGTAAGGGAAAATATTCCACTAACCTATACCGTGCGCGCCCGGAGGCCCCCCGGCAGGCCCAGCCCGGTGCCGAGCATGATATTCACCGCATCGACCATTTGCATTGCGTATTTTAGTGGGTTTAATTCCTCACAATAACTTTGATTTTGGGACACAGTTTCATCAATAATGCCTAATCGATGTATAGCTGCGGGCTGTAGCAAGACCCCTAAAGATGGTGTAAGCCTATTATATACATCATTTTCCTAAAAATGAAAATCTACGGAAATTGTGGGTCGCAAATGTAAAGCTCACGCGGGCAGAGTGGCAAGGGCCGGCCAAGTGAGTTGAGTACAATCTGCAGCGATCACTTTGCCGAAGATGATTTTGAGGATCCTGGCCTGTATTCGGAATCTGGCATGAAGAGAAGGATAAGCTAGCTAAAAGATTCAGCTATTCCAAAGATCAGACTTGGAGTCAAGTCTTCCAATCTGTTTTTCAACGACAGCAGCTGCAGCAGCTTCACCCGTAGACCGAAAATTCTGTCTCTCGTTCGTTAGCTAAGACGACCTAACGAACGAGAGACAGCATTTTCGGTCTACTTCACCCGTAACTCCAGGGAGCTCCAACGCGTTGGAGCTCCCTGGAGTTACTTCACCCACGGCCCTTCACCGTATTCTGCGAGGGGTTCAAACATATAATATGGTCGAATTTCCCCTTGCCACTCGAGCTTCTTTGCCTTCGGGGTCTGATAAATCATCTGATAAATCAGAGTTCGTATCTGCATGGCTCAGAAAAGTCCTCCAACTCGGAATTGCGGGCACTTTTCCTCTCTCTATATAAGTTACTCGAATTCAGCCAAAATCTAAGTCAGTATTAACGTACTATGTAAAGCGAAGTAAAAAAAAAAAAAGCCGTCAGTGAAATAAACAAAACAAAAGCGTTCGCCAGTCGCTATGTACGAGGGGAACATAGTCACTGCCGTAGGACATAGTACATACAGACGCATAAAACGGCTGTGCACGCGTTTATGACCAATGCAAAATTTTCGTTCGGCAAGCTCAGATGGATGAGAACATTGTTCAATAGAAAAGCTAAAAAACAAAACAAGAGCTGTATATTTGAGCAAAAGCGTTTCTGATCTTGTAGAAAATATATTGCTAATGATTATTCACTCCTAAGATTATATTGATTAATTTCCTTTTTTCATAAATTGTCCGTTGAACAGAGGGGTCAAATACCGCATTCTGTGTACAATATTATATGATGCAGCCTGCAGATCTTGTGCCTCTTACTTTTCATACGTCACTTGGGGGTTAGCCAATCAGCTCACGAGTTTTAAGGAATGGTCCCAAAACCTCTACTTTTCCCCCTTTTTCGCCAAAACGAGACATAATTTGGACAATCGATTGGCAGATTCGTGATTAGAAGGCAAAACTACATGGAAAGAGCACCCATTTTCTCTCTAATTTAGTCAACCTTTAAAAGAAATAATCCACCCACTTGCAATGCCTTTAACTCACATTTTTAATCACTCGTTATCACAAGGTCTTTTCCCTGATCTATTGAAAATAGCTAAAGTCAATCCAATTTTCAAAAAAGACGATCCGCACGAAATAAGTAATTATCGTCCCATTTCCTTACTTCCAAGTATATCCAAAGTCTTAGAAAAAAAATCGTTTATAATAGGTTACATACATTTATCAATAAACACAATATACTCAGTTCAAATCAATATGGTTTCAGGAAAAATTACTCAACTGACCTAGCATTAATTCAAATTTATGACAAAATTACAAATGCCATAGCTAACAAAGAACATGTTGTTGGTATATTCTGTGACTTAAGTAAAGCATTCGATACGCTGAATCACGCTATCCTCCTTTCCAAACTCAGTCATTATGGAATTCGGGGTCAACCACTCTTATGGTTTAAAGATTAATAATAATAATAATATTCCGCTTTTATATAGCGCCTAATACATCGACGATGTCTCTAAGCGCTTAATAATAACAGGTAGTCATTATTATTACCCCCGGTGATCGGATAGTGGCATGCCCGCATACAATGTATGCACATTCTCAGCTCCCTGGGGAGTATTCCAGCAATGGGCTGTACAGTGACGCTCAAATTGCTAAGCAAAGGACATTACCTTTCGCCATCCTACCGGGTACCCATTTAACACCTGGGTGGAGAGTGGCAAATGTAGATTAACGTCTTGCCAAAGGACGCTAGTGCTGCGGTGGGATTCGAACCCCGTACCTCATGGATCACAGTCCGGGGACTTATCCACTGACCCACAACACCTCTATTATTTAACAAACAGAAGACAATATGTTACATTCAATGGATATGATTCTGATTCCCTTTTAGTTCAATGCGGTGTCTTTATGTCAATGATATTATCAAGACATCCTCCGTTCTTTCTTTTGTCTTATTTGCCGAGGACACAAATATCTTTTGTTCTCACAAAGACCTTAATTCCTTATCCAATACTTTTAATTATGAAATTAACAAAGTATCAAACTGGTTTAAGTGCAATAAACTTTCTCTTAATATAAAAAAGACTCACTTCATGTATTTCAAACATCATTCTCATAATACAGACACACCAATATATATTAAAATCGATGATATGCCAGTAGAAAAGAAAACTAAGTCCAAATTTTTGGGAGTAATTATAGATGAAACTTTGACTTGGAATGACCATTTACATCACGTAATAATGTGCATTTCTAAAAGCATTGGTATAATTTCCAAGCTAAAGTTTCTTCTACCCTATGCAACCTTATTCCTGTTATATAATACACTAGTTCTCCCGTATATAACATATTGTAACATTGTATGGGCTAATTGTGGTTCGACAAAAATCAATTCTATTTTTAAACTACAAAAGAGAGCAATATGTACCGGATAAATTTAAAACGCTAAATAATTTCGACTTGAATACTATCCAAGTAGCAGTCATAATGTTCAAGTACATTAATAATCAACTTCCACCATCCTTTGATAACATGTTTAAGTTTAATAGTTCTGTTCATTCCTACCCTACTCGCATTTCTGGAAATTTCCATCTTACAAATCCCAAATTATCAATAACACACAAATCTGTAAGACATTCTGGTCCGGACATTTGGAATAATTTTCCCGATAACATAAAATCTTGTTCAACCATCTACTCCTTAAAAGCTACACTTAAACGAAAGATACTACAATCATACGTGCCCACGCTTTAAATTAGTATTTACTATTTGCACCCGCACATGCAATTGCACTGCACCCACTTGATCACCCAGTTTTACCAAGAGAGTAATGTTGCCTAATCTTTTTTACGAGGCCGCCTTCCATTTCCAGCTTAACCGCTCACGATGGCGGTCTCCTGCGTTCTATTACCTCTCTAGTTTATTGGAAAAAATATTTACATAGGTCTATTATATTCCTTAATCTTGTTTGTATGTTTTGTCTTGTGTTTATTATTGTATACTATTTTGTACATGATTTTTTACTTATGTAATACTTATGTAAACATTCGATTTATTGTATGTTATTAGAACGCAGAAATAAAAGCAAACAAACAAACAAAGAAACAATTCTCGTGTTAAGGCTTTTCCCTCCACTCAATACATATGACTTTGGTGATTGAAACTTTTTCACAAAATCGTTACGTGATGCGTGTGTTTATGTAGTCTTTATTTGTTTGCATACTATTATCGTGTTTGTCTATAACCCCTCAGTATTTCTGTGGAGATCTATAAAATGTTAAAAACTTGTCTTCTGTATTATTTTGTATTTACCATAAAGTTATGCATTCGCTTTCTCTTCAGTTGTTATTTTGTATCGCCTTTATATTTTCATTCTTCTACTTTTATTATGTCTTACCACTATCGCTTTCTTATTACCTCTTTCTAAACTTTTATAATATATCTCTCCTTTTCCTTCTTTTTCGCAACTCTTTTCTCCTCACCCTGTCCTTCGCAATCATCAAATCTTTATCTCTCTCTTTCTATCTTTATCCACCTCACTCACTCTACTCCTTTTGCGTTCTCGTGTTCAATCATAATGAGGTACGTTTGTTTTGCTTGATGATTAACAAAACCCATCTCCAATATTCCTCTGAAAATAAAAAAGACGCTAAAACGCAGTAAGGGAATCAGTTATGAATCCCTCAATCTCTCTCCACTCATTGTTTAATTTATACACGCCATATTCAACATAATTATCTACAATCTGCCTCACTCAAAGTTACTAGGCCTCAAGAAATTAAGAAACTGCTGAATATTGAACGTAGCCATATTTTTTTTCTTCCAAGATAAAGGGGGGGGGGTGGAAAATGCAAGAGAGAAGTATCAAAAATACAAAAAAACATGAGTAAATAAAATTAATATTTAAGGAGCATTATTTTTCATTAGATTAGTAACAATAGTTATCTGTATATGTTATACCAATCAAGCACCGCGTTATTTGGTGATTCTGCTCGGGAAGAAATAGATTGGAAGAGAAACCAAAACACTAGCCATCATGCATTATTTTGTTGCGATGATCGATTATTGGCCATGGTCTATAGGAACACGCCACGGGATAGAACTTTTCTTCTCAGGGGTCTATAATCCCCCCCCCCCCCCCTAACTCTATATCTCCGCGTGGCAATTTATGACAGGAAGTTCTTTTTTTTGTGTGTGTGTATGACAGGAAGTTCTTAGAAATCGGGGCCCATTGATGGACTATTCCCCATTATCCAAAAGACCGGCAGATGTATATATGACTTTTCTTTTCACCAGGATCTGCGTCAGAACTCTATAACCCCCTCCTGCTCGTGCCTCTACTGCTGTTATTTGTATATTTTATTTGACTTATTTATTTATTTAAGCGTGGTAATAGCCCAGTTCATCAATACCTTATTTACAAAAGATGTACCAACGCAATATAATCTCTATACGGTCGAAGGGAAAAAGAGAGAGTTTACGTAGAAGTATAACATACATGTAGAAAGTGATAGTTGATAGCTTCATTGACATTGCAAAAACAATTAATACAAATTAAATGATATTGACATCGAACAATAATATGTAGCATTTCTATTGACTCCTGCTTTCCGTTACCCTTAGTCCCAGATATGGCAGTTAAAATTCGTAGCAACCTGGAACAACAAATTTTAAGTACAAACTCCCTAAAGGTATTACCCGTGGGAGCATCTCTTTCGCTTTGGACCTTATTTTCAACGCTCATGAATCTGTACCCGAGGGTCTTGCATCAGCAGACTTCTACCTTGGAGAACTATCACAAATATACCCCGTTTTGAACGTTGAAATATGTCGCCATTTTGTTCTCGTCGGAGAATCGGAACGCGAAAACCATTTAAGCAGATCTTCGTCAATGACAATCAACGATAACAATAGCTCTATTGTGAGCATTCCTTCATCTGACAATGACGTTCCAAGAACCTGCTTAATGTGTAATTTGAAATGTAGCGCCACAGAGAAAATATGCATAAAATGCAAATGTGTAAATCAACGTATCGACCAGTTAACTATGGACGTGAAAGAAGTAAAGCATGCAATCGAAGCTATACTTGATAACCCACAATTGATGATTTCGAAGGGAAGTCTAGTTCCATCGATACCTCACTCTTCACACGATATCACGTCATCTATGCGACCACCACCATCTTCATCTTCAACATCGACACACCTACCTCAGAACACTCAACCTTCACCCCCCGGCACTTCTCGCCAACCTGCACAATTGCCTCTGTCAAGACCACGCAGTACACCAGCACCACCCCAACCAGCAAAGCAGACACCATTTCAACCGACAATTTCGCAAAACATACAACCCATGATGGAACCAGACGCCTTCCCGCCGTTACGTGCATCATCACACCCCACCAGTTTACCATACCCACTGGAACCCCTCCCGAATGTCTACCAATACCAGCAATCGCGCCTAGGAACATATCCGAATCCACCTCTACCCCGCCCTAACTTTCGGCCAATGACACGATATTCGCAACCACGAAATAACGGCTATACTCCTCCAATGCCTCCATCAACCTTCAATACACGCCCGACACACCGCGGTCGCTATGGAAACCCTTCATATGCGTCTGTAGTTCGCACCCCGCCTGAAACGTACAACCCCTACATGTATGCGGCAGGGTGTGAATACTGCGGAGAACCCAACCACCGCGCACAATCCTGCAGACACGGAATCCAGCTCCAATGTCGTCAATGCACTCTGTTTGGTCACAAAGAAAAATACTGCCCTTATTAAAGATTAGGCCAAGAAGAGAGTGCCAACGCTAAACACTCGCGTGTGCACCTCATTAAATCATGGGTTGACAATGAAATTTTACATAATATTTCTTTTTCTTCTAAGCAGAATAGCCCTAGAAGTAAAGAAACGTATAAGAATACACATGTACCTTTAAAAGTTAATAATAATGATTGTAAAGATGTTAATACACTGAAATGCATATATTTAAATGCTAGAAGTGTTGTAAATAAGATTGATGAAATAAGAACTATTGTACAATGTGAAAAACCACACATATTTTTCATTACTGAAACACACTTATGTCATGAAATTTTATCTACAGAGATATTTCCTGAAGATTTCAAAGTAGTAAGGAGGGACAGGAATAGACATGGAGGTCGTGTTCTTATAGCTTATAGTAATGATTTAACTGTACTCCACAGACCAGACCTTGAATCCGAATGTGAAATAATTTGGTGTGAATTGCTATGTAAAAACTATAAATCTCTATTTTTAGGCGTGTTTTACAGGCCTCCAAGTAGTAAGTTAGATATTTTATATGAGTTAAATAAATCTATGTCCCTAATATCCAATAATGGCAAAAAGTTGCACAATGTTGTTTTAACAGGTGATTTTAACTTACCGAATTTACAATGGTCCGATGGATACCATGTAACATCGGATAACTCTGAACTTACAAACTCTTTTATTTCGATAATTGATAATAACTTTCTTTATCAACATGTATGTCAACCAACTAGGATTACTGAATCGACAAGCAATATATTAGATTTGATATTTTCAACTCGCCCATCACATGTGAGTAATGTCGATTCATTTCCGGTATAAGTGATCATGAGGCAATAAGATTTACATTGGTTTGTTATATAATTAAAAACGAATCTAAGAAGAGAAAAATATACTTTTATTCCAAAGGCAATTTAGAACAGTTTCACAATGATTTAAAAGATGCTACATTAATAGATGAAAACAATGCATAATTGTGACCCGCCGCCTCAAAACCTACAATAAGTCGCACAGACCACAACGGAGCAAACAGCCCAAAATAGTAAATTTGCTTGGATCAGTCAGTTTTCTGTTTTTGATAGAAATGGGTAGTTTCATTATCATTCTATCATGTCTCAAGTTTGTGAGTGGTAATTCGACTTAGAAATATGTTTTTGGGGCATTTTAAAATGACTCCTTTTTTTTCACCTGTCCAGCTAATGAATATTTGGAGAGCTTTTGTAATACTTTCATTCAATGCGAAATTACTACTTTACCTCTACAGGTATTAAATTTATTATTTGAGTGAGTAATGAATAGGTCCTCTTGGAGTAGTGGGCCAAAATTCAGCCTAATCTGATAATCCCTTCATACCGGTTGCTATGGCCATTTGAATACCCAGTTTTACTTGGGCGCACACAGAGAGCGAAGGTTTAGCACTCTTTTGTTCCGACCTTCAATGGCCATTTTTTTCTGAATAGGAGTTATTGATTGCTGGTTACATACTGATTCTAAATGTGATATTTAGAGGTGTTACCATTGAGTAAATTAGGCAAGTGATATATCATTGGAAAGCTGAGAATCTCTACTTTCAGAAAATGTATAAAACAAAAATAAAATTTTTGGCGACTTATTGTAGGTTTTGAGGCGTCGGGTCACATATGATGTAGAACACCACTGGCAATCGTGGAAACATGTTGTGATGAAGATTTGCGATGCAAATATCCCATATAGCAATGTAACAAAAGGATCCAATGTTCAATGGATAAATAAGGATGTAAAAAAAATGATTACAAAACGAAATAGAATGTTTAACATAGCTAAAAAGTCACGTAAAGAATCTCAATGGGAAAGGTATCGACAATTAAGGAGAGAAGTAAAGAAGAAAATTAAATCTAACTATGTGTCTTTTTTAAAGAATGATTTGTGTAAAAGCTTAAAACATAACCCGAAATTGTTTTGGAGTTTTATCAAGTCTAGAAAATGTGATCATAGTACGGTTGAATGCTTAAAGGTCAATGGTACGCTTATAATAGAAGATCAACAAAAGGCTGATGCTTTCAATGTACAATTTAATCAAGCTTTTAAAGATCACGTAAGCCTCTCAATACCTGAATATAGCAGTAAAGCACCTATTATGAAGGACATTCAATGTACAGAGACTGATGTTTTAAAATTGTTGAAAAGTATAGACGTTTCAAAAGCACAGGGACCTGATGAAATATCTCCACGTTTGTTAAAGGAAGGTGCAGACCAATTAACGCCTTCTCTCTGTAAACTTTTTAACATGTCTTTGTCATCCGGCATTTTACCAGAAGACTGGCTCAGAGCAAATGTTTGTCCTATATATAAAAAAAGGCAACAAAGAAGACGCTAGTAATTACCGGCCAATATCGTTAACGTCTGTCACATGTAAGATTTTAGAAAGAATAGTCTGTAAACGCCTATTTCAACATTTTAACAATAATAACATTTTATGTGATAACCAACATGGTTTTCGTGAAAAGAGATCATGCGAAACTCAATTAGTAGAGGCTATCGATGATTGGTCATATATTTTGGAAACGGGTTCAAGTGTTCATATTGCTTTTCTTGATTTTGCTAGGGCATTCGACAGTGTGTCCCATGAACTTTTAAGAACAAAACTACAAGTATACGGAGTGAAATCAACTAATTTAAATTGGATAATGAATTTTTTACAAAAAAGATCGCAAAGAGTTGTTATTAATGGTGAATTTTCTTCGTGGATTGATGTTAAATCTGGTGTTGCTCAAGGTACAATTTTGGGTCCGGCGTTATTTCTATGTTTTATTAATGATATAGCTAATAACATCGCCTCTACCATTAGATTATATGCTGATGATTGTATTTTATATCGTCGTATTTCTACTTTAGATGATTGTAAAATTTTACAAAATGATCTGGAAGTTTTAAATCAGTGGTCTAAGACATGGATGCTTGATTTTAATTTATCTAAATGCAAGATCATGACGATGTCTCGGAAGCTTCATGATATAACTTACGCATATACTATTGGTGGTCAGGAGCTACAAAATACAATGTCAGAGAAATATTTAGGTCTTATGATCAACAATACTTTAAATTGGAATGATCATTGTTCTGAATTACATGTGCAATAGACTTGTTGGTATTATACGGAGGAACTTTATTGACTGTCCAAAATCTGTTTTAAAAAATCTTTATGAATCTTTAGTACGCTCACGTTTGGATTATTGTTGTATAGCATGGGATCCATATAGAAATTCACAAAAACAACAGGTTGAACGAATTCAAAAGCGCTATTTAAGAATGATGTGCAAAGACTGGAGCACTAGTTATGATACTTTATTACAAAAGTTAAGTATGAATACATTAGAGAATAGACGAAAGTACCTCCGACTGGTGTTTTATTATAAGCTTGTTAATGGTTTAATAGTTATAGGACATAAAGACAGGTGCACACCTGCGAACAGAATTGGAAGAAACGATCATAACTTAAAGATGCATGTACCCTTCGCAAGAACAGATTATTATATAAACTCATATTATCCTAAAACCATGAATGATTGGAACAAACTTCCGAAGAATGTAGTCAATATGAAAACTCTTAGCATGTTTAAAAAAGCGTTAAATAACCATCTCAACCCACATTGTTAATTTCACAGATGCTATACCTCAACTAATTAATTTTGTACTCTGCAATACTACAGTGATTTTACTTGCAATCATCATTATTGTCTATCGTTTACATCTTTTAAATAATACTTTGTGCAATATGTTTATGATATTGAACCTACTTGTTGTTTATATCCGGGAAACAGACTTGTATGGGTTGGTCAAACCTTTTTTGTTTTCCCGAGACATGTTTTTATAATGTCTGAATAAATTCAAATCAAAATTCAAATTAAATCAAAATCAAAATTGGGTTCATTCTTAGCATAATAAACAAACTGTTTATTCAATATAATACACAACTCTAGATCATCTCCCCTCATCGTCATAGTTACTGGCCCCTACCCCACCCTACCTCCACTCTTTCAATCTATCGTTTTCTCATTTCCTCATTACCTCCCTTTCTAAAATCTTCCCGCCCTCAGATCTCAATAATTATATATATCCTTTTCTCTCTCTTTTTCGCTATCCCAACTCTCTCCTCCTCACCCATCATTTACAGTCGTCATCATCATCATCTCTCTCTCTCTCTCGTTCTCTCTCCCTCCCTCTCAATCTTACCACTATCACTTTCTCATTACCTCTGGAAACTTTTCCCACCCTCATATCTCTTTTTTTCTCTTTCCCAACTCTCTTCTCCTCGTCTCGTCCTTTGCAATCATCAGATCTCTGTTTTTCTCTCTCTCGCTCTCTCCCTCTCAATAACCCATCTTACCACTATCAATTTCTTATTACCTCTCTTTCTAAACTATTCCAGCCCTCAAATCTCTCTCCTTTTCCTTCTTTTCCTCACCCCGCCCTACGCAATCATCAAATATCTATCTCTCTCTCTTTCTATCTTTATCCATCTCACTCACTCAACTCCTTTTGCGTTCTCGTGTTGAATCGTAATGTTGTTTTGCTTCATGATTATAAAGTGTCATGTTGCATACAATCTCTCTTCGTATTTTTCCGTATTTCTTTCCTATTTTTTCTTTTTCTCTTTTTTCGGGTTTTATACTTCCCTATTCATATATTTGTTTCCCCTCTCATTATTTCCTTTTTTGCTTATGCATTTCATTTTCTTTTTCTTTCCGTCTCTCCTATTCTATTTTCCTTCTCTCCTTTTCTATCTTTGTAGATTTCTTTGTATTTTCTCATGTCCTGTTATCATTATGTCGTTGATGTGTGTTTATACCTGTGACGAGGGACGAGTTGATGTTGGACGAGTTGTAAAATGGACGTCGAAGAGGAAGAATAGAGTTTTTCTAAACCTACGACCACGACTTCGCCTCGTTCTTTTGTACCTTGTTCATCGGCTGGATGATAGTGATGATGGTGTGAGCTGGACCCGTAACAAAATTGGGGAATGTCCGGAATCACTATGAAGGCCTCAGGTGAATAGACGAAGGTGAAACATTAGGTACTTTTGGTCTCCATGAAACGCTTAGGTGCAGTGCGGTTTATACGAGAGTGTATGTTGCCGTCTGTGCAGGCTGTGATTGAGGCAGAATTCTAGGGCATCTCGCTATGAGATTTTAGTTCGCTTGATTGAGTGAATTTTGTTGGTTGAAGGTATTTCAACTGGGTTAACCGTGTCAGGTTGCCGTGTTTGTTGGTTGAGGTTTGCCAACGGGGTTGACCAGAGTTAGGTTGACAGGAATTTAGGTTGAAGGTTTATTCAACTGGGGTAATCGAGTCAGATTACCAGCTTTGTAGGTCGAGGTTAAATCGGCTGGATCGACCGGATCGGGTTGTCGGATTTTACGGTTGATTGTTTCAACTGGGGTAACCGAGTCAGGTTATCTGATTTTGTTTGGCTAAGAATTTTTAGAGTTTCTTTAGCTGTTTCTAATCTTTTCAGGGTTGAGGATTAGGGGTCTGTATTGGCCATGGCGGATTTTTCTTTGGAAAAATTTGTGGAATCTCCCACGGTAGAGCAATTGCTGGTCTTGAAGAAGGCTGATCTATTGCAGGTAGCCAATCATTACCAGGTTGCTGAGGTAAAGAGCAACTGGCGTAAAGTTGAGATACTGAAAGCTATTATTCAGTGGTTGGTGGAGGAGGCAGATGTTCTCCCACTTGATGCTTTGAATAGCGTGCCTGGTGCATCCCAGGGAAAGGAAAACGCCGAAGAGAAATTGCGGTTAAAAGAGCTCGAGCTAGAGATAGCAAAAGTCGAACTAGAGAGAGAGCAAGTAGTTCTAAGGAGAGAAAGAGCGAGTGCTGAAGAGAGAGAAGAGATTAGGCAGGCTCAGTCTGATTTCGATGTAGCTCGGCACGTACGGATGGTTCCGGCGTTTGAGGAGGATGAAGTAGAGAAATATTTTCTGCACTTTGAGAAGGTGGCTGTTAGTTTGAATTGGCCACGGGAGAAATGGTCACACCTGCTACAATCTCAGTTGAAGGGTAAAGCTCGAGATGCTTATTCGGCTTTGTCCGTTGAAGAAGTGGGTCAGTATGACACAGTAAAAGATGCTGTATTGCATGCTTATGAGCTAGTACCAGAAGCGTACCGACAACAATTTCGGAAATCGCGAAAAGATGAGTCACAGACACATCTAGAATTTGCTAGGCGCAAGGAACAGTTGTTCGATAGATGGAGTTCTTCGCTCCATGTCAAGAACTTTGCGGATCTTCGAGAAATCATACTTCTTGAAGAGTTCAAAAGAAGTGTTCACATTGATGTTCGATTGCATTTAGAAGCGCAGCAAAGAGGAACACTTAGTGAAGCAGCCCGTGTTGCTGATGATTTTGTGCTGACACACAGAACCACAAACAAAGTTTCTAGTGAAACAAAGAAAACTGGAAAGTGGAACAAAAACAAGAAACATGGTTCAGCACATGTCAACGATGAAGTCAAATCACAGTTTAAGGGAGAACAGGGAAAAGCTAGTGAAAAGAAATGCTTTGCATGTAAAAAGGTTGGGCACTTTAAGGCGAAGTGTCCTACACTTCGAGCGAAGTCAAGTGAAGCTAGCGCACATCCGAATGCATTTGTGAATAATTTGTCAGATTCACAGAGTAGGATAGAACCGGTAGACTTAGAGAAAGTGAAAAAGCAGTATGAGCCATTTGTATCTGAAGGATTTGTGTCCTTCTCTGAGAGTGATGAGGCTAGGAGAGTGAAAGTGTTGAGAGATACTGGTTCCTCTCAGTCCATGATTTTGGAAAGTGTTTTACCCTTTGGTGAGAGTTCTTCTGTTGGTGCAAGTGTGTTGCTCAAGGGCATTGGAGATGGTTTTGTGGAAGCCCCCCTTCATGAGGTAGACTTGAATTCAGGCCTTGTTTCTGGTGTTGTGAAGATGGCCGTTAGACCATCACTTCCTATCGAGGATGTGTCCATCATATTAGGCAATGATCTTGCTGGTGAGAGAGTCAGGTCATGTCCAGTAGTGAGTTCACGTCCTTGTGACTGTAGTGCGACAGATCAGTTGGTTGCAGAATTTCCCTCTGTGTTCCCGTCATGTGCTGTAACTCGTTCAATGGCAAAGAGAGTAGTGTCTGAGAAGGAGTCTAGTGAGATAGATGTTTACTTGGGAGATTCTTTCTTTTGTCGTTTGGTTGAGGGTGAGTCCAAATCAAATGAGGATGAGAGTGCACGAGAGACGCATGGTGAAGGAAGTAATCAGAAGTCTGAACCAATTTTTTCTGAGAGAAAGTTGCAAGAGAAGCAACAAAAAGATCCTCAGTTGATTTCTTTGGGTGAGAGAGCTGTTTCTGAGGAGGAGGCATTGACTGTTCCTGTTTGTTATTACAAGAAAGCAGGTGTGCTCATGAGAAAGTGGAGGCCACCAGATGTTCCTGCAGATGAAGTGTGGAAAGAAGTCCACCAGATTGTAGTCCCTTTTACATACAGGCAGGACATAATTAGCCTTGCTCATGAAGCTCCACTTGCAGGTCACTTAGGAGTTCACAAAACTCAGGATAAAATTCCTTCTCATTTCTTCTGGCCTGGTCTGCAAAAGGATGTTGCGAATTTTTGCAGAAGCTGCCATGTGTGTCAGGTTGTAGGCAAACCAAACCAGAAAATACCGACAGCACCGCTGAAGCCAATACCGGCCTTCGATGAGCCGTTTTCTAGGATTATAGTGGATTGCGTAGGTCCTCTTCCAAGGACAAAGGCAGGCAATGAATACTTATTGACAATCATGTGCGCTGCGACAAGATATACCGAAGCGATACCACTTAGGCGCATTACAGCGAAACATGTAACCAAGTCATTAGTGAAATTCTTCACTACTGTAGGACTACCAAAGACTGTACAGTCTGATCAAGGATCAAACTTTATGTCTAAGGTGTTCAAACAGGTGTTACAGCAGTTAGGGATTGAGCATGTAACTTCGAGTGCATATCATCCAGAGTCTCAGGGAGCATTGGAGAGGTTTCACCAAACCCTCAAGAACATGCTGAAGACTTATTGTCTTGAAACAGAGAAAGACTGGGATGAGGGAGTCCCATTGTTACTCTTTGCTATGAGGGAGTCTGTTCAAGAGTCTTTAGGTTTCAGCCCTTTTGAGTTAGTGTATGGACATGAAGTCCGTGGACCCCTCAAGTTGTTGAAAGAAAGGTTGTTGTCGGACGATGAGGACATGAATTTGTTGGACTATGTTTCTACTTTCCGCGAAAGATTGAATCGCGCTTGTGAGGTTGCTAGACAGAATCTGTCTGACTCTCAGGACAGGATGAAGTCCTGGTATGACAGAAAATCCAAGGAAAGGAACTTCAAGGAAGGTGATGAAGTCTTGGTGTTGTTGCCCTTGGTTGGTCATTCTCTGCAGGCTAGATTTTCTGGACCGTATGTCATTGCTAAGAGAATTGGTGATGTTAACTATGTCGTAAAAACTCCGGATAGGCAGAAGAAAAGACGTGTATGTCATGTGAATATGCTGAAGCCGTACATTCGGAGAGGTGATGAAGAGAAAGCACAACCAGTGTTGAGTGCTGTAGAATCTAATCCAAAGAGTGAAGAAGAAGAAATGTGCAAGATTGAAAGAGAGGAACCATGTGTGAAATTGAAAAATTCAGAGGTTCTAGCACATATTGATGACAAACTAACCCACTTGTCTGAGAAGGAGAGGAAGGATGTGAAAGAGTTGTTGAATGAGTATCCGCAATTGTTTGCAGATGTCCCCTCTCGAACAGATGCTGTTGAGCATGATGTTGATGTGGGAGATACTACCCCAATCAAACAGGCACCATATCGGGCCAACCCAACAAAGATGAAAAGTCTTGAGAAAGAAATAGAGTATGCTACAGAATGACATTATTGAGCCAAGTGCATGGTCTTCTCCATGTATCCTGGTTCCAAAACCAGATAGATCATATCGTTTCTGTACCGACTACAGAAAAGTCAATGCGTGTACAAAAACAGATTCATTCCCCATTCCGCGCGTAGATGATTGTATTGACCGTATAGGCAAAGCAAAATATGTGAGCAAATTCGATCTGCTGAAAGGTTATTGGCAGATCCCCTTGACCAAGAGAGCGCATGAGATTTCCGCATTTGCTACACCGCAAGGCCTATTTCATTACACCGTGATGCATTTCGGCATGAAAAACGCGCCGGTTACATTCCAAAGACTCGTGAATAGTCTTGTTTCAAGTCTTGAAGGCTGTGAAGCTTATATTGATGACTTAGTTGTGTATAGTGAAGATTGGGATGTTCATGTACAGAGAATCAGAGAGTTGTTCAGAAGGTGGCTGCTGCAAAAATGACAGTGAATCTGGCAAAGAGTGAGTTTGGAGGTGCTAGTGTTAGTTTCCTGGGCCATGTTGTTGGCTCTGGTCACGTTCGACCACTCTCGGCGAAGGTAGAAGCAATTCTGGCTTTCCTGACTCCAACAAACCGGAAGTAACTGATGCGGTTTCTGGGCATGGCAGGCTACTATAGACGGTTCTGCCATAACTTCTCTGATGTCGTGGCTCCGCTAACCAATCTACTACGCAAAGAAGTGAAGTTCGTCTGGTCCAGTGACTGTAAGAGTGCTTTCGACCAGGTGAAAGCTCTCTTATCTACCAATCCTGTGTTGATGGCTCCAGACTTCAACCCAGCCGTACAGCCTGATGGTGGATGCTAGTGATGTTGGCGCTGGTGCTGTGCTAACTCAGAAGGACGCAGAAGAAGTCGACAGACCTATATCCTTCTTTTCTAAGAAGTTTTCCCCTAGTCAGAAGAACTATTCGACTGTTGAGAAAGAGACTCTATCAATGATCCTAGCACTTGAACATTTCAGCGTGTATGTTCATGGATCGCAGTACCCAGTCAGAGTATTGACGGATCATAACCCACTGACATTTCTTAGTAAAATGAAACACAAAAACCAGAGATTGAGACGTTGGAGCTTGTTGCTGCAAGAGTATAACTTAAACATTGAGCACATTGCAGGAAAGAATGTTATTGCAGATGCTCTATCTCGTGTGTGAACTTGAACTTAATCTCTGTGAAATTACATGGAAAGTGGGCTTACCTTATGTGAGATACTTCGTGAACATTTGAGCAGTTTATTGATATGAACTGGAATTCAATGTGGAGAAGAAAAAACAGAAATTTGAACTTGATAATCAGAGACTGATTGGACTCAGTGAAGCAATTTTCTTCTTGTGTTTGCTTTTTTCGGAGTTTTTTTTATATATTGCATATCTTTATGTATTTCTGAAAGTGAAATGATTAGTATTTTCTGTTGTGAAGATTTTAACATGCATGACAACATTCTGGTGTTAAATTCCCTTTTCGATATTACAAAAGAAACAAAAAACAAAAGAGAAGAGTTAGTTCTCGTTTTGGTTATGCATGTGTGTCACTTTCAAAACAGGAAATAAGATTTGATTTTTTTCATGTTTCATTGAAAAAATGTTGTTTGTTGACAATTGTATTATTGGAACCAAAGAGAAAAGGTATTCTCTTGTATTTTGGTCCCTTGAAGATGAAAGATAAATGTCATTGTTATGAAAATGCATAACATTGCATTAACAGTGAAAAATTTTACCACATCGTTATATTTTGAAGATATGTTGTTTCATCTTTGAGACAGATATATTATTGCTGAAAGTTGTTTATGAATTTCATTGGAAGAAAACAAATTTACATCTTTGCGAAAGCTATTTTGTTGACTTGCCAAGAAGCAATTACATGACAGAGATGACTCATTTCATGTATTATAACATGTCAGTGATTTTAACATGTTTTGTTGTTTGTTGAGAAAAAATTTCTTAATTAATTGTATCCCCGGCAGTATGCCGGAGGATACTTTGGATTCAGCAGCGTTTCGCCGCCGCCGCCGCCGCCGCCGCGTCACATTCTTGTGTGCGCTCTAGCGGTCACATTTCTTGACGAATTTCTTTCAGACTTCCTGTGGACGTGTATCTTGGTAAAATCTGGACCCCTATAGTTTCTGGTGATGCTGCCCCCAGTGTTCCGTCTTTTATAGGGTAAAAGGCCATATTTTGGGGGATAGTTTGTGTGCGCTCTAGCGGTCACATTTCTCAACGGATTTTGTTCAAATTTTGTATGAAGGTGTCTCTTGGTGTAATTTAAAAACCTATAGTGTTTGGTGATGCTGCCACCAGTGTTCCGTCTTTTATAGGGTCAAAGGTCATACTTCAGGGCATGGCGTGAGTGCACTCTGCAGGCCACATTTCTTGATGGATTTCTTTCAAATTTTGTATGGAGATGTATCTTGGTATAATCTACACATCTTTACTGTTTGGTGATGCTGCCCTCATTGTTCCGTCCTTTATAGGGTCAAAGCTCATTTTTCCATTTCTTGCACTCTTACTTCTGCATTTCTTGACAGATTTCGTTCAAATTTTGCATGAAGGTGTCTCTTGGTGTAATCTAAAAACCTATAGTTTTTGGTGATGCTGCCACCAGTGTTCCGTCTTTTATAGGGTCAAAGGTCATACTTCAGGGCATGGCGTGAGTGCACTCTGCAGGCCACATTTCTTGATGGATTTCTTTCAAATTTTGTATGGAGATGTATCTTGGTATAATCTACACATCTTTACTGTTTGGTGATGCTGCCCTCATTGTTCCGTCCTTTATAGGGTCAAAGCTCATTTTTCCATTTCTTGCACTCTTACTTCTGCATTTCTTGACGGATTTCATTCAAATTTTGCATGAAGGTGTCTCTTGGTGTAATCTAAAAACCTATAGTTTTTGGTGATGCTGCCACCAGTGTTCCGTCTTTTATAGGGTCAAAGGTCATACTTCAGGGCATGGCGTGAGTGCACTCTGCAGGCCACATTTCTTGATGGATTTCTTTCAAATTTTGTATGGAGATGTATCTTGGTATAATCTACACATCTTTACTGTTTGATGATGCTGCCCTCATTGTTCCGTCCTTTATAGGGTCAAAGCTCATTTGTCCCTTTTGTGCACTCTTACTTCTGCATTTCTCGACGGATTTCATTCAAATTTTGTATGGAGATGTATCTTGGTATAATCTACACATATTTAATTTTTGGTGATGCTGCCCTCATTGTTCCGTCCTTTATAGGGTCAAAGGTCATTTTTCCATTTCTTGCACTCTTACTTCTGCATATCTTGACGGATTTCGTTCAAATTTTGCATGAAGGTGTCTCTTGGTGTAATCTAAAAACATATAGTTTTTGGTGATGCTGCCACCAGTGTTCCGTCTTTTATAGGGTCAAAGGTCATACTTCAGCGCATAGCGTGAGTGCATTCTGCAGGCCACATTTCTTGATGGATTTCTTTCAAATTTTGTATGGAGATGTATCTTGGTATATCTCTCAACACATTTCTTTCAAATTTTATATGAAGATGTGTCTTAGTGAAACCTACACATTTAAATTGTTTGCTGATGCTACCCCCACTGTACCACTTTCTATACAGTCAAATGTCATATTCAGGTTGTTGTTAGGGTCAAATGTCATATTTTCGTTGCATGCATTCTGGAGGACACATTTGTTAACTCATTTCTTTCAGATTTTGTATGTAGGTCCATTATAGATTACACCTCTACAGTTTTGGGTGATGCTGCCTCTAGTGTTCCGTCTTTCATAGGATCAAAGGTCATATTTTAGTGGATGGCTTATGTGCGCTCTGAGGTCATATTTCTTCCGAATTTTCTATAAAAATGCATTATAGTCTAATCTGCACAAATCGTTTTGGTAATGCTGCTCCTAGTGTTGACAATATTCCGGGCCACTGGCGGCAATTTCTACACCATCCTTTTGTTTGAGGGAGGGGATGGGGGAGGGTCTTTGTCCCTCCTTCAAATCGCTGCTAGTGCTGGGGGATACATTTCGCATTGCGCGGCACCAGCAATGCACATTTCTAGTTTAAATAGAAGAAATTGGATAAATACAACTTCTGATTTATGCACACATTAAGTGATAAATGTAAAGGTGCAGGATATTGGAAGAATTTTTGTGTTGAAACTTATGAAAGTTATTATTTTCATCTTACATATGAATGCCATAACCACTAGACAAACTTGAGTTCAGTATACAAGCTGTGATACCATCTGCATGTTGGTACTACCCAGATTTTCGTGAGTTAAATTGTTTTCTCAGAATTCTAACCTTATGTGAGGGTACAGATAGTTTTCATATTTATCAGCATTTGATGATTGGTGTATTTTTGACAGTGTCAGAAACAAAAGTGACATGGCAGCTAAAATAATTCATGTTTTGTGATGATATATTTTGTTGGACAAAATTCATCCTTTGTCATTTTTGTGAGACACTGATGTACTCCTTTGTGTATAGTATTTACATGTGAAGATGTTTAAGATGTTTGTTTGCATCACAGAGAATTATGAGCAATTTACTGCAGTTGCATATCAAATTGATTGCTTGTTTAT
Source organism: Heliocidaris erythrogramma (assembly GCA_025617745.1). Lineage (NCBI taxonomy): Eukaryota > Metazoa > Echinodermata > Echinoidea > Camarodonta > Echinometridae > Heliocidaris > Heliocidaris erythrogramma. The sequence goes on from CM046873.1 coordinate 2,396,946, forward strand.
GTCTCCTTGCAAATGAATATGTTTTTATATTAGTTGTAAGCCAAGAAATTGTGTTTATGCTATGTTTTACAAGAACACAATTCGTGCATTTATAATGAGCTTGTGCTATTTTTAGGTACAAATCGATCGAGACTAAGTGACTCGATACTAGTTTTTCGCAGTATGACAGTATTACTGTATATGTATTATGAAAGAAGGCATTTTATTTTGCATGTACGATATCGATAGGGATGATTTAATTATGTACATACTTCTTTCGTTACACTCATAAGTATGTTTTTATGGAGGGGAGTGTGACGAGGGACGAGTTGATGTTGGACGAGTTGTAAAATGGACGTCGAAGAGGAAGAATAGAGTTTTTCTAAACCTACGACCACGACTTCGCCTCGTTCTTTTGTACCTTGTTCATCGGCTGGATGATGGTGTGAGCTGGACCCGTAACAAAATGGGGTGTGATATATGAAGGTCTGGATCAGAGACTAGCAGATGAGCAATAAACGAGTCAAGATGCACTCGATATTTTGGACCTGAAACTGTGACTTTAATTATCATTTATTTAGTCGTTATGAACCCAAGAACATAACAAATTTGGCGACGAGGATGGGATCTTCTGGAGAACAGTGGATTTTGTTTTGATGGATTTGCGTTGGATTGAGCTTTATTATAATCCAGCACAAGATAGTCAGTGTTATGCCTGTCATCAGTCCCAGCAATGTAAAGTTGTGTACCTAGGCTATACATTTTTTACTATGAACGCTTTGCAGTGTGATTGCTGTGTGAAGTTGTATGGACGCTTTGCGGTGTCACTATCTGAATAATCAAGTTTTAGCAGCCAGATGTACATGTAGCCCATCGTAGTATTTTGCCCAATCTAAAACTAAGTTAAGCCCAGGTCCTAAAATAACTTGACAAAGTCATTATTGTCAGGGACAGGGTCAGTGACAGTCCTAATTTGGTCAGTGAGGACCAGCCAGCAAGCCTAACTCCAGTCAGACTTAGCCTTAATTGGGACCAGCCAGTCCTAACTAAGTGTAGAGTTGCAGATAAAGTCCAGCCGAGGCCTTAGGTTAGTCCAGGCCAGCCCAGCCCAGTCCAGGCCTTAGGTTAGTCCAGGCCCAGCCCAGCCAGCCCAGCCCGCCCAGAGCAGACGTGCAGCCCAAGTTTAGCCAGGTCCAGCCTAGCCAAGCTCCGCCCGGTTCAGCCCAGCTTAGCTCCAGATCATATGCCTGAACTGAAGCCAGCCCAGTCAAGACAGAGAACTTTTAATAGAACTCTAGTAGACTAAATTGTCAAGAGATTGACTGAAAGTGAAAGATTCAATGTTCTTCATTATTGATTGAGACATTAAACTTAATAGGCCAGTGTAGGCCAGAGAGTTTTCATCCAGCCCTGTACTTTAATTGCCGTGCAATTGTTTGTAAAGTTACAATATTGAGTTTTGGGTGAATATAAGTTAGTCTACCTAATTTCCAATACATGTATTGTTTACAGTAGTAGGCCGATATACATGTAGCAAATTCAAGAAGTGTAAACCAAGTCCAGGTTTAGTCATAAGTAGACAAAGTGTAGTACATTTACATTGTATAGCCTACATTGTTATTGGCTATTTATTGCAGTAGTAGAGGTCTATGCTAGTAGTCGCAAGATGGCTAATCAAATTGTAGGGAATGCCCCCCTACTAGAAGCAGGTTACACCTTTGAAGAATGGACAGAAGTTCTAGAAGCTTGGTTCACTTCGAATGACATTCAGTCAGCAGAGAAACAAAGAGCCTTGTTCCTTACAGGGTTAGGTAGCAAAGGGTATCACACCCTTCGTGCATTGTTGCAGCCAGAAAAGCCTTCAAGTAAAACATACCAACAATGCAAGGATGCTTTGAGTGCACATTACTCGCCAAAACCAACAGAAATAGTGCAACGATATCGATTTTACACATGCACTCAGCAAGCAAATGAAACAATCCCTCAGTTCCTAGCAAAGCTTCGACAGTTGAGCGAAGGATGCAAATTCAAAGAACTTGAAAATATGCTCAGAGACAGATTGGTGGTTGGTTGCTCAGACCTCAACATTCAGAGGAAACTGTTGGGAACATCCCAGTTGACTTTTGAAAATGCAGTCAACATTGCAACAGCAATGGAAGTCGCAAAGAAAGATGTAGAACAGATAAGGAAGATTGGAAAGCCGCAAGATGATCCTACATCAGTTCATAAGCTTCAGACAAAAGCGCCAGAGCCACAGAAGTGGACTCAGTCCAGAGTATCGAAGCCACAAGACAGAGGTTCAACTCTGAAGAAGTGTTGGAGATGTGGTGGTAGCCATGAGCCGGCTACATGTAAGTTTCGAGATGAACAGTGCTATAAGTGCTCTAAGAAAGGACACACAAAGAGTCAGTGTGATAGAGTTAAGGCCTATCAGCAGAAGTCCTTTCAGAAGAAGAGACAGTCTGAGAAAAAAGCACATCACTTGGAGGATGGAGAATCAGATTCATCAGAACAAAAGATGGATCACTTGATCCTTATAAAACCATTGTGATAGTGAACGGTAGAGAAGTGCAGCTAGAAATTGATACTGGAAGTCCATGGACTATTGTATCAAAAGAAGTGTTTGATGAAATCAGCAAGGATTCCAAACTGACGGCTAGCAATATCAAGCTGAAATCATACACAGAAGGAAAAGTGGGCATTTACGGAGAAGCAGTGGTTGACGTTCAGTTTGAACCACAGATGAAGCCAGAGAAGCTGTCTTTAGTGATAGTTCAGAAGGGTGCAAGTTTAATGGGAAGAGACTGGTTTCGAAGGAAGTATCCACATTTGGTTTCCATGTTAGCCAACCCAAATGCACCAGATGCAAGTCCGAGCCCTCCAAGCAGTTTGCATAGTTTGCAAGATGCTGTGCATGAAGTTCTTAATAAGCATGCCGAGCTGTTTGATAATAGCACAGTCGAAGTACTGAAGGGATATCAAGCCAAGGTATATCCACAAGAAGAGAACAGCAGTGCAAAGTTCTACAAAGCAGCCCCTGTTTCCTATGCTGCCAGGAAGCAGATCGATGCAGCATTAGATAGTTTGCTGGAGAACGGCATCATCAAGCCAGTAAAGATCGCAGATTTTGCATGCCCAATCATTGCAGTGCCAAAATCGGATGGGAAAATGGGAAAATGAGAATCTGTGGCAATTTCAAGTTGACAGCAAATAAAGTGTTGAAAGTAGAGCAGTATCCCCTTCCAACATTAGAGGATCTTCTACAGGAACTTGAAGGTGGAGAAAAGTTCTCTAAACTAGATCTCAGTCATGCATATCACCAGATTGAGTTGGATTCCGAGGCCCGCAAGTTCACAACAATCAACACTCATAGAGGTCTCTTTGAGTACACGAGACTGCCGTTCGGGATAGCAAGTGCACCAGCCATGTTTCAGAGGACAATGGAGAGCCTCTTAGCCGATATTCCCATGTGCAAACCCTATCTTGATGACATTATCATCAGCGGCAAGACTGATGAGGAGCACCTGAGAAACCTGGAAGCAGTTCTCTCGAGACTGGAGGGAAGTGGATTACGCTTGAAGAAGGAGAAGTGTGCCCTGATGAAAGACTCGGTCGACTATCTGGGTCATAGCCTGGATAAGAATGGTCTTCGGCCTCTTCAAGACAAGGTAGATGCGGTACGTCAAGCAGAACGACCGGTAAATCAAAGTCAACTCCAGGCATATCTTGGCTTATTAGGGTATTACCGCAAGTTCATACCTAATCTGTCGCAGGAGATAGCACCGTTGACTGAAATGTTGAAAGCAGAGTACAGATCAGCCTCCAGTGGGAAGAGAAGCAGCAAGCCTGATCCCAAGTTTAAGTGGGGAAAGAAGCAAGATCAAGCATTCCAGAGATCAAAGTGTCTGATACAGAGTGACAGTGTCCTAACGCATTATGATCCAGCCGAGCCTATCCTGCTTCAAACTGATGCAAGTCCCTATGGTTTAGGTGCTGTCATAAGCCACATGGACAGTGATGGACAGGAACGCCCTATAGCATTCGCATCACGCACTCTGAAACCAAGTGAGGTGAACTATGCTCAATACGAGAAAGAAACCCTTTCCATCATCTTCGGACTCAAAAAGTTCCATAAACAATTACATGGGAGACGTTTCACCATCATGACAGATCATAAGCCGCTGGTAGGACTATTTGGGGATAGGAAAACAGCGAGCCCCATGGCCTCTGCACGCCTTGCCAGATGGCATATGATTTTGTCAGCATACAGCTACGAGATAGTTCATCGTGAAGGAAAGAAGCACCAGAACGCTGATGCGTTGTCACGCTTACCAATCCAGGAAAGAGAGTCTCCATGGAATCATCCAGAGTTAGCAGAGCTAGACGAAGCACCAGAAGCATGCATCAACATGTTGACTGACCTCGACACACGCCCTGTTGATGCACATGAAGTGAAAAGATCCACCAAGAAGGACAGAGTTTTGTCCAAGGTGAAGAACTACATTCTGGAAGGATGGCCAACAATAAGGAATCTTCCAGAAGAATTGAAACCCTTCGCTAACAAGAAGGAAGAACTGTCGATAGAGGATGAAGTGATACTTTGGGGATCCAGAGTTGTCATTCCGGATGATGCAGATATGAAGGAGAGAATCCTCAAAGAACTGCATAGTACACACTCAGGCATCGTGAAAATGAAGGCCTTAGCCAGATCATATGTATGGTGGCCAGGAATAGACAAACAGTTGGAACAACAAGTGAGAAGTTGTCCAAGTTGCCTGCAGAGTCAGAACAGCCCTTTAGCGGCGCCCATCCATCCATGGGAATTTCCTGAGAAACCGTGGAGTAGGATTCATTGTGATTACGCTACTATTGATGATGAGAACATCCTGATTGTTGTAGATGCTTACAGCAAGTGGCTTGAAGCCATTCGTGTGAAACGAGCAACAGCTACAAACACAGTGATTGCCTTGAGACGGTTGTTTGCAACTCACGGAATATCGGAAACCCTGGTGACAGACAATGGTACACAATTTGTATCAGAAGAGTTTGCCACATTGATGAGCAACAATGGTATCTGTCATATTCAAACAGCACCCAAGCACCCGTCCAGTAACGGTCTGGCAGAAAGGGGTGTTCAAACGGTGAAGACAGGTATGAAGAAAGGAAAAGGACATGATCTTGAACTAAAGTTACAGAGGTTCTTGTTGACCTATAGAGTTACTCCACAGGAAACAACCAGGAAGACACCAAGTGAACTAATGTTCAAGAGGCAGGTTCGCACTAAACTTGACAACTGGCGTCCAGATCTTAGCAAATCTGTGAGGCGAAAACAATCAGCAATGAAGCAAGCAGGAGATCGAGGAAGCAAGGAAAGAGTCTTCGATGTGGAGGATCCTGTCATGGTCAAGAACTTCTATGCAGGCCCAACATGGCTTTATGGCAAAGTATCTGAAGTCATTAACGCAGTCATGTACAACATACTCCTGAACGATGGTCGAGTCGTTCGTCGTCATGTTGACCAGATGAGAAGGTATATGCCAAGAGGTGAACATAGCAACACACATGAACGAGAAGGGTTTCAGCCAACTGAGGAACCACCAATTGTGTTGCCAATTCCAGACACCAATCTAGAGCCAGAGAATATTCGGGAGAGTGAGACAGCTTTCAATAGGAGTGAGGAGACACCCTCTCAAACACCCTCTCAAACAGAACTTGACAAACCAGACAACATGACACCTACCACTCAAACAGAAAGACGTATGTCTAGTAGAAATACAATGAAACCAAAAAGATATGATGACTATGTGTTGTATAAGTGAAATCACCATGTTGATTATGGTGCCCTATGCATGTTGTCAGTAGTTATATATTGCACAAAGTGTAACAGGTGAAAGCAAAATTGGATGCCTTATGTTGTCAGTATTCTTTATATTGTAATAAGTGTAACAGTTATTTGCAAGAAAATTTGAGTGTTGAAATTTTGGCAAAAGCTATGCCATGTAAAAGTGATTTCAATTACAATTACATGTGAATTGTATAACTTTGTGGGAAAGAAAACAGTTTGGTTGATAAAGAACCTGAAATTTATGCTATGGATACAAGCATGGATTGTAAAGTTAATTTAAGTGTGATTTAGATTACTTCAATTAAAAAAAAAAAAAAATGGCATTATATATAATGACAATTGAGATTTCATTTCCAGTCAAGTGAAAAACAGCAAAACAGTCATGTTAAAACATGTATCACATTTTGTTTCAAGTTAAAAGAAAACCAAATGTAACAAAACAACCCATGTTATATCACTTTTGTTTTGAAAATTAAGTTGATTGCAAAGTGAAGTTGTTACATTCATGACAAGAAAAGAGTTGTTGTCAAAGTAACAATGTCAGTGATTTATAATCCAGAAACACCAGTTAGATGTTATGATTGATATTGCAAAGTGGATTTCTCAGTCATGTTATTGTTTATAGTGAAGCAAAATTGTTAAACATCCAGATAATCTTTTTGAAACATTGCCAGTTAAGTGTTTGTTTTGAACATTCAAAAGTTAACCCATGTACATTTATGTAAGGGGGAGGAATGTGATATATGAAGGTCTGGATCAGAGACTAGCAGATGAGCAATAAACGAGTCAAGATGCACTCGATATTTTGGACCTGAAACTGTGACTTTAATTAGCATTTAACATGGGGGAATGTCCGGAATCACTATGAAGGCCTCAGGTGAATAGACGAAGGTGAAACATTAGGTACTTTTGGTCTCCATGAAACGCTAAGGTGATAGCGCGCGCTCGTGTTTCGAGTCATATGCATGCATGCATTGCGTTGTAGTGTACGCTTGTCGTCGAAGCCTGTGCGAAGACACCGCGGGGTTTGCGATGTTGATTGTTGGTGGTCGCACGGGTTTGCACAGGTTTACTGTGTTTGAACGAGAGTCTTGCTGATTATGTTTCGGTGTTTTACAATTGTTAAAACTTTATGTTGGGCTTTTAGTCTGTGCATGCTGGTGTTCTTGCCTTTTGCTGGTGCTTTATGGTGATAAACGTTGAGACGGGGTATGAGCTCAACGTGGGAGTTGTCTCATAGGCATTCAGTTGACGTGTGGTATAGCACGTTGCACTATGAACACGGTGACAAAGAGAGCGGACAATTTATGCAGCTCCTCATTGTACCCTCCACAATAGCTCTAGTAGACAAAATGACATCCCTTCACTGCTATTATGTGACACCTGTTCTACATATTTTTGCAGGATAGCAATGAATGGATGTTCTTTTGTTAACCAGTGCAATTGTGAAGGGTACAATGAGGAGCAGCATAAATTGTCCGCTTTTTTGTTCGTCATGTTCATAGTGTTGTGTTGTGTGCAGTGCGGTTTATACGAGAGTGTATGTTGCCGTCTGTGCAGGCTGTGATTGAGGCAGAATTACAGGGCATCTCGCTATGAGATTTTAGTTCGCTTGATTGAGTGAATTTTGTTGGTTGAAGGTATTTCACCTGGGTTAGCCGTGTCAGGTTGCCGTGTTTGTTGGTTGAGGTTTGCCAACGGGGTTGACCAGAGTTAGGTTGACAGGAATTTAGGTTGAAGGTTTATTCAACTGGGGTAATCGAGTCAGATTACCAGCTTTGTAGGTAGAGGTTAAATCGGCTGGATCGACCGGATGGGGTTGTGGGATTTTACGGTTGATTGTTTCAACTGGGGTAACCGATTCAGGTTATCTGATTTTGTTTGGCTAAGAATTTTTAGAGTTTCTTTAGCTGTTTCTAATCTTTTCAGGGTTGAGGATTAGGGGTCTGTATTGGCCATGGCGGATTTTTCTTTGGAAAAATTTGTGGAATCTCCCACGGTAGAGGAATTGCTGGTCTTGAAGAAGGCTGATCTATTGCAGGTAGCCAATCATTACCAGGTTGCTGAGGTAAAGAGCAACTGGCGTAAAGTTGAGATACTGAAAGATATTATTCAGTGGTTGGTGGAGGAGGCAGATGTTCTCCCACTTGATGCTTTGAATAGCGTGCTTGGTGCATCCCAGGGAAAGGAAAACGCCGAAGAGAAATTGCGGTTAAAAGAGCTCGAGCTAGAGATAGCAAAAGTCGAACTAGAGAGAGAGCAAGTAGTTCTAAGGAGAGAAAGAGCGAGTGCTGAAGAGAGAGAAGAGATTAGGCAGGTTCAGTCTGATTTCGATGTAGCTCGGCACGTACGGATGGTCCCGGCGTTTGAGGAGGATGAAGTAGAGAAATATTTTCTGCACTTTGAGAAGGTGGCTGTTAGTTTGAATTGGCCACGGGAGAAATGGTCACACCTGCTACAATCTCAGTTGAAGGGTAAAGCTCGAGATGCTTATTCGGCTTTGTCCGTTGAAGAAGTGGGTCAGTATGACACAGTAAAAGATGCTGTATTGCATGCTTATGAGCTAGTACCAGAAGCGTACCGACAACAATTTCGGAAATCGCGAAAAGATGAGTCGCAGACACATCTGGAATTTGCTAGGCGCAAGGAACAGTTGTTCGATATATGGAGTTCTTCGCTCCATGTCAAGAACTTTGCGGATCTTCGAGAAATCATACTTCTTGAAGAGTTCAAAAGAAGTGTTCACATTGATGTTCGATTGCATTTAGAAGCGCAGCGAATAGGACCACTTAGTGAAGCGGCCCGTGTTGCTGATGATTTTGTGCTGACACACAGAACCACAAACAAAGTTTCTAGTGAAACAAAGAAAACTGGAAAGTGGAAGAAAAACAAGAAAAATGGTTCAGCACATGTCAACGATGAAGTCAAATCACAGTTTAAGGGAGAACAGGGAAAAGCTAGTGAAAAGAAATGCTTTGCATGTAAAAAAGGTTGGGCACTTTAAGGCGAAGTGTCCTACACTTCGAGCGAAGTCAAGTGAAGCTAGCGCACATCCGAATGCATTTGTGTGAGCTGGACCCGTAACAATACCCCTTCCAATATATCTTTTTTCCTTATGTATTTCTCAATTGTCCCTATTTCCTTACGTGTTTCTTTGTTCTTTTCCATGTTCTTTGCTACACTGTAAAAACTGAAGTGCTGTATATACACTTTCTGAGGGCATGCATAGGGACTGCACTCAGAGTGCTATTTCAGCACTTTCACGGGAGCTGGACCGGCTCCTTAAACTGCTAAACATTCATTTAAAGAATGATTTTGGTAAGCCTCGAACCAGGGTCCGCTGATCGAGAATTGCTGGCATTACCGCTAGACTAACTCACATCGTACGATTTAGAGCAGATCATATTGTTACATAGTGAATTTACGACACCACATAGTTCACGTTATATACTTGACTCCCATGACTAAACTGGATTGCAAGAAGCATTCGTTAGTTCATCGGTAACGTCAGCGCCTCTCAATCAGCGGAAACTAGTTCGAGGCTCGCCACGGTCACATTTTTTTTTTGCTGGTAAATTAGCACACTACAAGTGCTATAAACAGCATTTCAGTATATTTTATAATTTTGTAACCATTGCTCTATATTAATGTTCAGTGCTCCATTCAGCTTTGCAATGTTTCTGTTTGGCTACGTCATTATTTATATTGTTTTATCACACAATTCATAATTAATCGGTTTTTATGAATTTACACTCATCAGTATTGCCTACGGTTATCTCAATTTTCTTTTTCTTTTCCTCTCAGTTACCATTCAATGTTAGATTCACAATCCAGATTTCATCATTATAATCCAGCTTCCTTTGCACACCACTATTTTGAATTTTCGGTTTTCTTGCAAACTTTGCAAAGTTGAATGGAGTTTATCATTTATCATATATGGTAAATTGGTCCTATTTTTGCTTTCTTTCATTTTCTGTTTACAATTATGCAGTAGCCGTTTTGTCAATTTTATGTGTATATTTTACCTTGTTCAATCATTTGTAATTCAGCCTCTGGCTGCAAGAAATGATTTTTATGCATGAATGAATAAAGACCATTATTATTATGAATAGGTGCAGTCACTATACATGCCCCTAAAAGTAGCACTTTAGTTTTTACATTGTACAAGACGCTGTGTGCATTCAATAGCACTCTGAGTGCAGTCCCTATGCATGCCTTCAAAAAGTGCTATATACAGCACTTCAGTTTTTACAGTGTACAAATGACGTCTTGCGTTGGTGCAAGTTGTCGTCTTATTGACGTAATTACAGGACGTAAAAAAGACGAAAACCACGACGTAAATATCACGTAATTTTTACCACTTTCTGCTATCAGGGATGACCATCGCTGAAGCAACAACACGGAGTGCGTTTGGTGTTATGCAGAGTACCTTAGACGACCTTATTAGTTGGTCTAATAACAACAACATGCTTCTGAATGCAAGCAAATGCCATGTGATGCAAGTGCATTTTGGAAGAGCACCACTCCCCGCTTCCACCATACGACTCGGTGACCAACCTCTCCTCGAGGTACAGTCAGTGAAAGTGCTAGGCATTTTATTACAGTCTAACCTTACGTGGGACGACCATGTCCATAGCATGGTGTCTGGGGCAAACAAGAGACTGTACATGCTAAGATCTCTTAAACGATTTAACCTCCCACTGAATGACCTATTGAGAGTCTATACTGGTTATGTAAGACCATTGGTAGAGTACGCATGCCCAGTCTGGCACCCTGGCCTTACTGCTCAACAGACTGCCAAATTAGAAATGATCCAAAAACGAGCAGTAAAAATCATACTTGGCAAAGATTATATAGGCCTTACTTATGATAGTGCCTTGAAAACGACTAAACTCAAACCTTTGGCGGAAAGAAGACGTGACTTATGTAAAAAGTTTGCGAAGTCAATTGCTACCTCTCCTCATTTCCGGGACTGGCTACCTGCCAAATTGGAACACCGATACTCAGGATCTCTCAGAAGAGTCACCGCATATGCAGGTGTTAAATGTAGAACTACCAGATATAAGAAAAGCCCTATTCCATTCCTAGTTACCCACGCCGATAAAATCGGCAGGGTTATGTAAAGGGCTCCGTATGTTTGTTTGTTTGTTTGTTTGTTTTTTGTTTGTTTTGTTTGTTTGTTTGTTTGTGTTTGTTTGTTTGTTTGTGTACAAGATAACTAGAGAACGGGTGAACGGATTTGCACCAAATTTTCAGGGAATGTTCGGATAGTGACAGGAAAGAATCGATTAGATTTTGGTGATGATCGGTTATAGGAACTTCATTTCGGATATTTTTTTTTTTTTTTTAAGAATATTTTATTACTTCCTTTTTAAAAATAACATTTTTCACAATAATCAAGGTAAAATACACAAACAAATATATTCACATGCAGTATCATTGTGCCAAATTACATAATAATAATAAGTAACCATAATATTTTACATGCATGTATTAAATAGTAGATTATGCCAAATCTGGAAGTCTTTATTGCGATAAAAAAAGAGAAAAATATAAAATATAAAATATAAAATATAGTGACAGGAAAGAATCGATTAGGGAAAGAATGCAACTACTCGATCTGTCTGCCGCCTTTGACGGCCTTTCTAGTTGACCTTATGAATGAAGCATAACATTTTTTGGGTAATTACTTCATAACTCATTGAATGACTACAAACTAAATTGTGCAGTTGCAATTTGCACTCTGACTGAATGTTATTCCTAACATTTAAACCTTACAAACAAGACTGTGCATAAATTTTTGTCATTCATGTTTTATTTCATACCACCTTCTAAACGCTTCTTTCATGTCTTCTTCTGGAATGTGACTGCTCTGTTCTGTTTATGTTGAAGTTTGAGCAAACTGTAGCATGCTCTTATTATTATATTAAACTATGTATTACTATAGTACGAGTCTGTTAGTAGGGTGGGCAGAGACCTCTCCAATGTCACTCTCTATGTCTGAGTAGCAGGGATGTGAGACGTTCCACACAACTACCAAACTTCTCTACTCTAATTTAATTTAATATCCAGACAAAACATAAAAGTATATAATATGCAGTAAAGCTTATGTTCAATTCTACCTATCAAGGAATTCACATATTTCTCAATACTGATGTCAACAATTGTACATGCCTTGTACATTTACTACATGAATATGTAAATATGCAACTATGCATTTGTATGTTATATGCATTGTCATTGTCATACATTTAATTCTTGCAATATTAGCTACCGGTACTTACTGTTCCTACACTTCTTTAAAATATCTGACAGGCTATCTTCTATCCCTCCACCTTCAACCTTGCTCATTTCCCCTCGTCTGTCACACATCATTATCCTCTCTTCCGTACAGCCACGGATTACACATTCTGTTAATCTTCTCTCTCTCTCTCTCTCTTTCCCTCTCCCTCCCTGCCTGGCTATCATTTTGTTACTATTATTGCTTGGCGAACAACGCATGACCTCAACGCTTCCACGCTCATTGATTATGTTATTATCACTGTTTTTGTCTTTGATTATTTACTTTTGCCCATTCAAATATCTGGTGCCTATCATCAAATCACTTCAAGCAAATGTATTAACACAATGAACACAATGTGTATTTTAAACTCTTATTACTATTTCTAGATACTCCCTGTTAGATGCATGGCCTTGTCCTGAGACTCGTTTTATACAGTCTTTGCCTTTGTTTTTATTGTTTTTATTTTTTATTTTTTTATTTTTTTAAGTGATGTTCTGTTGTCTCTTATATATCTGTTCTCTAAATGGTGTATCCATGTACGTTGTGACAGTATCCCTCCCTACCAGACCCTACCCTTACCCCCTTCCCCTCAGGTGGCCTAAGATCAATCTCTTTACGGGGATGATAATCTTACATAATGGTAAATAACGGTAATAATGATAACATACCCGGTAATAACTTAACCAATGATGAATTCTTAGATGCCTTCCAAACGTTATTAGACTCTCAAACTCGCAGTCCTGATACTAAATTTGAATTATGATCACTACTCTAAATTCGAATGCAAAAGATTTTGATGTACCTTTTGATGACAATGAACATGATAAAGCCAAATCATCCTCTTATTACTCTGAAAATCAATTTGCTTCACACTTTTTAAATATGGATACGGCTGAGTTTTCTTTGTTTCATGCTAATATTAGAAGTATGAATAGAAACTTTGAGTGTTTGCGTAATCTTCTTGAACGGCTTAGTTTTAAATGTTCTGTAATTGGCCTATCAGAAACATGGCTTTCAGATATCCCTAATTCTTTGTTCAAAAATTTATTGAACTACCATTCTGATGCTCTTGTTCATGAATTCTATGGAACGCTTCTAACTTCCTCATTTATACCACTTATTTCTAGACGTAACTTTCCACCTTAATCGACAATATATTTAGTAACATGCATCCCTTTCCCCAAGCGGGCGTTGTAGTATCAGACTTAACGGATCACTTCCCCATATTTGCACATTTCCCAATCTTGCAGCAAACACAATGCCCTTCTATAATATACAAACGGAAGTTGTCTGAAGGTAATGTTAATACTTTCAAAGACAGACTAAACATAGTAGATTGGAATGATATTTATGATATGACTGATGTAAATAACAGTTTTGATGAATTTATGGCCAAATTAACTAGCTTGTTTAATGAATGTTGTCCTATGAGAAAAATCAAAAAATCTTCAAAATAGGAAAAGAATTCCAAAATCTCCATGGATAACACCGGGCTTATTAAGATCAATAAATAGGAAAAATAATCTTTATTTGAAATATAAAGCGAATCCCACTGAAAGTTCTAAATCGAAATATTTGAATTATAAAACTACATTGACAGGGTTGCTACGTAGAGAAAAAAAGATATATTTTTCACGTCAATTTATGAACTGTAACAAAGATGCTAAAAACACATGGAAATTAATCAATGAAGTTCTGAATAAACAGAAAAAGAAAAGTACTATTTCTAATATACAAATTGATGAAAAAACTATTGATGAGTTACAAGATATTGTTGATCACTTTAATGATTATTTTGTTGAAATTGGTCCAAATTTAGCAAGTAAGATACCAAACTGTGATTTTATGATTACTTACAAAACCCTAACCCTAATTCTATGTTCTTTACTCCTGTAAATGAAGGTGAAGTCCTTGATATTGTGAACAATTTTATAAGTAAACGCAGTTGTGGACATGATGATCTGGATAATTTTATAATTAAGAAAATAATAGCAAGTATTGTTGAACCATTCACTTATATATGTAATCTATCTCTGAGCACAGGTGTTTTTCCAAACAAAATGAAATTAGCCAAAATAATCCCTATTTTTAAAAAGGGTAATCCGTTATCGCGATCAAATTACAGGCCAATATCTTTGTTAACCACTTTCTCCAAAATACTTGAAAAAGTAGTTTTTACTCGCACAATGATGTTTTTGAATAATAACGATATTTTACATGAATCTCATACAACACATGCTCTCCTCTCTCTAATCAATAATATTACAAGTTCTATTGATAACGGTACCCACACAATAGGAATGTTCTTAGATTTCTCTAAGGCATTCGACACTATAGATCATGAAATTCTCTTAAGCAAACTTTCACATTATGGCATAAGGGGCATTGTTTCAGACTGGTTTCGAAATTATTTATACGAACGTCAGCAATATGTCTGTATTGAGAACTGCATGTCACAATTAAGAAATATTAATTGTGGTGTTCCACAGGGTTCTATTCTAGGCCCTTTACTTTTTATCTTGTATATAAATGACTTTCATAGATCATCAAATTTATTGACTTTTATTATGTAAGCAGATGACACTAATCTATTTTTCTCGCATAAAAGCCTAGAAACTATATGTAATGTGATTAATTCTGAGCTGGATTCAGTTGCAAAATGGATTAAGGCTAACAAGTTATAATAATAATAATAATGGTGGCTTCTTGTATAGCGCTCATGTCCGTCACGTTGTGACGCTCCTGGCGCTTCATTATTACCCCGGTCATAGCTTATATTAGCAGCCAAATATGTAGCGCTCAAGCATATCGGGTACCCATTTACACCTGGGTGGAGAGTGGCAAATGTGGATTAATGTCTTGCCAAATGACGTTAGTGCCGGGCTGGGATTCGAACCCTCAACCTTTTGATTAAGAATCAAGTGAATGAACCACTATACCACGACACCTGCACTAAATCTAGAAAAAACAAATTACATGTTATTTAGTAATACTTTTAACGAACTTCCTCATCCAATTCTCATAGATAATATGTGTCCCAACGGGTCGGAATCAGGCGGAAGTCGCAATCGGTCCTTGTCTAGAAACAAGGGTTTTAATGAAAATGTCATTTTGTACCAATTTTTTTTTTTTTTACGTATTCCGAAACTTTGATTATTCCTCTACCACGTCCCGAAATTTAAAGCCAAAAAACCATGTCTAAGTACCTCAAAATAATGTTTTAAATCACCTCTTCCAAATCGCATCGACGGGAGTTTCATCTACGCAAAAACGACAGATCATCAACAGCGACCTTTGCGCACGTTTCTTTTGTTACTAGGGCCCTGAGTGACGTGACATAATGGCAGTTCGCCGACTTTGCACCCTGTGATTGGTCGGCGCTCTAATTGCCTAATGCATATTTATTTTTCTTAAAAGCTCGTGTTGTTGCCAATCGTTATCTCGGCTCGCCGTCTTTGAGCGCTGTGATTGGTTACTCATAATTATTGTTATGCATATGCATATACCTGCGGGGCGGCCAGCCATGGCTCCGGGAGCGAGTGCTGGCACACGCATAAAAAGCGCGTAGAGAATGTGTGATGACGTCAATTCACTTTCGAACAATATTTTTTTATTTTTCTTTCTTTCTTTACGTCTTTATTTAAAATTTTCTTTCTTTTTTCTTTCTTCCTTTCTTCCTTTATTTCTTTCTTTTCTGCAAGGGCGAACATTTTTAGTCGGGAAATAACATTACTGAGATGGAGGCGGCTTCAGTCCAGCTTTTTTAAAAACGTTTGGTGTTACACAATTACGCCGAGCCGCCTCCGGAGGCAGCCTCAGTCCACTTGAATTCTTGAATTTTCTCTCTGGAGAATGTAAAAAATAAAAAATAAACCTGCGAGGCAATACGTCACAATAACCCCCACCCGCCCCCCCCCCCCTCCCCCGCCCCAAGCGCAATCTATTGGCGCGTTTCAAGACAGGCCAGTAACTAGGGGAGGGGGGCTGAATCCCCCGTTTTCCAGCAAAAAAAGGGGGGGGGGAGATAATTCAGACCTACCCAACTACCCCAGTTGATGAGTAGTGATCCGCTTACCAAAGGAAAAAAAAAAAGGAGCCATGGGGGGTGGAAGGGAAATTCAAAGTGATATATATATATATATTCAATATAATTCTTCTGTCCATTTGTTATTCCGGCATATAATGGAGGGGGGGGGGGTTGAAAATGGGCTGAAAGTTCAAATATCCTCCCCTCAGCAGATATCAACTTGAACACTGTAGGAAAATTAGAAGAAAAATTCTAAAGGGACACCAAATACCCTGCACAAAATAAATAGTGATTGTTTAGTTTGGTATAATAATACCAACTGACTTTTAAAGGAACAAGGAGGTCACATGTAGAGGAGAAAGTAAGGAGATGAGAAAGTAATAGAATTTTTCACTCCATTGAGTTTGTTCCTGCAACTTCATACTATCGCACTGAAATCAGATGCCATTTTGAGCAAATCTTGTAGGCTTCTGTTATTTGTTCACAAAATCACACTTCTCACACGGAAAATAGTGCAAATGTCCACTTTTTCAAATTCTGACCCCTGCCCCCCCCCCCCCCCCTCAAAAAGTCTTATAGTTACGGGCCTGATAGAGACTGTATGTTGGCATAGTAACCAGCTCCGTCGCACTGGGTAAACCCTCGATCAAAGAGACTTGACATTCGCAAGCATGACATCTAAATACATTGTAACCACGTTTCTTTGTTTATGTATGAATAAGCTGGGATTTTTTTTGACAATGCAGAACAATACACTGTCCGAGACGGTCGTTCAACGTGTAAGTTTTTTGTTACTAGGCCACCGGCGCACTGTTTGAACCTCCGGCCCTATTGACCCAGTGCGACCGTGAACAAGTATTGTTCTATGTATTGATCCGTTCTACTGTATGCTGGCATCAACACCTATTTGCACCACTGAATGGTTAAATCCTCAATAACATAAAACTAGAATTTTACATCCACATACAACACATAGCCACAATTATTTTTTTTTAATCATTTCTTAAGTGTGAAAAGTGCGTGAACAATTGCAGGGCTAGGGAAATAACGTTATGGCATGAATATTCAACATTAACAATTTTATCCCGTCTGAGCATTTTAATGTTGAAACGACCGAACATACACAAGTACACACAATAATAAAATAAATAAAAAAATAAATAGAACTCTAAAAAATAGATATAATAATTCCATTATATTTTACATGACGAACACCTTTTATTCAATCTGAAATACGAGAATAAGCCACTTCGGGGATGTAATCTGAGCATGAGCAGATAAAGGTCATCTGTACCAAAATTCTAAAACCCACTGACACTAATATTCGACATGTGCTCATGAATGTCATGTAATCATTATAGCTGGATAGCATTCCATGATATCCAGGTGGAAGTATTATTTTTAAAGGGGGAAACAAAAGCTATTCATGAGGCACCTCTATCACTCCCAGAGTTATTTTTCTGAAGTGCACATAAAGGGACCCTCCATGTCTAAAATATCTGTGGATATTTGGGGTCATTTGTACCATGCGCTAACCCCGAACTGGCTTATTAGTTTTTACCTTTTTATGTAGAAAAATAATTTGAAATCTGTTGTTTTAACGGATTATGCTGCACATAATTGACATTCCCTTTAATTTTTTGTTAACTAGACTTTCAGCAAGTGTACAGGGCCGGTGGAACGTTTTTTTTTCAGATTGAGGGGGGGGGGGGGGCAAATGAGGGGGGAAATTTGGCGACAATATTGGTTACAAAGTTTTCATCGGCATTGTCGATATTTCAGGCTTAAATTTTTTTTATTCAGTTAGCAAAACTTACGCCCCCTGCAAATATTGGGGCGGCCAATTTTTTTTAACGCAGTTTCCTATGTCCGATCCAAAAATATTGGGGGGGGGGGGGGCTGGCCCCACCGGTTGCGCCGGCCCTGGTGTACATTATAACTTCAAGGTCATGAGGTTGCGTTTTGGATTTGATTGATAAAGGTAAACATTTGTAAATCTGTAATCATTTCAGGGCATAGCCAGAAAAAATTATGATTAATTTGGGGTTAGTTGTCATTGTCACTGATTGCTCGCTCCATATTGTTAAAAAAATAAATTGAATGATATAGTCTTAATCTTGTGATTTCAAGCTTATGATGTCTCTGCGGAGATGTACTAGTGAAGTTTGTCATGCCTATGTTTCTGGATATCACTTTACAAATATTGGATATTCGATGAATAAACCTGGATCATCAAGGATAAGCAGGAAATACGAAATAAATAAACATCAAAGCGTGCATGATCTACTTGGTAGTTGTCCTCCATAATACCCCATCTGAGGAGTTTAGACTGGAGAACAAGAACGGCGTTTATGGGTTGAAAATAAAATTAACTTAAGTCGGGAGGGGGGGGGGGGGGGGGGGGGGGTCGTCGGAATTCTTGGGGAGCTAGATAATCTTGGTTGACACCAAAACCATTGAAAAGCCCTGGAGAGAGAAAGAGAGTGAGAGCGAAAGGGAAGTTGTCTTTATAATACTAATAATAATAATAACAATAACGATGATGATAATAATAATAATAATATTAATGATAATTAAAAAATCTTTTTAGGTCCAAATTTAAAACCAAGTGCACTTTTTTCTGTGTAGAAATTAAGACTGGCTACCAAAATCAAAAAGTCCTGCTAATATAAAAATCGTTCTAACTTAACCCCAAGTAATTAAAAATGATGATAATGACAACAACAACAATATAGTAATGATAATAATAAAAAATCTTTTAGGCCCTAATTTAAACGGGCATTTCCAAGCGCACTGTTTTCTGTGTAGAAATTATGACTGGCTACCAAAATAAAAAAGGCCTGCTAATCGTTCTAACTTAACCTCAAGTATTAATTCAAAATAACCTTACAAAGTGACGATGCAATTGGTAATACCTAGCATGTGATGAAAGAAACATGGCAGTAAAATTATTGAATCTTGCTAGTGGTTTGATGGAAGAAAAGTTATTGTGATAAAAAAAAATAACTTAGAATTTCGAGACTGTCTTGGTATTCAGTGCTCTCTTTTTCTCCTTTTTCATAATCTATTTAAATTGTCAAAGATTCCAAATAAAATTGCCCCAAGAAATTAATAAATAAATGAATCATTGCATGGGGTCTTGTCCTTGTTAGCATAATTTATATCTGGCAAGAGATTCCATAGATTTTGCTTTTTGAAAATATGAGGCAAGGAGAAAAAGGTGATCTAAAATCCGGGATTGGGCGATTGTGTTTGTAGAGGTCTCAATGGAGCGGGGCTGGGCCACGTGAAAAGAATTTCAATAATAAAATGCTTCAGGTTCAGTGTTATCTTCGTAAAAGCTAAAACGGCAGAGAAAGGACCATCAATACCGCCGTTCAATACCCCTTACCTCCCCGTGATCCGCCTATAGAACAAAAGCATAGCTTTCAGTATTCTGATAAGCATGCCTTCACAAACGGGAACCGAATTCTAAGCGAAATTCGCGTCATGAGGGTGACAATTCACGCCCACGCTGGCTGGTGTACGCTCATTGTTACCTAACGCAATTGAACGTAATTTACATACAAGTTGCATAATTACGGGTTTTTGCACGCTGCTCGCGCCCTTGGCACGTGGTCGAGTTCAAGGGAGACGTTGCTAGGGAAGTGCTCAACGGACCATAACAAGCTACGGGCAGCTTGTTTTCGTTTCGCACCGAAACTTTGAGCACCGTTTTCTCCGTTTTTTAAATTCCTTGGCGGAGCGTTTTCATGTTTTAAATCACTTTTTACAATGACTTCTGTTTTAGTAATATATGCATGTTATACATCATTTTAAAGGTTATTAACCAGAGATTCTAGAACACATGATAACTGACATTTGCAATTTTGCGACTTCCGCCTGAAACCGTCGCGTTTGGTCACATATACAAATACAGAAGGTGATTGAAACAAAA
This sequence comes from Heliocidaris erythrogramma, assembly GCA_025617745.1. Lineage (NCBI taxonomy): Eukaryota > Metazoa > Echinodermata > Echinoidea > Camarodonta > Echinometridae > Heliocidaris > Heliocidaris erythrogramma. Next base: position 2,417,017 of record CM046873.1, read on the forward strand.
TTTCTAGGCACTATAATAGATAATGAGCTATCATGGAAGCATCATATTGATAATGTATGTAAATTGATATCCAGAAACATAGGTATGATTAACAAACTCAAATGGTCTTTTCCGCCAAACATACTTCTATCACTATAATCGAATTCACTAGTTTTACCATATCTTAGTTATGGAATATTAGCCTGGGGAAACAGTGCGGCATGCCTGTTAGACAGAGTTTTTTTATTACAGAAAAAAGCTATGCGAATTATAAGTAATGTTAATTATCGCCACCACACTGATGGTCTTTTTCACTCTAATAATGTACTAAAAATGTATGATATTTACCGCCTCAATCTTGCTGTACTTATGTTTCAGTATCATAATCATGAATTGCCAACTGTCTTCAATAACATATTTACAGCAAATAATGAGATCCATCATTACCCCACCAGACAAATCAATCTATATCACTTGCCAAGAACTCGTACAGCATTAACCCAGAATAATTTTTCATATACAGCTCCTAAATTTTGGAATTCACTCCCTTTAAATATACGAGACAGTATAAGTTTAAGTACACTCAAACGTAAATTGAGAAAATCACTTATTGCTTTTTATGAACGTTGATCCCTCAATGGTGATTCTTGTTTACCTGTGTAGCAAAATCTATAGATTAAATGAAACCTTCCAGATCCTGCCCCTCCACCCCACCCCCCCCCCCCCCTTCCTCGCCCCCTGTCACTTTGTCCTTCTTCTGTCGTTTGTAAAATTTACTCCTTTCCATTGTTACTATTCCCAGCTTTATTATTTCTCAATGCTTTCTCTTCGATGGAAAGTGTGTTATGATTATGATTTTGTTTGCTTTCCATGGCCATGTATCTGTCTTCTTCTTTTTCCCTTTTATTGGGCATTTTATGCATGGTTGCCCAGACTAGTTTTTTATGTGCTGTATTCATGATTTATCTTTTGCCAGGGACCAGCGCTTCTACAATCTATGCTTCTACGCTGGTCTCTGTTTTCATTATGATTTTCATAAACTTAATCTAATGTAGTCTTCATTACTGTTACTTTTTTCTTACAACTCAAACTTTAATGCACATTATTTTGCTTGTAATGATCAAAAACGTTTCTGCACTAAGTTGTATTGTCAATATTGTTGATTGCATAATACATATTGTTATATACATGTACTTTGAAAAATGAAAGTGTAATGAAATAAAAATCTGAATCTGAATCTGAATCTGTCCCTCTCCCTCCCTGCCTGGCTATCATTTTGTTACTACCGTTCCTACCATTACTGTATTAACTGTCTTAGATTTGTATTTATACATGTACTCGTGCGATTGTAACAGAACATGCAATTCAGCCACCAGGCTGCAAAATGTATCTGCTATTGTGTACATAATAAACCATTGAATAACATAAATTTGGAGTACTATTACTATTTTGGAAGAAAAAAAAATGATTTGTGATAGCAAAAAATTTGAAAAAAGGGTTCATAACGCTTGACCTACAACTTTTTTCTTGTTTTGTTTTGAGAAAGTCCCCAAAAGAAGATTAAGTATCAAATTCCTTCAACCACTTGATTTCTACCACTTTGATTTCGTCACACATTTCCTGTATAAAATATTTATCTAAGCTCAAACTGCTGTTAAATTTCCAATATAATTTTCCAATATGATTTTCCATACGTTTCATTACTCCGAATACGTTTCAATTCTAAAAAGGATATAGGAATGATCAGGAGCAATTGATGTGATAATATCACTCGTAAGGATCTTGCTAAACTTTTTGAGATATATCTAATAGACGACTTTGAACAAGTGGCATATTCTGGCTAAGGGTAAATTGCTTTAACGTTTGCGTGTGTTTTCATACGAAAGGGGGGGGGGGGTCTTTTTTGTCTTTTCATACACACACACACACACACACATACATTAAAAACCAACGTCATTCACAGCTCAACATAAATTTGGAGTATTATTACTATTTTTGAAGAAAAAAAAGAAATAGTTGTGATAGCAAAATTTTGAAAAAAGGGTTCGACTTTTTGTCACGTAGCCTATGTTTGTAATGTGTCAGTTGTAGGTCAAGCGTTATGTGTATTGTTTGTTGTATGTGTGAGGGGGGGGGGGGGGGTGAGGCCATGCATGTAAGTGCTTGCTTATGTCCTTGGGTTTTTACAGACGTGTACCAATCATATTTGATCATTTATTATCGCATTATTATTATTGTCTGGAAATCGACCTTTGACGTCACTTTTCCAAAGGGATTGCAAAAATATTGACTTTGTCAATTTTATCAACATTTGCACAGCTATAATGAGTGATCATTTTCTTTGCGTCAAGAACAAAGTCGAAAGTTGTTATTAAGCGAGGACTGCGGTAAGAGGGCACTCGACTACGTTTTATTTAATAGCCATCATTCATGTAATTAATTCTCCTCGTGGGCTACTGCATTGCCCTAGGACTAGAGGAGGGGGGGGGGGGGGGGGGGGGGGGGTCTTTCATTATTAAGACCTAACTTGTCTATCCATAATCCCTGTTTGCATGTGTAATTGATAATCTCAATACAAACTTTTCCTCAAAGCAATGATATGTGTAACATCGAATCTTTTTATATGATATTGCCTAATGTCATGCATTTAAGCTGCACTAACAAGACAGGCAGAGAAGTGTTATGTTATAAAAAGTGTGCACACTCCTTATTGGCTATAGCATTGCTCTCATATGGGAGGGGGGAAGGAGGGTATAACTCTCAGTTTAAAGGTCTTGTTTGAAATATCCATAATCGAAAACTGATAAGCTGAATTAAAACAGTTCAATGTGTTATATCCGACCAAGGAGTTATCACAGACCTGTGATAACTCCTTGATCCGACATTGCTATAATAATATCGTATCATATTCCATTGATATCAACTGCATTTAAAGAATTTTTTTATTGCAAAGGTGCACACTTACTTTGCTCTCGTTATTTCCCCATTCTTCAAATCATGGACGCCCTTAATTTCATGGGATTTTAAGTATTCCTTTTTGTTTTGTACCAGTAAGCTTTGAAACATTTACTTCAAAAAGTAAGTTGTACTTTAAGTGGCTGTACAAAAATAGTTGTACATGGTGATAAAAATTATATCGTATATTCATTAGTAAGGATAAATCTCAAATTCAATAAACATAAGCCTATATATGTGTAAAATATCTTTATGATGGGGTGACCATATTTCACGCACATTTTCATTTTCTCGGAGATTCCAAGACAATTAGATGACTAAATAGCATGTTCTATACCTCAAAAGAACGATAATTTCCTATGTAATCATATTTTAAGATTTAGAAAGTGGACTACACATCACAATTCAATAAAATTTCGATAAATTCGCAAGGCTTACCGAACCCGACGTCTCTCTCAATGTGTGACCTTACTTCGCGCAGCATATTTGCTGCCCTCTTGTGGTCGGTATCTTGTGTCAAAACATTCGAAAGGCACCTCATATTTGTCAACATAACCGGACAAATACGATGATACCTCGAAGTAGATAATGCCGATTATTTTGAAATGAAGTTTGCATTTAAAGAATATGCTTGCCCAATATCATGTTGTTGTTTTTTTCCCATATATATTGGTTACTGTGTTATCAGTATTAGTACTAGTGATATTGTTCATTGCTGAAACAACTGAATGGATGATGCTGGTGGGAAGGGGGGGGGGGAACTTTGTTTAGCTAGCGCGCTACGGAAACGGCAAGACTCATTGAAATACACGGAATAAGTCGCGGACGAAACCCAGCCCTGATTTTGTGTAAGAATTTGCAATTTTATAGTATTTTTTGGAAGTTATTTCGTCTAATAATGTCATTTTCAGTAAAAAAAAATGTAATTCATAAAATTCAATATTTTGTAGCATACTTACGTTTTTTGACGCATTTTTGGCATTTAGATGATTGATCTTGTTCGAAGACTACGGTGTCTCAGTTCCGCATATACATCCCGTACCGTTCCCCTGTTGAAGCGTATTGAGTGTTGGTGCACGAAGTAAAGACACGCGCGAAATAAGGTCACACCACCATAATATTGAGAGAGCATATTTGTGACCAGGCACCACAAAACCACCAAAAGTCGTACTGTGTGATTTTCAGTTAGAGCTCACTCAATGTGTTTTTGGTTGGCATGCATGGTCAAATTTTAGTTTCGGCTATTTCCTGAAAGAGTATACCTTTTTCTAAGTAATCTAAAAATTTGGAGGCACCAAACAATCTAAAAGTGGTATTTTTGACATTTTTTTCATTAGACTTATGTGTGTCTTCTCTGGATTTTGTTGCATTACTTTTCTTTTTTAAGGCCCTGAATACTTGTCTCATTTTGATCTCCCATAAATTCTAAATGGAGTAAGTGCTTGCATTGATACTTGTGCACTATGATGAACAGGATATGACTATAGTATGCCACGTTTTAGGACAATCTGATAATCCCTTCATAGAAGTTTTCATTGAGTTCTAATCCTCCTTTTGTCACCTTGGCACAACACCTTGGAAGTCAGAGTGTTTCAATAGGCTGCAAACTTTAAACCCTTATCTCTCAGAAGTAACATTATGAGGGACTGTGCATTAGTGAGTTAGGAATATCCAATGTTAATGAGTTATATATCATTAATTTTTAAAGCTGAAAATCTGCTCTTTCAGAATCAGACCTTGAATAAATATCTGGCGACTTTTTGGTGGTTATGTGGTGCCTGGTCACAATTAATGTTTGTTTCTTGTAATATATCGTGGCCAACGATATGCGAGGCCCCACGAGGGTACGTTTGGCAAGGGAAGGGAACAATTCACTTTTTTCACACCCCCCCCCCCCCCTAACGCCGCCCTGGATAACTGTGTCATTTCATGTTACTGATGCCTCGCGTGTAATTGAAGATATCACGAATGAAATAACATTTCTAAGTATACATTGTGGCCGCCTCTACTTAGAGGAGTTTCCGGTTTACAATGATACAAGTTTTCAGTCTATATTGGAATCGTAGCGTTATTTAATACAGGGTATTAGAGTAAAAAAACACGAGCAGCGTTAATTCACTTCATGACATTGTAGATAAGTATAGGTATACGAGCAGGTATACGAATATGAGTAGGTATAAAAGTATATGGAAGCAGGATCCCGTCAAAAACACGGATATATCGTGTAGTAATTGGAATTACTACACGACGCAATTATTTACGTCGTGCAGTAATTCGAATTACTACACGACGTAATTCCGAATTACTGCCCAACGATTTAACGTTATGACGTAAATGAATTAGTGTCGCTACATCAAATAATTAAGGTCGCGTAGTAATTCGAATTACTACACGACGTATATCCGTGTTTTTGACGGGCTCCTGCATGCTTCCATACAAGTAGGTACACGAGTAGTATGATGCCTTTACCTAATACCGACCTCTTAACGATGTTTCCAACGACTACGGGAAAGATTCTTCATGAAACGTAATGCAAATTCATCAGACTACTACCCAAATACTGGGGAACAAGATCCAGGTACTGACGAGTGATAATACTTGCGCGTTCTTGTACAAATGACGTCACAATAGAGTCATCTCATTTTACGCATAGAGGGAGAAGTGCGTCTTATTACTGACCCCTGCACATAAGTCAATGGTAATTTATGAAAAGAGATTATTTTAATGAAAATATGAAAAATTAGCAATAAATTCATAATACTTACCTTTTTATTCCACATCGTGCTCTATTTTGGCTGTTCTCAACGTTGCTAGGCATTCTACGCGTAGTCCCATGCGTTGATTTGCAAGACGCGCCCTAGATGCCATGATACGCTTAATGGTCGGTATTATGACTGATCGGTATTATGACTGATCGGTATTAGGTGAAGTGATCATACACGAGTAGATTACATTCTGCAATATCAACAAAAGAATGTAATAGAAACAATTAATACGCATTCGCTTATACATGTAATTATTGTATAATTATGACTGAATGAACAACTAAAAGGACTTACCACTTTGTAGGGCTTTATTACTTGTACTGTTTTAGACGTCTTACCGCAACTACAACTTATCCGCAACTGATTAGCTTTTTAACATAATTCAAATTAAATGCGTATTGCGTACCATGCGTTGTGCGCCCTAACACAAGGTTACAACCTGGCTATGGTTACATCTGGGAGCGTTTCATCAAGCGTTTTGTCAGTGATGTTTACTGACAAATTTGCTCTCAGCCAATCAGATGCAAGGATTTCAGTAGCTTATAACAGTTGTCGGTAAAATCACTGACAAAACGCTTGATGAAACGCTCCCCAGTTTGCGCAAACATATATAAACTTATTATGACGTCTATTTTATACTATAATCTGCAGATTAATGCTGCAGTTACATGGCTCCTTTAACTGTTTCATAAACAAACAGTTAAAACAAATCTATAATAAACGAAAATAAACGTTTAGCATACATGCTTATGATAATTATTCAAACAATATTTGCAAAATCCGATATATAAGAAAAAACAACAAAAACGATATATCTTGTTTTTCTGAACAATGACAAGACTGTGACAAATAATCTACAATCATATCTATCTCAGGTCTAAGTATGTGACCAATCATATTGATATCAACTTTGATATATGATGATACTGAATGCAAACATACAAATAACGATATTAAATGAGTTACATGTATATACATAACTGCAATAAGATAATCAGAAGCAAGTTGCTGATTTCAAAAAGCAAAGCAAAGTGTATACCTTCACTCTTTAATTTGAACATATACGTGAATAAACACTAATAAGCACTTAAAACATTTATCACATAAATTCAATGCATTTGTCAAAAATACATAATGATACATGTATGTCAATGTACAATGTATATCATAAATGGCTTTGCATTATATGCAAATATATCATAATTATAGTCCTCATATAATTCATGTACATAGAGCGCAAGGTATGTTTCAAAACGAACATGTAACACATAACACACATATGAACCATATTATGTTTTCAAATTGAATAAATAAAAATTATTTATACATTCAACAATGAACATAATGAATATTGTATACAGAACTGTCCGAATCAATAAAGATGTCGCTAAAGTGTGGCTCCTTGAGGGGGAATCCCTATCAGTCTTTCGAGTTTCAAAGCCAAATTAAAATAGGTCACTCTTACTGCTCATCTGACAGAATCAGTACTAGTTTATGAATAGGCCTGTCCAAAAAGCAAGGCTCGCGCCTACGTGTTCCGTCTTGTTGCAGTTCTAGGTCTGCCATTAACAGTTTTACCTTACGTACACGGCTGTCATCGCTCTTGAGCGCTTCTGTCACTCTTCCAAGAGGCCATCGACTTCGACCATCGTCGCAGTCTTCCACGATGACGATGTCGCCGACTGCAAGATCTCTCTTGGGCTGGATCCATTTCTGGCGTGTCCGCAACTCTCAGTAAGTACTCGCGTCTCCACCTCAGCCAGAACTCGTTTGTGAGATTCTGGACTCGTCGCCACTACTTCCGAAACTTTCTGGAACTTTCCAGGGGGAGGCATCACAACTTTTGCTTTCATCGTAAGAAGATGATTCGAAGTTAAAGGTTCAGGAGCTTCCGCTGAACAGAGATTTGCTGAAGAAAGAGTCTGGAGTTGACAATAGATTCCACTTCAGCAAGGAACGTCTGGAAGATTCATCATCTATTTGAGACCCAGAACTCATGAGTGGTTCTAGAGCTCTGCGGACCGTGGCAATCTGCCGCTCCCACACTCCTCCCATGTGAGATGCATGAGTCGTGTTCATCTACACCATTCTCTGATAGATAGCTATGGACAGATTCATGGTCCAACTCTGTCATTGCTTGTCGTAGCTCGTTTCTTGCTCCGATGAACGCAGTCCATCTATCAGATCGGATCTGTATGACTGGTCCACGGCGACTGAGTAACTGCTCAAAGTAATCTTTATTCTGGTTCACCTTCTTTATACCAAACAGCTCTTGACGTTACTTTGAGCCCATCTACAGACACATTGTATGATTTCTTTAACTGACCCTTTTGAACATCTATATCTTTGATACTTGAAGAACTATTAGGAAATAGCTCCAGATCTTTCTCGAGTGATATTATTTAATTTTCAAGTTGTTGTATATTATGGAGTCTCTTTTCTTTCGATTTCTTCTTCGAAAAGTTCATTGCATATTTTTTTGTTCTTCAACCACTTTATTTCTACGACTTTGATTTCATCACACATTCCCTGTATAAAATATTTATCTAAGCTCAAACCGTGGTTAAATTTCCAATACGATTTTCCAATATGATTTTCCATACGTTTCATTAGCTCGAATAGATTTTAATTCTAATACGATAATTATGGCAACTGACTAAGCAACAAGTGATAGTAACCCTCTCCTGAAGATAACCTTCATACACCCCAGATATCCTTATTCGACGAGTTTGAAGCAGCTCTCAGTACTCTTTATCTATATATTTACCAACTGGATCCCTTAGAATTTTATCATGGGCGACCGTAACTCGAGAAAAAGTGGGAAGAAACCGAGCAAGAAAGAGGGTAACAACTCCTCCGTCTTGGACGGTGAGCTGAATTGTGATGCCGCCGCCCCCGCTGGCCCAGGCAATCTCTCTGATCCGGTCATTGGTGCTGCCAGTGGTGACTTGAGCTCTCCTCCCTCCACAGATGCTCTGGCCGAGTACCTTAACGCTGCAACAGCCAAGTTTGAGAGGATGATGGAGAAGGCTATGAAGTTTATGATCGAGAGCATCCAGAAGGTTGAAAAGGCCTTAGAGTTTGAGGGGGTCAGAATAAATTATCTTGAAGAAGAACAAGGAACTGGAGGAAAGATTGGTTAAAATGGAAAGAGCTTTTGGCGATCTACAACAGCGGATTGGGAATCATGACATCGAGGTGAATAAAGCTGAGCGCTCTGCCCGCAAAAATAATTTCCGTATTGTGGGAATTGAAGAGCCAAAAGATAATCAAGTTGAGGATTGTATTAAGAAAGTCGAGATGATCATCAGTACTAAGTTCAATCTGAACATGAAAGTTGAACGGGCGCATCGGTGATGGAAAGAAAGGAGACAAGGCTCGCCACATTATCGTTAAAACACTGTCCTATCGCGAGAAAATTCACCTTATGAAAAATGCAAGAGAGCAGCTTAAATGGGAAAGCTTTTATTTCACCGATGAATGGACAAAGGCTGATCTAACAGACAAGAAGAGACATGTGAAGAAAGTATATACAAGAACTTTATCAAAAGGGAACCAAACTTCGCTTCTAAGGCTGGGCTCTGGAGAGGAACTGGAGGTGTCCAATACTTCACTATACGTAGGGCAGCTTTAACCACTAGACTAAACAAACTGGCTGGTAGGACAAGGCCCTCTTGTTTATTTGATTTATGGATGAACCTGCTGTGGAGTGAGTCATTCTCCCCGGGCGAGTTGAATTAGTAGTCGATTCTATTTTGTTCAGTTACTGCTACCTTATTTGTGCTATAGATTAAGATTTTTCTGATGCAATCTGTGTTAGCTATACTTTTGAGAAATGAATATAATACATGCCAGGAGAGGTTATACTATCTAGCTTTTCTCTTGCTATGTTATCTGTTGCCTTACATGTAATTGTGATCATGGCATTGTTATTGCCTTTTGCCATGTCCACGGGCGTAGACACGCTTAATTATCCACTGTTAGTGGGGGGACGATCTATTCATCATTCCCCCACTAACAAATAGAAAGCGTGTTCGTATCTACGCCAATGGCCATGTCTGTTTTTTTTAGTTTCGGTTTTTGTTTTAGTTTTAGTTTTAGTATTTGTGATGTATATATAATATATCCACAACTTGTTGTTTTTAATTTTCTCTCTCTCACTTTCATTGCCTTTAATTCTACTCTGATCTCTACCATACCGAGATTTGCAAAGGCAAATGTTGGGTGTGTTAGGCATACAGTCTCTGTCAATAAATGATCTTGGAAGAATATAGTTTACGGCAAAGCATTGATTGTAGGTATTATGCACCAAATTAATTCAACCATGTCTCTGCTCAGCGTTCTCAATCGCAATGTTTAAGTTTTTTGAAGGAGTCTCTCTAATAATCATGAAAAAATAAATACTCTGTTGTCTTCATTGAATTTCAATTGCTCAATAATTGGTTTATCTGAAACATGGTTAAATGCTCTTTCTCCACCACTTTTTACCTTAGAAGGATACAAACTAGTCCGCAAGGATAGGCCAAATGGACGTGGTGGTGGCGTTCTCATGTATATTTCAGACAATTTATCGTTCAAAATCGGGCATGATCTTTCCTTCCCCAGTCAAAGTGCAGAGCTTTTATGTATCGAGGTTGACCTCCCAGCAGAGAAAAATTTCATTGTGTGTGTGTAGTATACAGACCGCCAAACTCAGATGTTGACAGTTTCTTTATCGATCTTGACTTGTTGATGTTAGCTATTAATTAATATATCTGCATGTGTAATGGGTGACTTCAACATAGATTTATTGAAGAAAAATGCTAAGGCTCGCCGTCTCCATAATATATTTGATTCCAATGCCTTCAGTGTAATGATTGATCGTCGAGAATATGTAATGGAACTTCAACGCTGTTAGATAATATTTTTGTAAACACTGTTAAAAGTCATTCACAATCTGGTTTGTTCTATTGCGAAGTTTCTAATCATCTACCTGTGTTCTGCATGATTCGTGATCTACTAATTAATGGCCGTAAGGAAAAGGGGAATATAGAGAGACGAATTTTTACAGAGGATAATATTTCTCATCTAAACAACGATTGCCTGGCTGAAGAATGGTCCGACGTATTGGTATGTGAAGATGTTGATAAGTCTTTTTTATTGTTCTGGAGTAAATTCTATGATTATATTGATAAGAATGTCCCTCTCATCCAATCAAATAATAAGAGCTTGGGTAAACATCCTTGGATTACCAAGGGGATACTACAATCTATCAAAAGAAGAAATACCCTATACAAAAGAAGTTTGAGGAAACCAACTCAAGAGAATATCGAGAAATATTTTTAAAAAATACCGAAATAAATTAACGTCAATAATAAGATCATCGCGCAGTACATTTTACACTAGGCAATTTGATAAAACAAGCGGAAATATGTCATCTACATGGAAAGTTGTTAAAGATATTTTATGTAAAAGAAATAAGACTGAAACCACCCAAAATCTTGTATATGAGAATGGTGAAATAACTTCTGCAGGAGATATTGCTAATGTGTTCAATGAATACTTTACCAACTTGGGCCCAAATCAAGCAAAGAAAATAAATACAGCAGGAACAAATTTTAAGCCATATCTGCCAGGGCAGTCTCACTTCTCTATTTTCCTCGGGCCAACTGATTATCTTGAAGTACTTAATGTTGTGTGCTCTTTAAAAAAAGTAAATCCCTTGGTCATGATGGAATTAGTTCCTCATTCTTGAAGCAGATCATAGGTTCGATCTTAACACCTCTCGTACACATCTGTAATCTATCTTTATCAAGTGGTGTATTTACTTGTTCATTCAAACTGGCAAAGGTTATTCCTGTGCATAAAAAAGATAGCACCTCAAACATTGCTAACTATAGGCCAATCTCAATATTATCAAGTTTCTCAAAAATACTTGAGAGAATCGTGTATAATAGACTTTTTAGCTATCTTGAGAAACATAAACTTCTTAACCCTAACCAGTTTGGATTTAGAAGGTCTCACTCAACTGACCTTGCATTGTTGCAATTTTATGACCATGTGTCTAGTGCTCTGGCCGCTCGTGACGGTTATTGGTGTGTTTTATGGATCTGAGCAAAGCTTTTGACACACTTCACAACTTGATTCTTCTATGTAAACTACAACATTATGGAGTCAGAGGCATTGCTTTGGAGTGGTTCTCTAGCTACCTTTCCAACAGAAGGCAATACACATCCTACAACTCTGTCAACTCTGCTGTGTCATTTCTAAAATGTGGTGTTCCACAAGGTTCAATATTAGGCCCCCTGTTCTTCTTGATATATTTGCAATGTGTCTACCACTCTAAATTACATATCATTTGCAGATGACACAAGTGTTTTCTTATCTCATAATAATATCAATATCCTTGAAAATACAATTAATAATGAACTACCAAAATTAACCAATTGGTTTAGGAGCAATATGCTGTCTCTCAATGTGCAAAAACAAATTATATTCACTTTAAAGGAAGAAAGTCTCGTGGAGTACAAACTCCTAAAGTAAAACTAGATGATGTCTTGCTGGAAAGAAAAAAACGTGTACCAAATTTCTCGGTGTTTACATTAATGAACAACTAAACTGGAGTGATCATTTGAAAAACATAAGAACACCAATTTCCCGCAATATTGGAATATTATAATAATCAAATATACCTTGCACTGAGAGGCTCCAGTTGAAATTATGGATTCTCTGAGGTGACTCTCTGATAGTAACTATGCCAGTCACCGAAGAATCCATAATTCAACTGGTGCCTCGAAAAGCGTGCATGGTATATTTGATTTATATCCTACCAGAGTAAGCTTAGATAGATAAACAATAATAAAACTAAAGAATCTTGACCTAGTCCTAGACCTAGTCTAGACTCTAGGCCCTATATGAAATGTATACAACTCACCATATTTGCCCAAACTTCCAAAGGAAGTCACAAAAGATGCCTGGCCACATTGGCATGGCTTGTAAGTATTCTATAGTCTACTGTAGATCTAGATCTACATGGCACAAATCCAACGATGAAACCAAACAATGTAAACTTGAAACCTGAACTTTTCCCCAAGTCAAAAGAGAGGCTAATAGACCCCTTCTCGTAAGGTGTTGTAGATTTATATGGCACTCAAAATCCAACGCTAGCGCTGGGTACGTGGTCGACTCGACTAGCGGAGATCAACGTGCAGTAGGGCCTAGGGTCATCTGATCTGCACTTCACTACGCGCATACACTCATACGTACATTGAACATTTAATATGAGCTAGCGGCGGCTCTCTCATCTCAGCCATCTCTCAGTGCTAAAGCAGAAACATTATCGCGATTTATTGTCGCGATATCGATAGCTTCGAAATATCTAGAAAAACAAAAAAGTGACGTCATAATATTTTTATATCGAAAAATATACGGAGGTCTGACGTCACACGATATCCATTTTTTCTTCATGGTGAAAGTATTTTGTGTCACGTGAGACATTCCTGGCCAATCTTTGCATGAGAATTTTATGATGTAGGATATAAAGTAGAATATATAGTTCCTGACAAAGTAATTTTTATATTGTACAATACTCTGATTCTACCATACATCTCATACTGCAATGTTCTTTGGGCAACATCTAAGTGTGTTACAGATAATATTCTCTTGCTACAAAAGAAAGCTATCCGCATTTGTGCTGGAGCTGGTTACCGTGACCATACAAGGCCTCTCTTTATCAAGTTGAAGAGCCTTACGGTTAGTGACATCAACTTTATGTCAAAGAGATATTCACTCTTACCCCACGTCTCGAGACAATCAGCTAATATGCACTTATTCAATCCCCGCACATTATTGGCTCATAAATCTGTTAGGCATAACCATAGGGTATAACGGACAAGATGTCTGGAATGCCTTACCGAGTGACACTCGAAATTTACTTACCATTCATTCCTTTAAAAATGCGATTAAGCGCATGCTTATCTCTAAGATGTGATTAATACATATACATGTACAATTATTTCTTGTATTACTACCTGAAAGACTACAATATTTTCATTTTACATAATTTGTCCTTTTACGTGTATAGATATCTGTGCGTGAGTGGTCAGAATTGTGGTTTGCAGTAAACACACATTTGATCAACATCACAACACCAATTAATCGATAAATTTAAGCACCATCCTTACAAGAAAAGACTAATTAGATTCCAGAAATGCATCACTATATTTGTATTACTATATCACACAATCATCGGATGAATAATCATCATTATTGCATAACGCAAGAACAGCTTTTCCGAATTCCATATTTTCATTTTTCAGTGCATGTGATTTCCAGCAAATTTTCATAAGTTTACTGATCTAAGTAACCCTTTCATAACATGATGAACAAATTACAATGACTTTTCGTCAGTTTCACTCGAAATGCAATTCCAATAACTCAAGATAAATTCAGATCAAATGTCATCCTGAATTAACGTGACCGCTGAACGAAAACTACGTAAGTCATCTTCCAGGCAACTTACTTCCCGCTCCATATTTTTGTGAATTTTATCATTATCTTTATGTTGAGGAGGTGGGTGGGATCCTCATTTTCTTTCTTTATTTCAGAGAATTTTCTGAACTGAACGGCAATTGTTTGGGATCATTACCTTGGTTTACAAGACGACAGAAGCTGTCACAGCCGTCTTTGAAAGGCGGAAGAATTCATGGTCGGTCCGGTGAAGGTCGCAGAGTTGAAGTCCAAAGAAAAACAATCTATTCTCCTTTTGCTAAATATAAGTTTGACAAGACAATAGTGATAATAATAATTATAATACCGGTATCCTATAAATGGGAGTGATGAGAGTCCATGCAGACCAAAGTTCGCAGTTCACAGTCAGTTGTTGTAGAGTCGGATGCTGGGGTTGATCACTGAACAGCCTAGTCCAAGGAGAAATATAGTCAATCACAACGATGTATACCTCCCTCTGACTTGGCGTGATAAATAGCAAGAACAAGCAGATAATATGAAAGGTCCACGAGAAACGATGATAAATTATCCACGATAATATCCAGAGTAATTCTCCGACGTAATGTAGAAATTCTGCGGTAATAATAAGCATTATAGTCCACGGTGGATGAGCAGTAATTTTCTTCACAGAGTGATGGTCTCTGTGAAATGTCCAGCCGATGTTCCTAAGAAAAGCGAGGAAGTCGGGGGCAGTGGACACGTAGGGGTTCACACAAGAAGAAAGTTGAATATCTGTTGGCAGGTCGGGGCGAGCTGTCAACCAGCAGGCTAATTTAACTGCAAAGTCGACATGAGGCGACCCAACGAGGATCGGAGAGTGAACTTAGTCCAATATGATGTCCAGTGTGGCCTGACTGTATAATGTTGAATGTACCCTTGTGAGTTCTCTTATGAGGGTATTTATAGCCTTACAGAGGATCGAACGGTAATATGCAAATATCAACCTTGACCTTATTGGTCAGTTAAAATAAAATGTTAAGTTGACAAGAACATACTAATAAAAGTGTGCTAGTTTGCAATTTTGTAAGTCAATTTGTACAAATATAAAATGACATATCATGAAAACAATTAATGCTGTAACAAGAGCAAGTTAAGATAAACGGAGTTATATAAATGGTTTTATCATAATCCTACTAGAAAGGTGTAAAAGTACCATAAATTGTAGGAAATGTATCAATATTTCTCAAGTTCGCTGGCTTGAGTGAGCGAGGATACTGTGTGTCTTTTGACACCCTCTTTTCAGAGCAACTTAGTGCACTAACAAAAACTCTTTTGTTTAGCTTGTTGACGGAGCTGCCCTGAGCAGAGATGAAGGGATTATCCTCTCATTGCGTGTGCATAATGGCAATGACTAATTCTAGTTCTCAAAATTAACTGATATTCAAGATAAGAAATAATAACGTGTATGGCATATTCATTCTCAAATTATCATAATAATTATTAATATAAACATTAACCCCTAGCGGGCCGTGGGCGGTTATATCCGCCCGGGTGTTATCCTTACAGCTGGCCGTGGGCGGCATCTGCCGCCCGCAAAGTATCATCACATTTAACATCAAATGTCAAATTATTGCCAAAATATTGTAGTTTTCTAAATACATAAAAAGCTTCACTGTTTTATAAACTTACGTTTTCGAGTCAGTTTTATATGGGGTTACATTCGATTTTAGTGCGAAAACATGATTTGTTGGTAGAAAGTCAGACCACGTCCTGCTAACGCCTAACCCGTGCGCAATTTGATTGCTGGGGATGAACCTGGCTTCGTGATCTAAAAGGCGTATAGCCAATTTTTTTTTTTTTTTTTTTACACTCACGAAGCCAATCCTGGCTATACGCGGGAGGTAATCTCCCCTACCATGCCTACGCCTACGGCTACAGAGCTAGTACAAGTGACAGTGGGCAAGATTCATCCATTTCCATGTAAAGTGAACCTTGCAAACCACCCTTGGAGTTTGGTAAATATTCCTCTTTCAGCTCATCCGACCATTCAACAATTGGATAATGAGAAATTATTTGAAAAAATTATGGCGACATCGATGTGGATTTACTTAGACTCTTCTCTTCACGTGTAGCTTTCGACTTTCGTTGTGCGATTAACATTGCAAAGACAGCAAGATCGGCACGGAATGTGTGCTGTAGATGAACTATAAGGCAGTGCGTCGGCCATTGCTGAGCTGAGCAGTTCCGACGCAGTATGCAAAATGTACAGATCTACTGCCGTCTATGGGTGAGACGGTGCGAGGTATTAGCACAATTGAAGTTAGCATGCTGCGTTGGAACCGCTCTGCGATGCACTGCCTTGTACTCTGTTCATCTACAGCATACATTCTGTGCCGATCTCGCCGTCTTTGCAAAGCTAATCGCACAGCAACCAGCTACATGTAAACACTAAGTGAGTTGCAGTGAACCATTGATTAGCCTTCTTGGTTTGCAAGGTTCATTTTACATGGGAATTTGTTATTTACTTGTCTCTCTGTTGGGGATATTATTTTCTAATACGGTGTATGCTTTGATTTTCAAATGTCATGAAGACGAAGGATAATATTTTCCTCTCATCTCTCAAGGAATCTCAATTAGCTCATTGATCATTGGCAGGAGAGAGAGAGAAGAAAAAAAGAACAACAAACAAACGACTACGACAACCATAAAATACATGTACATGTCTAACCCATGATAATGTCATTTCAAGCATCCTATTATGAGAAATTGGACAAAATACACAACTAAAACTACATGGTTCTGCTTTATACCTCGTAGCCGTTGACCGTTGATTGGCATTATGAAAAAGTTGACCTATATTTGATGATATTGGTACAGAATGTGCTGTAGTTATGCAGCATGCTAAATTTTACTCTGCTTATCAGTTTATACCGCTATACCACAATCCTAGCTGTACGAGCTACTTGGCTTATCAATCTGGTACTGGCCTACGTCGGAGCTGTACATGGGATAAATATACTGTGTGTGGAGAGAGCTATCAACAAAAAAAATGGATGTAAATATCACCATTTCCCACATACTTAGAGCCATGCAAAGCACCCTCGGAGTTTGCGAAATGGGTTACCTTCCACGATCAACTAAGATTATAAAAATTGAATGAATAAAAAAAAAAGACAGAAATCGACAGGTTTTTTTGACCTCGACATGTAACTTGTATATATGGGACTACACATGCAATATTTTGTAGTCGCATATATACAGTCAAGTTACACATACAATGTAAAAAATACCTGCCGATTTGTTTTTTCTTCGTCTTTTTTATTCATTCAATTTTTACAATCTTAGTTGATACTGGAAGGTAACCCATTTCGCAAAGTCTGAGGGTGGTCTGTATGGCTCACAGTATGTGGGAAATGGTGATATTTAGATCTATTTTTTTTTTTGTTGTTGATAGCTCTCTCCACACACAGTATATGGATCCCATCTACAGCTCCATAGGCCAGTACCAGATTGATAAGCCAAGGAGCTCGAACAGCTACATGTACATGTAACACAATCCATGAAAGTAAACTAATCAGGATAGTAAAATTTAACATGCTGCAACATACGGTGTTGTAACACAATAGTGTTGCACTGCACATCTATGTAAATCAAAGGTCAACAGCTATATGTAAAGGTAAGCAGAACATGTAGTTTTCTTTGTGTATTTTTCAAATTTCTCGTAATAGGATGTTTGAAATGACATGTACATGTATGTGATTGGCAGAAGTAAAACATCATTTTTTTATATCTTTCATTCATTCACTTCTTCAATAAATAAATTCAAAGAAATAAATTAGTAGGGGTAAAGTAGGCAGACTTTTGGATTTGTTTTAGTTCTTTATTTGTCAGGTTTCTTTCCTAATTTTGTTGCAGTTTTCATTCTGACCAATGGTCAGGCTGAGTGTTGTTAGTTCAAAGAGAAGAAGAAAGAAATATCTCCTGTCTTTGTTTTCCATGCATACAGACCATTGGCAAAAAAAAAAAAAAAAAAAATGTGGTTTTCATCAATTGGTTCAAAATATAGCTATTTAGAACTGGATTAGTAAGTAATTCTCACTTTCTTTCATTTATCTTTTTTTACATTGGAGGTGTCTTTGATGCAGCATGGCTCATGGCCTTCAATGAACGTGTAGGACCTTTGCTGCAACATCCAGATCCAGAAGCCACAGCGTATGAAATCTTCTCAGATTTTTTGACTGATAGAATCGTCCGTCACATTGAAGTGGAGACAAACAGATATGCAGATCAGTATTTCCAAAGTCTAGGAGGAAAAGAGAACCTGTCTCCTCACTCTTGTGCGCGAATGTGGAAGCCAGTGAATGCTGCAGACATCAGGGCAGTGATAGGTGTGATCCTTTATGCAGGACTCGTCAGAGTGCCGAACTATAATCTGTTGTGGTCTTCCCATGCACTCTTGAATCTCGGTATCAAGAATTCAATGTCAAGGAACAAGTTCATGAGGATCCTTGGATTCTTACACGCCAATTACAACGGGAACATGCCAGCGAACGATGACCCCAACAGAGATCGCCTGTACAAGATCCGGCCTTTGATGGACATGTTTGTTGAACGTTGGCAGGCAGCGTATTATCCAAGGAGAGAACTCAGTATCGATGAGACAATAATACCTTTCAAGGGAAGGAGCTCCTGGGTAAAATACCAACCGAGCAAACCTCACAAGTGGGGCTTTGTTGTTTGGTCCCTCTGTGATAGTAAGACAGGCTACGTCTTGAATTGGAATATGGCCGGGGACAAGTTCGGCGTCGTTCACGACGAGGAGAAAGGTGCCATGCACAATATTGTAATGAACGTGTCCGCACCGTATCTTTGGAGAGGTCATCATCTTTTCATGGACAATCTATTTAGTTCCCCAGCCCTATTCGATGAGTTAGGGGAGAATGCCACTGGGGCACGTGGGACACTCAGGATAAATCAGAGAGGAGTGCCGGAGACGATCAAGAGTGCACGTCCAAGAAAAGGGGAACCACCGGTGTGCTCTAAACAGGGTAATAACAATTTCATATCCTGGATGGACAAGAAACAGGTTAACCTTGTTACATCTCTGCACACAACTGAAATGATGGACAAGCAGGTGCGACGAAAGAGAGAAGTCATCACGATCCAAAAACCCAAAGCCATCGATCAGTATAATATGTTTATGGGTGGAGTGGACTTAGCCGATCAACTTGTGTGGCATTGTCTCAACATCCATCGATGCACTAAGTGGTGGAAGAAGATTTTCATTGCTCTTCTAGAAGTGAGTGTATGTAACACACTTGTGCTCCTTAGACAAAAACTGCCCCCTGCTCAGCGTAAAAAGGTGGATCCTTGTGCTGTGCGTCTTCAGATCATAAGTGGCCTTCTCTCAGGATGCAACAGAGACAAGCATGGTGGAGGTGGTAGGCGAGTTGTCAATGACCAGTTCCCAGGGCGGTTCATGGATCCGAAGAGCCATTTCCCATCTCCCAACCCAAAGAGGCTTGCCAGTGGCCGTCATAGTGCACCTGACTGTATCGTCTGCTCAGATCGATCAACCAAGAATCGGCATCAAACTACTGTTGTGTGCAGAAAGTGCGGGAATGTACCAATGTGTATGCATCCATGCTTCAAGAGGTTCCACACAATGCGTAAGTACAAAGTGAAGTGTAGTCCAGAGCTCCATGATCCAGATACAGACTCTGAGTAGAAGTCTCATTTCACCATCTAGTGTCCATTGACTCCTCTTACATGTAGTTGTTCTCATGCAATATTCTTTGCACTATGAATAGTGCTATACAAGTGATAAACAAAATGTGGAGTTGATTATTAGTATTACATGTACATCTCTAGATATTTATTTATTTGATAATGCCATAAACTACCCTTGCCCATATAGAAATGTGCAACTTTCTACAGTGTGTAGATCTACATACCATATTTTTGCAAGAAAATGTGAGATTACAGCCTACCTTATTTGAGAAATACACTGAATGTAGATGTAATTCATTTGTGTATTTTTGTTTGTAACATTGCGTAACATTAAAAAAAATAGATCATTAAAAATTGGAGGTGATGATTAATTGATAGATAATGAAAGAGACACGCTGAATATGCATAGATTTTTTTTAATTACCCTAGTCATTTATTGCTCAAAACATGTTATTTTAATAAATAATTTTCTTGCATTTGAATTGCTTACTGTGAACATCTACCCATGTATGCAACACTGCCATTTTCTATAATGTACAATTCAGTCAGTGCAAGAATATTTGTAGTACCTTCGATACCTTGATAGTTATTATATTTTCATTGAAATATAGATCTATTTGCAACTTTCCAATATATTTGTGATTTATGCTATGAGTAAGCACGCATACTTGCCAGTGTTGTGATATTGCCATTCATTCTTTCTTACATGTATGCCGTCCATTCGATTTATTTAATTGCCATTTTCTATACTGTACGATTCAGTCAATGCAAGAAAATTTGTAGTACTACATGTATGTTGATACCTTGATAGTTATTATATTTTCATTGCAATATCTACATGTACATGTATTTGCAACTTTCCAATTTTAATAGATTGCTCTTGATATATGCTATGAGTAAGCACATGTACTTGTCAGAGTTGTGATATTGCCATTCATTCTTTCCTATGCTGTCCATTTGATTTATTTTAATTTTTGCTGTACATGTGTTTATGCTTGTATAAGTCTTTCCACTTTCTGATTTCTGTGTATCTCCACTCGTAATTTTGTTTTCTTTGATTTTGTTTGATACTTTATTCAAGATATGCACGGTAAATACTGACTTGCATTGAACATTCATGTAAGATTGTTCCATTTTGTTGGAATGCAGTTATGTGTATTTGATGTACATGTATGTATGTCCTGGTCTGGCTCAGTAATGGAATTGTAAATAGAAATATCTACATGTGGATCATGCTATGTTATTTATTACTTTTCTTCAACTTGTAATGATTTTAAATAATAATGCCATTTATACATGAAACAAGACAAAAGTGTATTTGTGACCCGCCGCCTCAAAACCTACAATAAGTCGCACGGACCACAACGTAGCAAACAGCCCAAAATAGTAAATTTGCTTGGATCAGTCGATTTTCTGTTTTTGATAGAAATGGGTAGTTTCATTATCATTCTATCATGTCTCAAGTTTGTGAGTCGTAATTCGACTTAGAAATATGTTTTGGGGGCATTTTAAATGACTCCTTTTTTTTACCTGTCGAGCTAATGAATGTTTGCAGAGCTTTTGTAATACTTTCATTCAATGCCAAATTACTACTTTACCTCTAAAGGTATTAAATTGATTTTTGGAGTGAGTAATGAATAGGTCCTCCTGGAGCAGCGTGCCAAAATTCAGCCTAATCTGATAATCCCTTCATACCAGTTGCTATGGCCATTTGAATACCCAGTTTTACTTGGGCGCACACAGAGAGCGAAGGTTTAGCACTCTTTTGTTCCGAACTTAAATGGCCATTTCTCTGAATAGGAGTTATTGATTGCTGGTTACATACTGATTCTAAATGTGATATTTAAAGGCGTTATCATTGAGTAAACTAGGCAAGTGATATACCATTGGAAAGCTGAGAATCTCTACTTTCAGAAAAAGTATAAAACCAAAAAAATAATTTTGGCGACTTATTGTAGGTTTTGAGGCGTCGGGTCACATTTGCATTTAGTATTTGGTTCACATTTCTTTGTAATGAGGAAAAAGGTTTGTGAATTTGTCCAAAATTAGTTGCATTTTGAAAGTGACATGAGGTGGGGGAGATATGGAAAAGCAATGCATAAACAAGTATAAGATATAAAGAAGTCAACCATGAGAGAGAGAGAGAAAGAAAGAGAGAAAGAGAGACAGAGTACTATATGCGATTTCCTTTTCTTAATTTCTAATCTATCTTTTTCAATATTTTTTTCCTGCCTCCTGCACTTGCTTCTATTTTGTTTCTTTATGCCCTCTTTCTCTTTACTTTCTGATTTTTTTTTCTGGTATAAAGAAGTCAAACATGAAAGAGAGAGAGAGAAAGAAAGAGAGAGTACTAGAGACAGAGAGAGAGAAAAAGTAAAGCATAAAATAGAATGAGAGGTTATAGAAGTATGAGACAGACCAGTCAGTCCCTTCTTTATAATTGGTAATGATCACTTAGAATGCAATATATTTCCTCTCGCTCCCCCTTTTTTTTGGGGGGAGGGGGTGATTATTCTTGCAAGCTGACTTTGTGTATCACCTCTTCTCTATTTCCCTCTCCATATGCGATTTCCTTTTCTATGTGTCCCTTTCTAATCTATCTTTTTCGATATTTTTTTTCCTGCCTCCTGCACTTGCTTCTATTTTGTTTCTTTATGCCCTCTTTCTCTTTACTTTCTGATTTTTTTTTAAATATAAAGAAGTCAAACATGAGAGAGAGAGAGAGAGACAGAGTACTAGAGACAGAGAGAGAGAATGAGTAAAAGTATAAAATAGAAAGAGAGAGGTTATAGAAGTATGAGACGGACCAGTCAGTCCCTTCTTAATAATTGGTAATGATCAATTTAATAGAATGCAATATATTTCCTCTCGCTCCCCCCTTTTTTTTTTTGGGGGGGGGGGGGTGATTATTGTTGCAAGCTGACTTTATATCACCTCTTCTCTATTTCCCTCTCCATATGCGATTTCCTTTTCTATGTGTCCCTTTCTAATCTATCTTTTTCAATATTTTTTTTTCCTGCCTCCTGCACTTGCTTCTATTTTGTTTCTTTATGCCCTCTTTCTCTTTACTTTCTGATTTTTTTCTATCACATTCTCCCTCTCTCTCCATATACATGTATAAAGCTTCATTTTTCTGTCTCTGTAACACTTTCTTTCTTATTCCATTATGTTTTCTTTCTTTGTCTCTGTCAACCTTTCTTTCCAATTCGATTTTTTTTCTCACCCTCTAACCTCTACCATTCTCCCTGATTTTAGTTGTTATTCTTTCACATTTCCTCCCTCTCAATATGCAATTCTCCATTGCTCTGTATCTGTCACTCTTTCTTTTCATATTCCATTTTTTTTTCTCTCCCTCTATAGCCCCTAACCTTCTTTCTCGTCTCTTTATGCCTTTCTTCTCTCTACAATCTGATTTTTTTAATTATCATTCTTTCCCTCTCCATATGCAGTGCTCCATTTCTCTCTCTCTCTCTCTCTCTCTCTCTCTCTTTTGAATTCCAATTTTTTTTCTTTCCCTGTTACCTCTATCATCATTTCTTGCCCTTTCCCTCTAAATTCGGGTTTTGTTTGTTTTCGGGTTTTTTTGTTTTGTTTTTATTTTATTCAAAGAGATCATGATTGCTAACCAACCCGAAATGAGATCTTCATATCAACAAAACGTCCTAAAATATACACAATTGCCAGGTACAAGTTGGCATTCGCTGACAAAACTTATGTCCAAACAAAATATGTATATCATTACTTGCTATTTGCTTAGTTATTCTGAAAATGGATTTGTGTTTTTCGTCAACATATTCCAAGATAAACTTCCTTTCTTGAAGATGATTTTTTAGATGCAACAACAAGTTTACACTTGTTAGGCGAGACGAATGGACAAAAGCTTGAACATCACGATAACTATTTAGAGATATTTTCCAAAAGAAGGGACGAAAAAGTAACTAGCATAAAAGATAATGAAGCTATTTTTTTCAACCCTAACCCCTCCAAGAGGAAGGAATGTTGTCGGAATATTGTCAGAATGTTACTTGAGAGGTTTTTCTGAGTTCCTTGAGTGGAAATAAACATGAGGGTGTCAGACTGGTACCCAAAATCAGTGTGCTGATAGAACGTCAAATTTGTCAACACAATTTTAGATGTTCATTTTATGAAGTGTGGTATATGTGTGGGAAAACAGAAGAATTCAGAACATTTGCAAATCTGCACAATGTCTGCATTTTCTGACAATTATTCCACTTCCACTTCCACTTCCATTATCGCTCTATTTATGCCCTTGAAATTTATTTGATCTGAAGAAAAAGTCAACAAATGAATAAAAAGTTTTCTTCACAAGTCCAACATTATATCTTCACAAACTGATATTAGAATGAAAGGGTGAAAACCCCTGTGTAATAAGTGAAATATATACATGTATATTTTATTTCTACTCTCCTCAAACATTTATAACTTGGAATGTACATTGTAATCCCTCTCTCCAACTTGTATACAAGCTGTGATTACAACGTAGTACATACATAAGGGTTTATAATGGAAAACTCCATCCTATAGGCATTTCTACGACAGGAAATGGAGCAAAGGAACGTTATGTAATAGGACAAAGAGACGGTTCTGCAAAGACTTTTTGTCAAAGAAAAGACAAATTCAAGGCCAGGCACTATGAATAGACAGCTATCAGCTGAGATTATCTCCCTGTAATACCTCCCTGAATGGTTATCAATTTCAATGCATTTCCAAAATGGATTGCAAAAATGTACAATGTACTATTTTGTAGGGATACATGACATCATCCTAATTATTTATTCTTCCCATGATTTGTAATGCTAGCCCCTCCGTACATTTCTGACAGAACCCCTATTTTTCACTTGGATTGGTCCAATGAACTTGCCAATGCAACCCCCTATTTTTCCTGAATGGAACATTCCTATTATGCGTGCTCTGTAAAGGGGTCAATAGGGTTTACATGTATGAACAGAGAGGAAAATGAGATTTTTGACCAACAAAAGGACGATTTTTAATTCATTTAGTTTGTGAATTTAGGGGTGGAAAAAAGAATTACTTTTAATGGTTTCATTGAAAGGATATATTAGAGAATATATTTTGTGTAGAAATTAATTGTGTAGGATGAAGAGAAGGTATGATAAAATGGTGATAAACATGCATGAAGGCTAAAGTCTGAGTTTGCATTTTTTGGGTGGCCAGACAAGGGGGGAATGTACAGAATGGGTGGCACGGTAGGGGTTAACAAGAAAGGCGCTACATATCCATTGATGCCTTTACTATATTACTGATTACATATATTATTTGGGATAATAAAAGCTCCCTCCTCTTTCTCCATCTTCTTACCTTCTATACCTTTATTTTCATTTTTATCTGTTGTAAATAGTGTAAAATTTCAAATTAGTTCATTTAATGTTAAGATTAGTTATTGAGTTTTCTCTCTCTTTTTTGAATTTTTTGTTTTAGTTTTGAATGATAATATATGTAATTTTTTAGTTTTGAATGTGAAGGTATGGCAACGTTTCAAGCCTTTTAAGCTTACATTGCTATACCTCGATCTGTATGGTGCTCCGTTATTCTGTTCCTGTTGTGACCATAGTTATGATTCTGTCATTGTAATTTGTTTCTTTAAGTATCTTTCTCTTATGGATGTGATCGCTCCAAGGAGTTATTTCAATGTACTATTAGTCCATGGGCCAGAAACCGAAAAAGGTCCCCCCCCCCCCCCCCCCTTAGGCACAATTTTAAATGATGTTTTTCTGTTAGCTAGGACCCTAAGCTATCAGAATCTGCTTGTTTGCCATAAAGTTGGTGGTGGGTGTGGCCACCAGGGCCGTTACCATGGTAACGGATAAAGAAAAATATGAATTTTAGGAAAAGTCATATAATTCCAATTCACGTATCTAAAATACTTGGTAAGCATCCTAATATATGTATTGTAAGGTGCCCAATCGATTGCAACCATAATCAGAGCCATTTAAAGTCATGGGCGTGTCAAAAAAAATGGCCGTTACTATGGAAACGGTACCATAAAAAGCGGGTATTTTTGACACCTTCTAAACTTATAAATATGAAATGGCCAAAAAGGTGTATGCACAAACCTAAAGTATGTTTTTCTATTAGCTAGGACCCTCAGCTATCATAATCTGCCTATTTGATGTACAGTTGGTGGTGGGTGTGGCCTGTAGGACCGTTACTATGGTAATACATCAAAAATACTGGATTCTTAGAAAATACTGCATCTTTGTAATTCAATAGCTATAAAATATATGGTAAGTGTCCCATTATGTGTATTTCAAGCTGCCTGATAGATTGCAATCACAATCTGACCCATTTAAAGTCATGGCCGTGCCAAAAAAGGCCGTTGCTATGGAAACGGTCCAACAAAAAGCTGTTATTTGTGAAAAAATCTATAACTAACCATTACAAAATAGAAAGAAAAAGGTGTCTACACAGTCTTTGATAATGTTTTTTATATTAGTTATGACCCTCAGCTATCAGAATCTGCTTGTTTGCCATAAAGTTGGTGGTGGGTGTGGCCACCAGGGCCGTTACCATGGTAACGGATAAAGAAAAATATGAATTTTAGGAAAAGTCATATAATTCCAATTCACGTATCTAAAATACTTGGTAAGCATCCTAATATATGTATTGTAAGGTGCCCAATCGATTGCAACCATAATCAGAGCCATTTAAAGTCATGGGCGTGTCAAAAAAATGGCCGTTACTATGGAAACGGTACCATAAAAAGCGGGTATTTTTGACACCTTCTAAACTTATAAATATGAAATGGCCAAAAAGGTGTATGCACAAACCTAAAGTATATTTTTCTATTAGCTAGGACCCTCAGCTATCATAATCTGCCTATTTGATGTACAGTTGGTGGTGGGTGTGGCCTGTAGGACCGTTACTATGGTAATACATCAAAAATACTGGATTCTTAGAAAATACTGCATCTTTGTAATTCAATAGCTATAAAATATATGGTAAGTGTCCCATTATGTGTATTTCAAGCTGCCTGATAGATTGCAATCACAATCTGACCCATTTAAAGTCATGGCCGTGCCAAAAAAGGCCGTTGCTATGGAAACGGTCCAACAAAAAGCTGTTATTTGTGAAAAAATCTATAACTAACCATTACAAAATAGAAAGAAAAAGGTGTCTGCACAGTCTTTGATAATGTTTTTTATATTAGTTATGACCCTCAGCTATCATAATTTGCTTGTTTCACATCAAGGTGGTGGTGGGCGTGGCTGCTAGGGCCGTTACCATGGTAACACATAACGAAATACTGGAATTTAGAAAATACCGTATATTTGTCATTTACCAGCATAAAATATATGGTAAGGACTCTAATATATGTATTTCAAGCAGCCCCCCCCCCCCCCCTGATTCCAACCACAATCTGAGTCATTTGAAGTCATGGGCGTGTAAAAAAGGGCCGTTGCTATGGAAACGGCCCCACAAAATGCTGATATTTGTAGAAAATATCTATGATTTATCAATACAAAATAGAAAACAACTGTCTGCACAATCTTAAATCATGTTTTTCTGTTAGCTACGACCTTCAGTTCTCATAATCTGCCTGTTTTCCATAGAATTCATGGTGGGCGTGGCCGCTAGGGCCGTTACCATGGTAACATAATGAAATACTGGAATTTACAAAATACCGTATATTTGTCATTTAGCAGCATAAAATATACATGGTAAGGACTCTAATATATGTATTTCAAGCTACCCCACTGATTCCAACCACAATCTGAGTCATTTGAAGTCATGGGCGTGTAAAAAAGGGCCGTTGCTATGGAAACGGTCCCACAAAATGCTGATATTTGTGGAAAATATCTATGATTTATCAATATAAAATAGGAAACAACTGTCTGCACAATCTTAAATCATGTTTTTCTGTTAGCTACGACCTCCAGTTCTCATAATCTGCCTGTTTTCCATAGAATTCATGGTGGGCGTGGCCGCTAGGGCCGTTACCATGGTAACATAACGAAATACTGGAATTTAGAAAATACTGTATATTTGTCATTTAGCAGCATAAAATATACATGGTAAGGACTCTAATATATGTATTTCAAGCTGCCCCACTGATTCCAACCACAATCTGAGTCATTTGAAGTCATGGGCGTGTAAAAAAAGGGGCTGTTGCTATGGAAAATGCTGATTTGTGGAAAATATCTATGATTTATCAATATAAAACAGGAAACAACTGTCTGCACAATCTTAAACCATATTTTTCTGTTAGCTAGGACCTTCAGCTCTCATATTCTTCCTATTTTACATAAAGTTGGTAGTGGGCGTGACCACTACAGTTGTTACCATGGTAACGCACCAAGGAAGTGAATTTTAGAAAATACTATATATCTGTAATTCAACATCACAAAAACGAATTGTAACCATCTAACTATATGTATTTTGGGGTGCCCTTTTGATTGCAACTAGAATCAGAGTCATTGGAAGTCACCGTCATGTCAAAACATGGCTGTCGCTATAGAAACAGTATGATTAAAATTGAATATTTCTGTAACTATTCAACACAAAAACAAAGAACAAGTGTATGTATAGCCTAAAATGGTGTTTATCTGTCAGCTAGGACCCTCAGCTATCATAATTGAAAGCTTCCTAGTAGCTACCATGGTAAGGCACCAACAAACATCAGAGTTTTAGAATAATAGATAATAATAAATTGATCTTACTTAAGCCTAGGTCACAACCCGCCGTGCGTGTTTTTAGTCCGTACGTGGGGAGGGAGTAGCAAGAGCAGGGAAGGAGTACGTCAACGCACTTCACACGCACTACAACGCAAGGTGTAAGTACGTGGCCCGCACGCCACGCCTGGACGTGAGTGGTTGCGTGCATCGTACGTTGCGCACCTGGTAAGTGAGTTGTACGTGCTTACAACGTACGATCGCCGTGCGGTTGCCTCGTTATCGTACGGAGGCCGTACTTTCACGTACGGTGTCCTTACTGACTTGCAGGGAATAAGTGCGTGCAAGTGCGATAAACGTGAGTTTTCCCGCCCTATGTCGCTCCTCATCTGTTCGTCGCCTGCCTTTACATCATCTACGGCCCGTTTCATTTGGGCCTCTCTGGCCCTATTAGCTGTCTTTTGAGCTGACCCCTTTTTGTTAATCTTCTTCATGATACTCGTCAGTCTACTCGGCTTTTATCCTGCAGAAATCAGCGCGCACAACGTGCGTTGTAAGTGCATAGCACGTACTTCCTCGGTGCGGTTTACGTGAGTTCTGCGTGCTCACTGGACAATTGAACTGGAGAAGCGCCGAATAAGCACGGACCCCGCACTTATCACGTGCGGAGCACGCACGTGCTAGGTGCTTTGTCCGTAGAGCAAGTAACTGTGGGAAATTTTTTTCAAAAACTCACGGAGTCCGTGCGTTGTGCGCTCGTTAGCAGCAGAGGGCACGCACGTCAACGCACGTCACCCGTACTGGGGGTGAATCCGTAGACCGCCCGCAGCCCGAACGCAGCGAAAGTTCCTACTGCACTAAAAATTCTACGTCTTGTCTGCGTGCCCCAAATCCGTACGGAGGCAGTACTCACTACGTACGGATCCACAAATTTTGCCCACGTTTTTGCACGCAGACAGCACGCACTTGCAAGTACGGCGGGTTGTGACCTAGGCTTTACCCAGAGTTATCATGATGAACAGATACAATAAGGCATTGACAGACTTCAGAACTACATGTACACACCAAACTATACTAAGTAAATTTGAATTCCCTCTAGGGTGAAGTGAGGATTCACTCATCATCTTCATCCTAACTGTAGAGACATTACTCAAACATTGCAACAAATGTATTCTCTTCTAACATAGTGGTGGAGGAATAGATGACACCTATATCTCCATCTTGAGTTCTGACTTTATTCTGCCAAACCAAACCGGGGGAGGGTTGCATAATCTCCTCAAGATGACCTCCTCAGCCTGTGATTCAAGCCAGATAAGAGTGCCTCACCATATCAGACTTGTAAGAAAGTCAACCAAGAGAATACTCAGTTCAAGTAAGGCTGCAGAACGCCTTAAAGCTGTAAAAGATAGATCGACAAACCCACTGGTGTTCACTAATTTCACAACATTATGGACTTAGCCACTAAGCTCTGCTAACAATATACCCCCATCCTTTATCCAATCATGCTTAAGGCAAGATAGTATTAGAGGAACCATCTCACAAACTATTGGCATATCTCCTCTAAAGCCAAGAAAACCGCAGCGTAAACCTGTAAGGGCAACCAATTGAATATGTAAACTTCTTATGGTCCGCAACACATCAAGTCCAGGGCTAATATACATGTATCCCAATCATGCAAGTCATGAGAATGCTGAGCTGCAATTGCAGCACAGGCCTTCTCAGTGACTCTTTTGAATACCTTCTAGCAAATATAAAAAAGTTCAGGCAGGTAACAGCACTTTAGTCCTGGACTTGATCTATGATGAGGCACCGAAAGTTCAATTCTTTAACCCTGTTCTGATGAAATCCAAATCCTAGACCACCTTGGTTTGGTCATGCTGTTAATTCTTAATGAACATGCATATTTCTTATGGGTAGGATTAGCGGAAAAAATGCTAACTTCTATTCCAATCTCCTCAGATTTATTTCAAGTAGACAGGTTTAGCTACAGACGGAAAAATTTATCATCTTATGAATAAATTAAGTTCTGTGGCTGAGATGAATCCATCTATTAAGCCTCCATTGCCTCCCTCCCAACGCCAAGGCATAGAGGTGGAAGCATAACTACTCAAGTACAGCTAACCAGTTAGGATCAGCTGCTGGTACTGCAACGGTAAAAAAATTCCATGCCTTGGTGTTTTACCATGGTAACAACCCTAGTGGTCACGCCCACTACCAACTTTATGTAAAATAGGAAGAATATGAGAGCTGAGGGTCCTAGCTAACAGAAAAACATGATTTAAGATTGTGCAGACAGTTGTTTTCTTTTTTGTATTGATAAATCATAGATATTTTCCACAAATATCAGCATTTTGTGGGACCGTTTCCATAGCAACGGCCCTTTTTTACACGCCCATGACTTCAAATGACTCAGATTGTGGTTGGAATCAGTGGGGCAGCTTGAAATACATATATTAGAGTCCTTACCATGTATATTTTATGCTGCTAAATGACAAATATACGGTATTTTCTAAATTCCAGTATTTCATTATGTTACCATGGTAACGGCCCTAGCGGCCACGCCCACCATGAATTCTATGGAAAACAGGCAGATTATGAGAGCTGAGGGTCCTAGCTAATAGAAAAATATAATCTAAGATTGTGTAGACACCTCTCTGTCTATTTTATACTGATAAGTTTAGATATTTTTCCAAAATATAAAGTTTTTATGGTACCGTTTCCATAGTAACGGCTATTTTGTGACGTGCCCGTGACTTCACATGACCTGGATTTTTGTTTCAATCAATCAGGAAACTCAAAATACATATATTTAGATGCTTACCAGTCATTTTTCAAATTTCTGAATTAGAAATATTAGGTATTTTAGTAAATTCCTATATTATCTTGATGCGTTGCCATGGTCACTGCCCTGGTGGCCACACCCACCATTTACTCTATGGCAAACAGGCAGATTCTGATAGCCGAGGGTCATAGCTACCAGGAAAACATCACAAAAAATTGTGCCTAAGGGGGGGGGGGGGGGGGGTCTACGTTGGCCCATAGACTATTATGTAATAGGATGAACCATTCAGAAATAAATAAATGTTTCCAAATAATAATAATCCAACTTTTATTAACCGAAATGGAAATTCTTTTTGCCCAATTGATCGTGGGCCCGGCAGCCACTGTGCAGCGCCAGATCGACGTTGCTCTATCCTTTCAATTGTTGAACGCCAAACAAGGTAGCAGCAACTCCCATCTTTTAACGTCTTGACGCGGCCGAGGTTCGAACCCACGACCTCCCGATTGTGAGGCGGACGCACTACTGACTGAGCCAACACATCGGTAAATGAATAAATAAAAAAGATACATGAATGATCAGGATAAACGACTAGGAACAAGTGGCACATTCTGTCTTAGGGTAAATTGCTTTAAAGTTTGGTTATGTTTCGATACAGGCGCGCCCGCACATATTTGTTTTTCTTTCTTTTTTTTTTTTTTTTTTTCTTTTTTTTTTTCTTTTTAATTTTTTTTTTTTTTTTTTTGGGGGGGGGGGTGGGTCTTTTTTGTCTTTTTTGTCTTTTCATACACACACACACACACATTAAAAACCAACATCATTCACAGTTCATCATAAATTTGGAGTACTATTACTACTTTTGAAAAAAAGAAAAATTTGTGATAGCAAAATGTTGAAAAAAGGGTTCGACTTTTTGTCACTTGAGTACATGCATGTAAGTGCTTGCTTATGTCCTTGGGTTTTTACAGACGATACTAATCATATTTGATCATTTATTATCGCGTTATATCGTCTGGAAATGGACCTTTCACGTCACTTTTTGAAAGGGATTGCAAAAATATTGACTTTGTCAATTTTATCAAAATTTGCACAGCTATAATGACTGATCATTTTCTTTGCGTCAAGAACAAAGTCGAAAGTTTTTATTAAGCGAGGACTGTGTTAAGAGGGCACTCGACTACGTTTCGTTTAATAGCAATCAATCATGTAATTAATTTTCCTCGTGGGCCACTGCCACTATGAGCATGGCGAACAAAGAAGCGGGCAAAATATACAGCTTCTCATTGTACCTTCCACACTTGCTCTGGTAGACAATAGAACATCCCTTCATTGCTATTATGTAAAAAATATCTAGAACAAATGTCACGTGCTATTCACCTGTTCTACTTATTTTACATAATAACAATGAAGGGATGTTCTTTTGTCTACCAGAACGAATGTGGAGGGTACAATGAGGAGCTGTATATTTTGTCCGCTTTTTTGTCATCGTGTTCATAGTGTGCATTGCCCTAGGATGAGAAGGGGGGGGGGGGGGTGAGAACTTTCATTATTAAGACCTAACCTATCCATAATCCCTGTCTGTGTAATTGATAATCTCAATAGAAACTTTTCCTCAAAGCAATGCAATGTGTAACATCGAATCTTTTTATATGATAATACCTAATATCATGCATTTAAACTGCGCTAACAAGATCAGCAGAGCAGTGTTATGTTATAAAAGTGTGCACACTCCTTATTGGCTATAGCATCCCTTTCGTATGGGAGGGGAAAGGGGGGGGGGGTATAACTAGTTTGAAATATCCATAATCGAAAACTGATAAGCTGACTTAAAACAGTTCAATGTATAATATTCGACATTGCTATAAATAAATGGAGTTTCATATTCCATTGATTTCAACTGCATTTGCAGATTTTTTTTATTACAAAGGTGTACACTTACTTTGCTCTCGTTATTTCCCCATTCTCTTAACTCTTTCACTGTCTGTCTGTCTCTGTCTCTCTCTCTATGTATCTCTCTTTATCTCTACCCCTCTCTTGTGTATTTTTTTAATACGTAAATCATGGATGCCCTTAAATTCATGGGATTTAAGTATTCCTTTTTGCTTTGTACGAGTATGCTTGAAACATTTACTTTAAAAAGTAAGTTGTACTTAAGTGAATGGTGGTACAAAAATAGTTGTACATGGTGATATAAAATTATATTGTATATTCATCACAGGGGCCGCGGAACGTCTTGGAAAGTGGAGGGGCTTAATGGGGGGGGGGGGGGGGGGGGCTGCGTGTATAACCACATTTTTGCACTGCCATACGTATGCACGTGTTTACTGAAAATCAGTAAGGATAAATCACAAAATTTATTCAATAAACATAAGCCTAATGTGTAAAATAATATTGAGAGAAATGTTTAATGTATTTTTAGTGTAATATGTGACCCATCACGTCAAAATGAGTCAGAAGTCGCATTTTATTATTGATTATTACTCTCCGTTTCATAAGCTTTAATTTGGTATATAGTTCAACTCTAGAGAGTGAGTATTAGTGGAGAAAATTGCGTTTGAAACTTGAGTAAAGTAGGACTGTGGTAAAGTATTTCTTCGAGAAAAACGCTTCCAAGTTTTACTTCCGTCTAGTCTTTATGTTTCTTTAGGATCTCTTTTCGTGAAAACATGAATTTTAATTCATTTAAGTCATGAATTCTAACTCTTTAAGGGGGTAGCAAATCAAGTAGTTTCACGGCACTGAAAAAGCTTCCCCCATCAACTTCGTGCTTTTTCGTTGAGCCTTTCCTATGCCGGTATGCTTTTCTTAAAGGGTTGATTAACCTAGCTATGGTCAAAAGGTTTACAAGTCTGTCATTTTGTGCCGGGAAATGTATTAGATTATAGTTCAAACTTTCAGAGGTTTTTATTTCACTATATTTTTTTTCTAAATTAATTATGTAATGTAAACTTGCTTTCTTTCAATGTTATTTGCTTTCTTTTTCAAGCTTTGATTCGATTGTCGCAAAGTCATTCAATTATGGCAAAATTACTGAATAGACGAGTCTTTACCAACAATGATATTGACAGAGATCGTTGATGTCTGAATATAAAACTTACTTTTTTACTTTTCGTCTTGTGAAAGAGCAAAAGAAATCACCGCTTTCTGAAGCTGAAGAATTAACACACGATTATTGATTTTCTCTCTCTCTCTCTCCTTCTACATCACGCACCTGTTTCATAATCTTGACAGTTGTAAGCTAACACTCTTTTCTGTTCGCTCTTTACTTATTACCAGATTAAACAACGATGGAATGAAACAGATTCATAAGAAAGAAATTTTATCCTGCTCTAGTTCATTCTACCTTTATAAAATGTTTCTAAAAGCGTCTTTCTTTTCTTTTCGCCATGTCAAAGAGGTATAGAATTTACCCCTTTCAAAGAACAAGAATTAAGTCACATCCTGCATGCCCGAGACGATTGATTTTTCTTCTCTCTCATTGTTCTTCTAAATCACGCGCGCTTGTTTCATCTCCACACATAATCTCCACACAGGTCCTTTTCTTTATGGTTGAAAAGCTACATTTCTTTTATCCTCAATTCCTCATGTTCAACAGCGGGATAAAGATAAACTGCTTCTTAGCGCCGCTCTATAGTTAATAGAGCTTTAAAAAAATAATAATGAGTCTTAATGACAACTACCTTTTTTGCAAAAATTAACGCCCAGACAATTCTCTCTCTCCTTCTAAATCTTTCACATGTATCATAATTTTGACAGTTCTTCTTAATTCTATTTTGAAAGGTAACTCTTTCTTG
This sequence comes from Heliocidaris erythrogramma, assembly GCA_025617745.1. Classification (NCBI taxonomy): domain Eukaryota; kingdom Metazoa; phylum Echinodermata; class Echinoidea; order Camarodonta; family Echinometridae; genus Heliocidaris; species Heliocidaris erythrogramma. The sequence continues at coordinate 2,452,097 of CM046873.1, forward strand.
TCTGTTCGGCTTTTTAAACGAATAAGAGAATTGGCCGCTAATTATCATGTTGGCTGGCGGTATGAACATGATGAAGATAAACTGCGTCTTAGCTCAGGTACTTGTTTCATTATCGCAACCAATTAAGGGCCTTTTCATTCTAGTTTTAAAAAATATTTTTCTTTTATTTTCGGCTGTTAAAAAGAGTGACAGAATTGGTCGATAAACTGCGTCTTAGCTTGAAAGTCATCGTTTCTCTCCACTCTAGTTAACTCAAGCTTAAAACAAATCAGGTACTTGTTTCATTATCGCAACCAAGGGCCTTTTCATTTTAGTTTTATAAAATAATTTTCTTTTATTTCGGCTGTTAAAAGGAGTTACAGAATTGGTCGCTTATTATCGTCATGTTCATCAGCGGGATGAAGATAAGCTGCTTCTTAATAATGCCGCTCTAGTTAACTAGAGCTTTAAAAATAAATAATGACAACTGCTTTTTTAAAATTTGACATCCAGACAATTCTCTCTCTCCTAAATCTTTCACCTGTATCATAATTTCAACAGTTCTTCTTAATTCTGTTTTGAAAGCTAAGTCTTTCTTTTCTGTTCGGCTTTTTAAATGAATAAGAGAATTGGCCGCTAACTGGCGGTATGAACATGATGAAGATATAAACTATATCGATTCTCTCCGCTCTATTGACTCGAAAAAAGGTATGTACTGGTGTCTAATAGCTAATTTCTTTTCACCATGTTATAAAGAGGTAGAGAATTCGCCCCTTCAAAGAACAAGGATTGAGTCACCTCCAGCAAGAGACGATTATTGATTTTTTTTTTTCTCTCTCTCTCTTTGTCCTAAATCACGCGATTGTTTCATAATCTCTACACAAGTACTTTTCTTTCTGGTTAAAAGGCCAATTCTTTTCTTTTCGGCTTTTAAAAGGTAACCAAGCAATATCTGATCTTAATCTTAGAAAAATTTGAGGCGGCACGAGTACGATGGAGCATAAAGTACATGTACTTGTTGCAAATTATTTTACAGGGATCACGTGACTGCCAACGTCCAATGAACAAAGCCACGCGTCGCTAGGGGCGGGGCTAGCGGATGGCTTTCTGTTCGCGCTGGCACGCGCTAGCTGTCCGAAAAAAATAGAAGAGTTGACCGAAAAAAAAAACACTCATAGAAAAACTGCTTTTTCTACCCTTTCCCGTTATATTTAAGACTCAGTTTTTTTACAGAGCATTTATGAAACATTGAAGATTCAAATCAGCGAAGAAAAAAAAAATGACGAAATTTGAAGTTTTTTAAGATTTGCCCAATTTTCTCAAGTTCTAGCCAGCGACTTCTGTCTCATTTTGTCGTGACGGGTCACATATATCGTGCCCAACGATACGCCAGGGGTACGTTTGGCAAGGGAAGGGGACAATTCACTTTCTTCAGCCCCCCCCCCCCACACGCCGCCCTGGATAACTGTGCCATTTTATGTTACGGATGCCTCGCGTGTAATTGAAGTTTTTCTATTGAAACGTCCATTATCGAAATGGTTCTCGGCATACTCTTCTCAACTTCTCTCGTGGTTCAGACTCGAGGAAGTTGTTTTCTACCATTAATTATTCTTTAATACTGAATATCAAGAATCCGCGAACCTTTCGTAAAAAGAAAATGGCGGCCAGTACCAATGTGCCATATATTTGTTGGTGTTTGTCATCGTTGCAAAAGTTTCTACTATCAGCGACAGCTATGGTATAGATAGACAAACGCCATGGACACAAAGTTCAAAGACAACAAATAAATAATGTAAAGTTTGTAGATATTTTTCTTCTTAAATTTAAAACATTCACAAGAGCCAACCTTCTTGCTCCATTCATACGGTTTCATTTCGATAGCGATTACTTCACAAGGAGATGCAATTTAGTATCTGAATAGCAATATTCATGTATGAATTGAATCATTATTTATTGATAGATTTAAATCTGATCATGAACAGTCTATAAGAAACAAGAAAATAAGGCTTGCTATTTTGAGTTTACACAATATCTCGTTTATATACAATATAGAATGTGAAGAAACTTGATCAGAATGCTTGATTCATCTCTTTCACCCCCCCCCCCCCCCTCTCTCTCTCTCTCCCCCCTCTCTCTATATCTATCCCTGTCTCCTCTTTCCTTTCCGTCGAATGGCTTTGATTTGCTAATCATACAGGGGCGGGGCGGGGGGGGGGGGGGCAGTGGGAATGGTTACTACTATTTTTCCTTTGTTTATCTTTGATTTTTAAACAATGCACTGTGTATATAACACGTTGTTTTTACGAATCCCTTTTATTAATGTATTGTGTATGGAGGGGAAGCCAATTAAAATTGACATTAACTTTTCTTAATCATGATGTGCATGTTATTAATGTTGTATGAATATACCTGTAGTCTGTTGATATAAATCACAACCATGCAATTGATTTCATTGTTATATCATTCATTCTATCAAACCACATACATGTCTCACAGCAAAAGGAAACATCAACACATTTAAAGCTATAACAAGTACTTGTAATGCAGCTTTTGTGTGCTATGAGCATATATTTTTTTTAATCTTTAGAGAAACTTTTATTGATCAAATAATTCATAGGTAGATGGAAACAATAATCACATAATTTTTTTTAAATTTATTTCTAGAAATATTGGCATAATCAACAAACTAAAACTGACATTTCCCCCCCCCCCCCCAATATTCTTAAATCTTTATACTCAACGTTAGTTCTTCCCTACTTAAAGATCACATTAAAAGAAAATCACAAAAATGGCAATGAATATATCACTAGAAACTGGGAAGCTTACATATGGCAATCGTATAAGTTTTATGTCAACTGGGTATCTGATGATTATAAAAACAACATACATAAAAGCTCTTCTAATCATCTGGAATATCCGAGGATTCGTCAGAAATATAGCGATGTTTTGATGTCGTCACACTAGGGATCGATCTTGCTTAAGCAGACGACGTCCTATAATGAATGAACGTAATTGCAATGCAAGTATTTATCAAATTATAAAGAGTTTGGTATATTTAAACATGACCTTATTTCACACCATTCTAAAAGGGAAAGTGAGACTGATTCTGATAACTAAAACCGTTTGATTGTAAATACACAGGAGAAGGCTAAAATTAATGATCAATGAAATAACCCCATTTTCAAATTGAAAAGCCCTCGGAATAATAGCACGGATGGTATTCGTTTCCTCTTGAAACGCTGAACATGCCCCGGTGCAAGCAGCTGAAAATACAATGGCGTCTTATTTTGTTTACAAGTTACTGATTCCTTTATTTTTGTTAACGCTGCATTTTTCATCAAAATAATACCATACACGAAGTTAAGAGTGAGGCAACAGACTAACATTAAGACTGAACAGCGCGGCATGCCTATTAGATAGAATTCTATTACTACAAAAAAAAAGCTATGCGGATCATAGGTCATGTACATTATAGACACCACTCTGATGGTCTTTTTTATACTAATAATATTCTTAAAATTTACGACATTTATCGATTTAATCTTGCCATACTTATGTATCAGTTTCACAAAGGAGAACTACCCAATGTTTTTAATAATATATTTCAAGCAAATAATGAAATCCATCACTATCCCACCAGACAAATTGACTTTATCACCTCCCAAGAACTCGTAGGATTAGGGGGGGTAATGCTAACTTCTATTCCAATCTCCTCAGATTTATTTCAAGTAGACAGGTTTAGCTACAGACCGACAAATTTATCATCTTATGAATACATTAAGTTCTGTGGCTGAGATGAATCCATCTATTAAGCCTCCATTGCCTCCCTCCCAACGCCAAGGCATAGAGGTGGAAGCATAACTACTCAAGTACAGCTAACCAGTTAGGATCAGCTGTTGTTACTGCAACGGTAAAAAAATGTCTTTGCAACATAATTGCTGCTGTGTAATAACAAAAATCTGTCATACTACCATGGCAACAACCCTGTTTTGACATTACTATGGCCTTAAGTGATTCGGATAATGACTGTAATAACTCAGGCAGTTTATGATATGAATATCAAGACCAATATTTTGTGTTTTCTATTGTTAAAACAGAATATATATGTCATTTTCAAACAATTTCCAATATTTTGATGGTGCGTTGCCATAGTAATGGGGCTGGTGCTCAAACCCACCATATCGGCGTCAGTTTGAGACCAAACAGATAATAAGAATTATTAACCTGACTGTGACCTTGAAAGCACACCAAAAAATAGCACTCAAAAGAGCTGCTTGGAATAGATGTAATGCCTATACTAAATATTTTCACGTTGTTGAATTACACATATATGTTATTTCCTATCTTATTACCATGGTAACAGCCCGAGTGGTCGCCCGACATCCACCTTGTGGCAGTCAGGGAGGATATGATATCCAGGGTCCTAGCTAACTAACAGGGGAAAAAACATCATTTCAGGTTGTGGAGACCCTTACTTTATAAAGTGCATTGGATAGTTACAGATTTTTTCACTAATATTTATTAATTCACCATAACGTTTCTATAGAAACAACCATGTTTTGACATGACGGTGACTTCCAAATGACTCAGATTTAGCTGACAGATAAACACTATTTTAGGCTGTACATACACTTGTTCTTTGTTTTGTGTTGATTAGTTACAGAAATATTCAATTTTTATCATACTGTTTCTATAGCAATAGCCATGTTTTGACATGACGGTGACTTCCAATATCTCTCTCTTTCTACTTCCAATCAAACGGGCACCCAGAAATAAATGTAGTTAGATGGTTACAATTTGTTTTTGTGATATTGAATTACAGATATATGCTATTTTCTAAAATTCCATTCCTTGGTGTGTTACCATGGTAACAACCCTAGTGGTCACGCCCACTACCAACTTTATGTAAAATAGGAATAATATCAGAGCTGAGGGTCCTAGCTAACAGAAAAACATGATTTAAGATTGTGCAGACAGTTGTTTTCTTTTTTGTATTGATAAATCATAGATATTTTCCACAAATATCAGCATTTTGTGGGACCGTTTCCATAGCAACGGCCCTTTTTTACATGCCCATGACTTCAAATGACTCAGATTGTGGTTGGAATCAGTGGGGCAGCTTGAAATACATATATTAGAGTCCTTACCATGTATATTTTATGCTGCTAAATGACAAATATACGGTATTTTCTAAATTCCAGTATTTCATTATGTTACCATGGTAACGGCCCTAGCGGCCACGCCCACCATGAACTCTATGGAAAACAGGCAGATTATGAGAGCTGAGGGTCCTAGCTAATAGAAAAATATAATCTAAGATTGTGTAGACACCTCTCTGTCTATTTTATACTGATAAGTTTGGATATTTTTCCAAAATATAAAGTTTTTATGGTACCGTTTCCATAGTAACGGCTATTTTGTGACGTGACCGTAAGTGGTGGGTGTGGCCACCAGGGCAGTTACCATGGCAACGCATCAAGATAATATAGGAATTTACTAAAATACCTAATATTTCTAATTCAGAAATTTGAAAATGACTGGTAAGCATTTCCAGACTGACTTCACATGACCTGGATTTTTGTTTCAATCAATCAGGAAACTCAAAATACATATATTTAGATGCTTACCAGTCATTTTTCAAATTTCTGAATTAGAAATATTAGGTATTTTAGTAAATTCCTATATTATCTTGATGCGTTGCCATGGTAACTGCCCTGGTGGCCACACCCACCACTTACTCTATGGCAAACAGGCAGATACTGATAGCCGAGGGTCCTAGCTACCAGGAAAACATCACAAAAATTGTGTCTAAGGGGGGGGGGGGGGGTCTACGTTGGCCCATAGACTATTATGTAATAGGATGAACCATTCAGAAATAAATAAATAAATAAATGTTTCCAAATAATAATAATCCAACTTTTATTAACCGAAATGGAAATTCTTTTTGCCCAATTGATCGTGGGCCGGCAGCCACTGTGCAGCGCAAGATTGACGTTGCTCTATCCTTTCAATTGTTGAACGCCAAACAAGGTAGCAGCAACTCCCATCTTTTAACGTCTTGACGCGGCCGAGGTTCGAACCCACGACCTCCCGATTGTGAGGCGGACGCTCTACTTACTGAGCCAACACATCGGTAAATGAATAAATAAAATGATACATGAATGATCAGGATAAACGACTAGGAACAAGTGGCATATTCTGTCTTAGGGTAAATTGCTTTAAAGTAGAACACTCAAGAAAATCACAAATATGGCAATTAATGTATCACTAGAAATTGGGAAGCTTACAGATGGCAATCGTATAAGTTTTATGTCAACTGCGTATATGATGATTATAAAAACAACATAAATAAAAGCTCTTCTCAGCATGTGGAATATCCGAGGATTCGCCAGAAATATAGCGATGTTTTGATGTCGTCATACGAGGGATCGATCCTGCTTAAGCAGACGACGTCCTATAATGAATGAACGTAATTGCAATGCAATTATTTATCAAATTATAAAGAGTTTGGTACATTTAAACATGACCTTATTTCACACCATTCTAAAAGGGAAAGTGAACTGATTCTGATAACTAAAACCGTTTGATTGTAAATACACAGGAGAAGGGTCAATGATCAATGAAATAAACCCCATTTTCAAATTGAAAAGCCCTGCGAATAATAGCTGGATGGTATTCGTTCCCTCTTGAAACGCCGAACATGCCGCGGTGCAAGCAGCTGAAAATACAATGGCGTCTTATTTTGTTTACAAGTGACTGATTCCTTTATTTTTTTAACGCTGCATTTTTCATCAAAATAATACCATACACGAAGTTAAGAGTGAGGCAACAGACTAACATTAAGACTGACGCTAGTCAAGTAAGAGAAATAAGTGAAGAGGAGATGACAAAACAGGCACTGAAAAATGTGTATAATGTTATGGGACATCGTCTGCTTAGACAGGACTCGCCCCTCTTGTGTCGTCACACATCTCAGCAGCGTTCAAGGAGCTTTTCAGCTGCTATATCGGGGGCTGTATTTTACCGTTTTATAATTGATAATAATCATTAATTCAAATGTTTCCAAGCTTTAAATTTGGATAACCTTGTTTAATTTATGCCATCTATGCAATAATAAGTATTAAGCCAATATTTAAAATCATCAGTGTTCTACTTTAAAGTTTGGTTATGTTTCGATACAGGCGCGCCCGCACATATTTGCTTTTCTTTCTTTTTTTTTCTTTTTTTTTTTCTTTATTTTTTTCTTTTTAATTTTTGTTGTTTTTTTTTTTTTTTTTTTTTGGGGGGGGGGGGGTGGGGCTTTTTTGTCTTTTTTTTTGTCTTTTCATACACACACACACACACATTAAAAACCAACATCATTCACAGTTCATCATAAATTTGGAGTACTATTACTACTTTTGAAAAAAAGAAAATTTGTGATAGCAAAATGTTGAAAAAAGGGTTCGACTTTTTGTCACTTGAGTACATGCATGTAAGTGCTTGCTTATGTCCTTGGGTTTTTACAGACGATACTAATCATATTTGATCATTTATTATCGCGTTATATCGTCTGGAAATGGACCTTTCACGTCACTTTTTGAAAGGGATTGCAAAAATATTGACTTTGTCAATTTTATCAAAATTTGCACAGCTATAATGACTGATCATTTTCTTTGCGTCAAGAACAAAGTCGAAAGTTTTTATTAAGCGAGGACTGTGTTAAGAGGGCACTCGACTACGTTTCGTTTAATAGCAATCAATCATGTAATTAATTTTCCTCGTGGGCACTGCCACTATGAGCATGGCGAACAAAGAAGCGGGCAAAATATACAGCTTCTCATTGTACCTTCCACACTTGCTCTGGTAGACAATAGAACATCCCTTCATTGCTATTATGTAAAAAATATCTAGAACAAATGTCACGTGCTATTCACCTGTTCTACTTATTTTACATAATAACAATGAAGTGATGTTCTTTTGTCTACCAGAACGAATGTGGAGGGTACAATGAGGAGCTGTATATTTTGTCCGCTTTTTTGTCATCGTGTTCATAGTGTGCATTGCCCTAGGATGAGAAGGAGGGGGGGGGGGGGGGTTGAGAACTTTCATTATTAAGACCTAACCTATCCATAATCCCTGTCTGTGTAATTGATAATCTCAATAGAAACTTTTCCTCAAAGCAATGCAATGTGTAACATCGAATCTTTTTATATGATAATGCCTAATATCATGCATTTAAACTGCGCTAACAAGATCAGCAGAGCAGTGTTATGTTATAAAAGTGTGCACACTCCTTATTGGCTATAGCATCCCTCTCGTATGGGAGGGGAAAGGGGGGGGGGGTTAACTTGTTTGAAATATCCATAATCAAAAACTGATAAGCTGACTTAAAACAGTTCAATGTATAATATTCGACATTGCTATAAATAAATGGAGTTTCATATTCCATTGATTTCAACTGCATTTGCAGATTTTTTTATTACAAAGGTGTACACTTACTTTGCTCTCGTTATTTCCCCATTCTCTTAACTCTTTCACTGTCTGTCTGTCTCTGTCTCTCTCTCTCTATGTATCTCTCTTTATCTCTACCCCTCTCTTGTGTATTTTTTTAATACGTAAATCATGGATGCCTTAAATTCATGGGATTTAAGTATTCCTCTTTGCTTTGTACGAGTATGCTTGAAACATTTACTTTAAAAAGTAAGTTGTACTTAAGTAAATGGTGGTACAAAAATAGTTGTACATGGTGATATAAAATTATATTGTATATTCATCACAGGGGCCACGGAACGTCTTGGAAAGTGGAGGGGCTTAATGGGGGGGGGGGGGGGAGGGGGGGGGGGGTCTGCGTGTATAACCACATTTTTGCACTGCCATACGTATGCACGTGTTTACTGAAAATCAGTAAGGATAAATCACAAAATTAATTCAATAAACATAAGCCTAATGTGTAAAATATCTTTAATATTGAGAGAAATGTTTAATGTTTGTTTATTGTAATATATCGTTGCCAACGATACGCCAGGGGTACGTTTGGCAAGGGAAGGGGACAATTCACTTTCTTCAGCCCCCCCCCCCCCCCCCCCCCCCCCCCCCCCCCCCCACCCCCCCCCCCCCCCCCCCCCCCCCCACACGCCGCCTGCATGGATAACTGTGCCATTTTATGTTACGGATGCCTCGCGTGTAATTGAAGTTTTTCTATTGAAACGTCTGGATTCATTTAGAATAAGGCTGTATATATTTATCGAAATGGTTCTCGTGGTTCAGACTTGAGGAAGTTGTTTTCTACCATTAATTGTTCTTTAATACTGAATATCAAGAATCCGCGAACCTTTCGTAAAAAAGAAAATGGCGGCCAGTACCAATGTGCCATATATTTGTTGGTGTTTGTTATTGTTGCAAAAGTTTCTACTATCAGCGACAGCTATGGTATAGATAGACAAACGCCATGGACACAAAGTTCAAAGACAACAAATAAATAATGTAAAGTTTGTAGATATTTTTCTTCTTAAATTTAAAACATTCACAAGAGCCAACCTTCTTGCTCCATTCATACGGTTTCATTTCGATAGCGATTACTTCACAAGGAGATGCAATTTAGTATCTGAATAGCAATATTCATGTATGAATTGAATCATTATTTATTGATAGATTTAAATCTGATCATGAACAGTCTATAAGAAACAAGAAAATAAGGCTTGCTATTTTGAGTTTATACAATATCTCGTTTATATACAATATAGAATGTGAAGAAACTTGATCAGAATGCTTGATTCATCTCTTTCACCCCCCCCCCCCCCCCCCCCCCCTCTCTCTCTCTCTCTCTCTCCCCTCTCTCTATATCTATCCCTGTCTCCTCTTTCCTTTCCGTCGAATGGCTTTGATTTGCTAATCATACAGGGGCGGGGCGGGGGGGGGGGGGCAGTGAGAATGGTTACTACTATTTTTCCTTTGTTTATCTTTGATTTTAAAACAATGCACTGTGTATATGTTGTTTTTACGAATCCCTTTTATTAATGTATTGTGTATGGAGGGGAAGCCAATTAAAATTGACATTAACTTTTCTTAATCATGATGTGCATGTTATTAAATGTTGTATGAATATACCTGTAGTCTGTTGATATAAATCACAACCATGCAATTGATTTCATTGTTATATCATTCATTCTATCAAACCACATACATGTCTCACAGCAAAAGGAAACATCAACACATTGAAAGCTATAACAAGTACTTGTAATGCAGCTTTTGTGCATATATTTGCTATGAGCATATATTTTGTTTAATCTTTAGAGAAACTTTTATTGATCAAATAATTCATAGGTAGATGGAAACAATAATCACATAATTTTTTTAAAATTTATTTCTAGAAATATTGGCATAATCAACAAACTAAAACTGACATTTCCCCCAATATTCTAAAATCTTTATACTCCACGTTAGTTCTTCCCTACTTAAAGATCACATTACAAAAAAAACACAAATATGACAATTAATGTATCACTAGAAACTGGGAAGCTTACATATGGCAATCGTATAAGTTTTATGTCAACTGGGTATCTGATGATTATAAAAACAACATACATAAAAGCTCTTCTAAGCATCTGGAATATCCGAGGATTCGCCAGAAATATAGCGATGTTATGATGTCGTCACACTAGGGATCGATCCTGCTTAAGCAGACGACGTCCTATAATGAATGAACGTAATTGCAATGCAATTATTTATCAAATTATAAAGAGTTTGGTATATTTAAACATGACCTTATTTCACACCATTCTAAAAGGGAAAGTGAAACTGATTCTGATAACTAAAACCGTTTGATTGTAAATACACAGGAGAAGGGTAAAATTATTGATCAATGAAATAAACCCCATTTTCAAATTGAAAAGCCCTCCGAATAATAGCACGGATGGTATTCGTTTCCTCTTGAAACGCCGAACATGCCCCGGTGCAAGCAGCTGAAAATACAATGGCGTCTTATTTTGTTTACAAGTGACTGATTCCTTTATTTTTTTAACGCTGCATTTTTCATCAAAATAATACCATACACGAAATTAAGAGTGAGGCAACAGACTAACATTAAGACTGACGCTAGTCAAATAAGAGAAATAAGTGAAGAGGAGATGGCAAAACAGGCACTGAAAAATGTGTAAGATGTTATGGAACATCGTCTGCTTAGACAGGACTGGCCCCTGGTGTGTCGTCACTCATCTCAGCAGCGTTCGAGCAGCTCTTCAGCTGCTATATCGGGGGCTGTATTTTACCGTTTTATAATTGATAATAATCATTACTTCAAATGTTTCCAAGCGTTGAATTTGGATAATCTTGTTTAATTTATGCCATCTATGCAATAAAAAGTATTAGGCCAATATTTACTTTGATGGAATTTTCTTGTAATGTGATCTTTAAACTACGGAATTCTTGCCATACTTATGTATCAGTTTCACAAAGGAGAACTACCCAATGTTTTTAATAATATATTTCAAGCAAATAATGAAATTTTGTGTTGTTTTTCTGTTTTTTTTTTGTTTTTTTTTGTGTTGGGTTTTTGGCCTTTATTTTACTTCCTTGTGGATCCCTCATGTATAATTGCTTACAATTACCTATAGTTTCCTGCTAAAATTACTAATGAACTTGAAATAATTAATAATTGATACGCTCGAAACAACAATACACTCGAAATACACTTTTTTTTTCTAATTAAAATTGTGTATGTGCTTAAAAAATAACGTCTTCCCAAATATTTTACAATCTAATCATTCCAGGGGCCAGCGTTTTGTACAAGCTCTGCTTCTTTTGCTGGTCTCTTTTTTCATTTCTTTTCTTACTTTAAACCACGCACTTGAATAACTATGTACATGTATTCAAATCGTTTTATTATCTAAATTGATTCTAATGAGTTGTTGTCATGCGTTTCTCTGGTATTCATGTTACTCATACACTATGTTTATGATGATTACTTGCTGATTTGTGTTTTTATTATTACTGATTTGTATTTACATTATTATTGATTTGTATGTTGACTGCTGAAAAGAATTGAAATAAAATAAATCTAAATCTAAATCTAAATCTAAATCTGTTTTTTTTTAATCTTTAGAAACTTTTATTGATCAAATAATTCATAGGTAGATCGAAACAATAATCACATAATCAATTCACAGTAATTACAAATGGTAAGAATACATGAAAAACGTCAAACAATGCGGAAATAGTGGGTAACACTTCTTATCTATATCAAAGGATGTAATCAAAATATTTTTTCCACAGGGGACCATTTCTTATAGTGCATTCCTTCAATCTTCTTCTGTTTTGCAATGTTAAGTTCTATGTATTTCGTATTACGACTAAAAGATAATAGCCCACTTAAACAAGGTTTTTTTTTTTTTTTTTCATTTTTGGATATAAATATATCTTTTAATTGAACATCAGTACCAAATGATTTAGTAACATTTTGTTGGGCCCTTTTCAGTCTTTCATGAAACCAAAATCATTCTTTTTCTTCTAAAATTTAACATTAACTTCTTGCCATTCTTATCAACAAATTCTTGTCTAAGCTTAGAAGCAACATCACAGTCATAAAATATATGAGCAGGTGTTCTAGAGTTGAGTTACAAAAGGTAAAAGTATCTGAATCAACTAATTTCATCGTGTACAATCTGTTATTAGTATAACGTATGTTATGTGACAGTTTGAAATGGAAAACTCTCACTTTTAATTCAATTGTACACCTGAATGGTAGTGTATAAACTTGTGGCCAGTCATTCTCTTGAATATCAAATGTGCTAGAAAATATTTGTTCACAAACTGGTCTTGCTAATACTTCAGAAAGAAAGCCCCTGTACACCAATTTTTTTACTTGAGTTTATATAGTTCAAATATCAAAAAGTCTAATTGTGAGTGTTCTACACTTTCGCTATTCAAAAACATTTGAAGTAACAAGAGATTAAATTCACATTCCTACTCTTTTTTCACTGAGTGCACTAAAAAAGCTTTTTTTAGATACTGTTTTATTATATTTTCTACATCTTAGACAAAAGAAAAACGAAAAAAACAGCAAGAATACATTTTTCAAAAATTTCTAAAACGTCTGTTACAAAAGTCTACTCAACACACCCATTCGAGGAAAGCCACCCCCCCCCCCCCCCCCGGTTGTCTCGAAGTGGCGCGTTCATTGAACTTCTCGTTGGGAACGAGTCCATTCGAGATAAGCGTGGGGGGGGGGGCTTGTCTCGAAAGGGTGTGCCCGTTCCCGCTCCCATCCCGCTCGCTAATTTTTTTTTTTTCCCACGAACTTTTTGTACCTGTCCTCCCTGGCGCATGCGCACCTGATCCTTTCCGATCTAAATCAATTTCGCAATCATAGGGTTTATTCCGTAAGCGATATAATGACGGTTGCTCCCAGCGTCTTGCTGTGGCGAGATGCGTTAGCCCTCGGACATTTAACCTGAGGTATGTGGGTTCGACCTTCAGTTTGGACATTACAAAAATAACGTCTTGTATTTTTATTTTTACTAAAAGTAGGATGAAACTTTGAAACCCCATCCAACTCCAAGCATTGTAGGGCTATTTCAAAGTTGCGCATGCGTCAAGGACGATAGTGACAAAAAGTTCGTGGGAAAAAAAGTTCGCATCCCGCTCCCGCAACCCACCCATTCGAGACAAGCCTTCGAAACCGGGCAATAAACAATTTTTTGCCCGGAGTTTTGTTGGCTTGTCAAAGCCGGGCATTAAAATCTGCATTGCATGCTCAGATGTGTGATATGGTTAATAATTTCTCTTTCATTCAAAAGGACACATGCCCTGAATACATTTGAATCGTACAAATTACTCGGTAGAAAGCAGCCTTTTACATGTTATGTTTTCTGGCATGCGTTCTTTGTTTTTCATGTTCCCACCAGCATGAGGTGTTGATTTCAGAGTAGTATTTTATATTGATAATTTATCTATTCTTTAGTTCAGATGTTTGTATATGTTTTGTTTTTATTTATGTAATTGTTCTAGACCCCACGGAAGACCAACTTTCCTATGTCGGTTAAGCTGAATGTGGGCAATCCACGTATATTATTGTCATCATTTTTTTTAATACGGAAATAATACTACTACTACTCGTGTCGTAATACTTTTATCTTTTACCTATGGATTACCAGCGCACTAACTGCTTAGAGTTAAAGTAGAGTTCTGGGCATGCGATTAGATTGTGAAAGGAACTGTCAGAACGCAATTGTTAAAGGTTGACCGTATAGTACATAGGAATTGATGTTTGCTGTAAAGGTTTTAGAATCATCAAAATGAGAAGCATCTGACAGAATCCTGCCGAGAGTCACTCACATGCAATGCACACAGAAATGGGTATATGGGACTTCGCACACATCTTGCATGAAGTTTAGCCCGAACATTTCAGCCGTTTTGTTTTTTTCATATTTCGAATATGAGGGCATTTTGAAGAGCAAGCCTTTTAAAAGAGACATTTCTTTTATGATAATCTGTCAAACTCTCCTCTCCGCTCTCTTGGACCCGCCCCTTCTTTTCTCTCGGCCCCACCTCCTCTCTCTTTCTAAAAATCGCCCTACACATTCTCTACTCTGATCTTTACTGCAGCAGCCCGAACGCTACGCGATCAGCAGTCCTTCAAATGAAAGGTTGGATGCCTCTTAAATCCAAACTCGTATGTCAAAATTATATCATGAAATATGGCATAACTTCATTTGAGGATGCTTTATGTACTTACAATACTTTCCGAATAACTGTCGTCTTTCTTTTCGATGAGGATGATATAAAAAAGGCCTATTAATTGCACGGCTCCTGTACTAAAAAATTTCGGAGGCCGATGTATAGTTTGCAATACGCATGCGCGTCAGTATATTTTTTTACATAGGTTCGAATTCTCGCTCGCGAGAGACGAGAGGGAGGATTAGAATTGAGTGAAAAAGGTGACATTTGATTGATTCTATATATTTCTGATGAAGAGCTGATCTGCGGAAGGTCTGTTTAGGTAAGTGGCATCACATATATGATACTTTAAAAAATAGTCCCTACAATACACATAATTATACATTGTCATTTGCCCATGTAAATTGTGAGACACACGGAATACTAGTAGTGGTTTCACTCAGGACGCTGCTACTCTGATCTATCTTACCTCTCCTTCTCTCTCTCTCTCTCTCTCCCATTACTTCTCCATCTCTTTTTCTGTCTTTAATCATTTGCTTCTGTCCCCACTTCCAGTCTCTGTTATCTCCCACTCTGTCTTGATAAATCTCTCATTCCCTCTTCAATACTATTTTCTCCATCTCTATTTGTTGCTTCTATTCCCACTCTGAGTTTCTTCTGTATTATTCTCTCGTCTCTATCTTGATAGAGCTCTCTCTATGTCTATCTGCTCTTAATTTCTCTCCGTATACTTTCCGCTCTACGCCCCCCCCCCCCCCCCCCGGCCACTCCCATTCTTTCTCTCCGCATTATACTCTCAACCCCATTGTCCGTCTCTCTCTCTCTCTCTCTCCACCTCTCTCTCTGTATCTTTCCAAGAGGTCATTCAGTGATCTTTTCACATTTTAGTGACAATGGGGGGGGGGGGGGGGATATTTCAAAGATTGATTTCATTACTTTGTAAAATGCCGTCATTTTTCATTTAGTTTCACATTATTTATTTCATTTCTTTCTTGATTTTATTGATGTTTTATTTCTATTGTATTTGTTTCCACGATCGGTTTACATATGTACATGAGAAAGCAAAATATAAGTATATATTATACAAATGACATAATACAAACGATAATACATATATCATAACAGCTCAGTATAATAAATACCTTCCAGTAAAGATAATAAACGCATCAACAACGTACTGAATAAAGGCTCAACTAAAGCTCACATCTCACAAATTCAACAAAGCGGTTTTGTCATTTCCTGAACCCAACCGTCCGGCTAAAATTGTTAACACATACTTGGCAAACATTGGAGAGGACTTGGCCAACAACATTCCTCCTATAAACAAATCATTTTTCAATTATCTGGATAACCCAGTCTCAAACACGATATTTTCCACTCCAGTCACTGTTTACGAAATATTTTTTACTTCACTGGTCTTCGAGACATGATTAAATGAACGACGGAGACAAACATGCAAAGAAAATCAGGCAAATAATGTATAGTTTGAAAACATTATAACCTCTTATTATAAACATTTACACATAATTATGTATTGAATATTTAAGAGCTACTGTCTGAGAGAATCAGGCAGGGGTCGGAAGATGGGGGTCGGCAAATTGAACTCATATTTTAAAGTTTGATCAAGTCCTTTGAAGCATTTTCAAAAATAGCTGTGAAACCGCTCCACCATTCCTATCTGTGATTTTACCACCCCACCCCAAAATGCGCCCTCTGTAGCCTATTTTTACACTTTTAATTTACGAAAAACGCCCAACTTTACGTAAATGTTTCACCTAGGTAAAATGACCCGATCTCTTTGAAATTTTAGCCACTAACTATCTTAACCTTGTTGGTGCTCCTGATATAAAATTTGATAATGAATGATTAGATTAAAGAGTGATATTTTTACTTGGAAAGTTCTAATTTTTTTGATTTTTGAGAAATTTGAAAAATTGCAATTTTACGGTAAATTCAACAGAGTATAACAAAAATGGCCCAACTTTTTATGAGCTAATATTTGGTCAGGAAGTGTCTTCACGTGTCTACTTTTGATTTATGATTTCAAAAGTGTGGAGTGTCTTACACTTTTTATGCACATGTCTGTTAAAAACTACCATTTTTTAACTTCTGACAAATGTCTAAAAAGAGTGTTTTTCAATGCTAACGTTGACAAACAAAATATTACGTGACCAAATGTATTTTCAAATCATACTTGGGCATGTTGGGCCATCATAGCGCTATGTTCAATATCTGAATTTTAAAATTGTTGGGTATTTTTTTGGTATTTATGTCAAAGTAGCCTTACAGTATATATATGCCAATTTCGCATTTTTGAAAATTTGCAAGAAAAAGACAATAACTTTAACATTAATTCGTCTTAGGCTAATACCAATGACCAAACCTATATTTAATCAATACTTGGTCACAGAGTGCCTTCATAGTGCTTCTTTCGATAACTGATTTCAAAAGTGTGGAGTAATGTGTACTTGTTATGCAAAAGTACACCTAAGGTATGCAATCTTTCACATTTTCTTTGAAAATTGAAATAAAAAAACGTTAATTGAAACCTAAATTCATATTGGGCTAATGTCAAGGACCTAGCCTATTTTCAATCAATAATCGGTCGCATAGTGCATCCATGGTGCAAATTTCAATATCCGATTTCGAGAGTGTGGAGTAATGTGTGTTTAAAATATAAAAATAAACCTAAAAAATCATCAATTTCTCCCATTTTTGAGAAATTGAAGAAAAAAAAAAAAAAAAAAGGTAATTAATTTAATCTAAAATTCATATCACGCCAAAATCAAAGGCTGACGTATATTTTGATTTGATAGTTGATTACAGAGTGTCTGCATAATGCTACTTCCAATACCTCACCTGATTTCAAGAGGGTGGAGTAATTTGTACCTTGTAAAAAAATTCCTACGTAAGATGTGCTTTAAATATGCCAATTTTAACATTTTTGGATAAAATAAGAGAGAATCAAGTTTTAAGCTCTGATAATTCATTAAATCCCAATATCAATGACCTAACTCCTGTTATTAATCTAGGAATGTCCTGATCACAGGATGCCTCAAGAATTACTCATTTTGATATTTTATTCTTTTAAGAATTGAGTAATCATCTCTACCTATGTGAAGATGCGCTTTAAAACATGCCAGTGTTCACATTTTGAACAAAGAAAGTTAAACCTAATAATTATATCATTGATGTACCCAATACTTGGTCATAGAGTGCCTTCGTAATTTCACTTTTGATAGCTTGATACGGAATTATGCTACGCATCTTATATAATTATAAATAAGAGTTTCACATTGTCATATTTACCAATATGAGAAATGGAAAAAAATAATAATACAGTAGTCTTAACCGTATTCCACCAAACTTGTGCAAAACTGGACAAAAAGCACAATGGTGAAATATTAATGCAATTCAAGTGGACGACGATAATGTCGTTTATCCAGTTTTTCTAATTCCAAAGGTTCGTTGATCCAAAAGTTCATTAAATCAAAACTTCGATAATTCCGAAGGTTCCTTAATCCGAAGTTTTGTAATTACGGAAAGGAAATGGGGTTCCCAATTCCGTAAATGAAACAAACCCTAATATCATTTTCCATCAGTATGAACATTGCGGTAAAAACGTCAAATTTCAAACTAATGGGTAAGAAATCAATTTATTGGACCAGAAAATATGAATACATGTAGCAATAAGATAAAACTGCAAGAACCGTGTACTTAGAAAGACGGTTTTTGCATTACGTGTTGGGAAACGGTAACGTTTCGTCATCATTTACCCAATCAATTGAAAATAAGTAAGTTCCCCTGAAACTTTTTAATATATCTCGAAACATCAAAGCATCCGGGTTTTTTGTTTTACCTACATTTTGATTGGTTATGTGTAATCAATCGATTGTGTTGTAAATGAAATTATGGTTTTTATTCCCGTCGGTACAAGAAAAAATGTAGCACTTTGTGTTTTATAATGCAATGCAGGGTTTATGTGTATACTATTTTCAATTATTTTCATCTTTAATCTTGTTAAGACACATAGTTTGTCATGGAGATTCATGAAACTGTGTTAAAAATCACAATTTTCTAATAATTTTGTCTATATTGTGTAGGGCAAAAAAGAAGAATTTAGAATAAAGGTATAATTTAAAGGGGATGGGCACAATCAAACAAAAATAAACAATATAGGGTTCTTAATCTAATTATCGTGCATGTTTCATATTGAAATTGCAAATCATTCAAGCAACACCCATGCTAAAGAAAAAGATTGAAACAAGAGTAAATAGTCAGGGTCCTCTGTTGAAAATAGCGATGCGTACTAAAGAATCTAACTTCCGAGTTTTCCCAATATTCAGCAGTACTGCTATAAACATCCCAAAATTAATGAATTTGTTGTTGCTTTTTCAGAGAAGATTTTACAGACTTTAAAATGATACCAAATGTGCAGCTAAGATTCTATAACATTAACAATATGTGACCCGCCGCCTCAAAACCTACAATAAGTCGCACGGACCACAACGTAGCAAACAGCCCAAAATAGTAAATTTGCTTGGATCAGTCGATTTTCTGTTTTTGATAGAAATAGGTAGTATCATTATCATTCTATCATGTCTCAAGTTTGTGAGTCGTAATTCGACTTAGAAATATGTTTTTGGGGCATATTAAAATGACTCCTTTTTTTCACCTGTCGAGCTAATGAATGTTTGGAGAGCTTTTGTAATACTTTCATTCAATGCCAAATTACTACTAATTTAATAAAGGTATTAAATTGCTTTTTGGAGTGAGTAATGAATAGGTCCTCCTGGAGCAGTGTGCCAAAATTCGGCCTAATTTGATAATCCCTTCATACCGGTTGCTATGGCCATTTGAATACCCAGTTTTACTTGGGCGCACACAGAGGGAGAAGGTTTCGCACTCTTTTGTTCCGTACTTAAATGGCCATTTTCTCTGAATAGGAGTTATTGATTGCTGGTTACATACTGATTCTAAATGTGATATTTAAAGGTGTTATCATTGAGTAAACGAGGCAAGTAATATACCATTGGAAAGCTGAGAATCTCTACTTTCAGAAAATGTATAAAACAAAAAAATAATTTTGGCGACTTATTGTAGGTTTTGAGGCGTTGGGTCACATATGGTTTTGATTAAACTCGACAAAAGGGGAAAGGAAGTCATTGGAACAAAGAATATTTTTGACGATAGCAAGATTTCAGTTATAAACTCATAGCAAATTTACATAACCAATGATAGGATAAACAAGTAAATTCTCTAATGATTCTAAATAAAATGATAATAATTATGTAATTCCAGAAACACTTTCAATCAAACTCTGTTTTCCGATTTTTTATTTTTTTCAGGTTTATAGAAACTAAACATATGAGAAAATGAAGAAGAATTGTGTATTCCTATCCTAATATTCCTAATAATTTGACCCCCAATTTATTCAAATGTCTCTAGCTTAGTCCATTACCCAAAATATTGAAAAGGACTGATACATATTATTTCTTATCTTTTGCACAATTCCTTGGCAAATGACCTTCTCTGTTGTAAATACATGTGACCATCTTTCCCTTGGGTTCGTCCATTGAGTACTCCAGGTATGTTTACATGAACAGATGTGAGCAAATGTGAAGAAATAACATATGAATAACCTTTCCGACGATAAAATGACTATTTTACAGTAGTTCCATTGCTTTCCGATTCAAAAATGTACAAGAAGTGTACCACTCATTAGAAAACGACATTTTCTCAGCTTTTCGATGGAATGACCTATTTCAAGCGGCTCGGGACAAAAAAATAAAAGACACTCCACGAATTTGAAACCTGGAATGGATTGACCTAGGTTTGGCCCACATCCAATGGCAAAACCAACTTTTAAAAAGTTGGGCCATTTGAGATACACCAAAATGGGCATTTTTCAATTTTCTTAAAAATGGGAAAATTAGTAATAACTTTATTTTAATTATTGTCTAGACAAATTGTAAGAAGAAGGATAGAAAGAGAAACTCTGTAAGTTTCGTTTGAATCGTATAATCCTAATTGCATTTTTACTCTGAATGAAAATTGCACTAAATTTCAAAATTCATGTCTTTGATAGGTACCAAAAAGGGCTATTTTTAGGGGGTAGGGATAATTATGAATGGAATTATGAACAGAAAGTTTTAACATCATTTTCGTAGGATATACCCTGTATATATCACAACTTCAAAATATAAAAGAAATCCGCCGACCCCCATCTTCCGACTTTTTCCAAATCTGCCTGATTCTCTCAGACAGTAGCTCTTAAATCCTTGCTTATTGATGAAATGAAATCTTAAGATGACCATGAACCAGTCAATAAGAAACAAAATGTATTTTCGGTGTTGTTCACTCACTATTTCACATTATGTACATTATTATCGTTTAGTATTTCTTTCATGATATCCGAAACTTCATTTGAAGAAAAAAAAGGTGTACATTCGATATCTTTAACGACATGACAATGAAAAACTCATTATGTGATACATATTTATATTACATTTTCAAATCCCGCTCCCCCATATGACGTTCATGGGGTAGGGGGTATGTGACATTTCTGACAGAATCTTAGATATCTCTCTTTAAAATAAGATGGAATACATTTCGATTTGCATATGATTATCTAGGCCTATATAATCACGCGCACTATTTTTTCATTTACAGAATGAAACGAGACTTTCATTGATTTGTCAACACTACACGTTAATGTCATCTTTACAGAATGAAACGAGACTTTCATTGATTTGTCAATACTACACGTTAATGTATCTTTACAGAATGAAACGAGACTTTCATTGATTTGTCAATACTACACGTTAATGTCATCTGTACAGAATGACACCAGACTTTCATTGATATGTCAATACTACACGTTAATGTCATCTACCAAACGATTTTAGTAAATGTTCTTCGTAAATGCTATCTACCCTGTATGTTTTTTATGAATATTAATTTTAAATACACGTTGATGAACAAAAGTCATTACTTAATTCTTCTTGCTTATTTACAATTGCAATCCCTACCAAATATACAATGAGCTGTATTACCCATAGTGTGTAATATTGTACATAATTATCATGACTGTTTTTAGCATAAAACATAAGAGGGATATGGGTAATTTGAATGATCTTATCAAAAGGAAAACATCCATCATATCCATGTAGGCCTACATAAATATTTCTTTACGTTTATTTACAGTTGGAGTAGTAGGATACGGAGATATGAAATGGATGGCTCAAGATCGTAGTACTCGGAGAGACATTTGTCATATGGATTGCTTGGGTCACTAAACCTGTCATTTGACAGATCACTATTGATGATTTACATCATATATCTTGATTAGTATATTCTACTCTTTAATGCGTAACTGATCAATTATTAAGAACTCAATCTCATATCAACATTATTAATAACTTAATGACCTCATTATCAACGGTCATTAACTGTTTTCTTTTACGTCGGCAGATGTTATCAGAATTAAATTGAAAGATACAAAAGTTATAAGCTAAATGAAATCAAACATAACTATGAGTTGTCAACAACGCTGTTTGTATCTATTCCATAAACTCTGTTATTTGTGTTTAGTGAAATGAATACAGGCCTATTTACAGTACACTAAATACCTAGCGGTATTCAGTCGCAATTATATACACATTTATAACGATGACGACGATGATGACTATGAAACAGACTGTTATACATGTAAATGTAGCTGCATTATTATATACATATTCATATTGTGTGTATATAATATATATATATAGCACCCATTCATCCAATGAATTTCATTATGGAAACAAGTATTGTTGTTCAGTACTGATGGTAAATAGCATACATGTATTTGTAGAAGCTGTGACAATGATTATAATTCATATAACCACGTACACGACCAATATCAATATAAAGCGCGCACGACTTATATGTCGGTTCGAACAATCTTACAAAGTCCAACCAAAGTGAGACTAAATTATTTGAAGTATATTGCACTAAAAGAATAAGGTCCCCACACAATTATGACACATTTGCTACTGCTATTACTACTACTACTACACTGTAAAAACTGAAGTGCTACTTTTTCGGGACATGTATAGTGACTGCACCTGAAATGCTGTTTTAGCACTTGTAGTGTCGGGTCACATAATGTGGTTTCGTAAATTCACTATGTAACAATATCTGCTAAATCGTACGATGTGAGTTAGTCTAGCGGTAATGCCAGCAATTATCGATCAGCGGACCCTGGTTGAGGCTCGCCAAAATCACGATTTTTTAACTGAATGTTTAGCAGTTTAAGGAGCCGATCCAGAGCCGGTCCAGCTCCCGTGAAAGTGCTGAAACAGCACGCTGTGTGCATTCCAATAGCACTCTGAGTCCCTATGCATACCCTCAAAAAGTGCTGAAAACAGCACTAAAGTTTTTAGAGTGTACTTCTTCTTCATATTCCAGTTTAGCAGTGGCGTATCTTGGTATTCTGGCGCCCAGGGCAAACTATCAGATCTGCGCCCCTACCAATCTCAGTTTATTGAGCGTTTTTAATTTAGAAAGGAGATGGCACTATGTGAAAACGAGTGTTGAAGCATCCAGTCTGGGATTGTCATCCCAATTTTGATGAACTATTTTGTAAGCGCGGGAGCGGCAATCTTTTTTAATGTGTTTAACTCCTCAGAAATAAAATTTCTTATTTATTTTACCCTGAGAAAAATAATTTCCAAGGGAATACAGTGACCCAGAAATAACATTTTTGTTGTTGAATTTTTGAACATTCCTAATTTGGGGGCGCAAATTAATGAAAACCATGAAGAAATATAGGCCAGGAATATAGCAAGGCAATTCCAAAGCATATTTATGACTTATTTCGAACGTTCTACTTTGAAATTGCTTTTTTATGCAATTATATCCAATTGTTGGGGGGGGGGGGGGGGGGGGCAAAGCAACTAGAGTGAACTAATGGATAACATTTTAAAAACGCCATTATGTTCTATAACTTGGGGCGCGGAATAGCTAGATACTGAACATATGTGAGGGAGAAAAGCTTTAGAAAATGTTTGCAATTCACACCTTATTAAACACCACCTTTTAGGCATTTTGCACAAATAACCCTCAACCGGAAGACCTGAATTTTCTTGTATTTCTCATTTTCTTTCTCTCTTTCTTTGGCGCCCCCTTCAAGTGCCGCCCCTCTGCCTCCCGTAGATACACCACTGCTGTTTAGTACATTATTATGCAAACATGTGGGTAAAATAGTCGCAACTTCATTCATCCTTGTAGTTAACATTCACCGTGATGTGTCTCAGGTATGGTTGGTTGGCAATGTACCAACCATGTAGTGGGTAGTCATCAGTGAGAAATGTACCCCTCAAAAAATCCAGGGCCATCCTGCAAAAAAAAAGACGATGCATTTAGAATGAGATAGACATGGAAAGGTGCCTAATATTTAGATATCCATAGACTGTCCCCATTAAATGATGAAATAGACATCCTAAGCTCATGATGACAATGCATATAGTTTATGAAAAGTCCTTCCCTACACGCATCCTATAGAATTCAAACAATCTGGCCCTACGCGGGTCTACTGACTATGAATGAATAAGAAACCATGGTACTGGGCGACCTTCTTTCCAGTTTATCAGGATGGTATTTAAGGAGTCGCTTCCCAGAAAACAGAAAAATTATATCTAAGCAACGGCCGAAATACGCATTTATACCAGTATTATTCTGAAAAGTAAAAGAACAAAACCCAAACAGTATAAGACATCTTCCCTTCGTCAACGAATTAGACGATTTTTGAACCTTCATTTATTGTTGTGACAACGAAAAAGACAAATGTGCTTTTCATTTAATGTAAACTTACATTACATCATGAATATACTACCTTATATCCATGATGACAGGGAAATATGAGACCTTACTGAAGTGGCGTGACGTGGGTCCAAGCATTGAGAGGATAATCGCGTTATGGATTTTTTTTTTTTTTTTTTGGGGGGGGGGGGGGAGGACAGACTGTCCCTGACATTTTTGACAAACAAAAACAAAAAAGAAAACGTTATCGTTATCTGAGTGACATTTGCAAGGCTGGCGAAAAAACGTGAATTAAAAAGACCATCCAACAGGGGGGGGGGGGGGGGGGGGGGGGTTGGTTGGCTAGGGGCCCCATAAAGAGTGGCGATCGATTCAAATCGATCGCAAGTCCTCAAATCAATCGCAAATTTCCAATTTCCTGTCTCTTAAGTACAGAGTTGCGATTGATATCAATTACTAATTGCAATTGTAATCAATCGCAGCTACTCTTCGTAAGACAGGGCCCAGGTGAATGAAATGCAAATTAACAAGCTATCCAATAGGGGAGGTTGGCTAGGGGTCCATTTATGGGTTTTTTTCGTCCACCCTTTATTTGACTCTCCTTTTTTGTTTTCTTTTCTTACTGAATCATCGGGAAGAGTGCTTCTTGTCTCCCATCAGTGGCGGAGCTAAAGGAGGGCACGGGAGTACGTGCCTCCCCCACCCCCCGCCCCCCCCCCCCATCTCATGAAAAAGAAAGGGAGAAGAAAAAAAAGAAAGAGACTGAAAAAAAAACAGAAGAGTGAAAATGACGAGAAAGACTACGATAGGACCCCCTACCGGGACCGTCCCCTAAGCAGTGGCCTAGTAAATTCGCATCTTTATCCAGCCTTT
>CM046873.1:2477907-2652222 GCA_025617745.1 Heliocidaris erythrogramma
CTCACTGTTCTTTTCAACCCAGTCTCACACCTAAATAGACGAATAGAGTCATAGTACCAATCACCGTTAATATGACACTCTTGGTCAATTTAAGGGACATTTATAAGACGCCATGTATGTTACTACTCCTACTACTACTACTACTACTACTACTACTACTACTACTACTACTTTACTACTACCATGATTGCTATACTACAACTCAATCCTCCCTCTCCCATGTTGTCTCCACCTCCTCTTGCTACTCCTACTTATTCCATTCTTCTTCTACTCTTATACTACTACTACTACTACTACTACTGTTATGATGATATGCAGTAAATGATAATAGTAATAACTATATACTATCAATAATGTAGATGATTGTGTAGATGATGAACGTCGTTAGCGATGCATATTCCTGTTTAGTACATCATGATACAAACCTGTGGGTAAAATAGTCGAAAATGCATTCATCCTTGTAGTTAATATTCACCGTGATGTATGTCAGGTATGGTTTGATGGCAATGTACCATGTCAGCTTCCAGAGTAGTGGTAGTCATCATTGTAGCTCAGTGAACGTGAGAAATGTGGTACTCCTTCGGAAGAAAGGTATTATCCTGCAAAAGAAGACGGATGATGTTACAATGAGACAGACAAGTTTTCAACGAGAGGAAAATGTGTCTAATTTAGAAATCCAATGGCTGCTCCCATTAATGATGAAACGGACAACTTAAATCACATGGTAACGATGCATATTGCTCATGAAAAATTCTTCCCTATGCGCATTTTATATAGAATTCAAACATTGCACAGCAATGAGTCAAAACATGAGTTAGGACAAATCATTTTTTGTCATATGCACAGCGGTTATAATGACAATGAAATAAAAGAAGAAATGGAATGAGAAAATGAGTACATAATAAGTAGAAATAAACAAAACTCGACAGAGTCGAAAATTAAAACATAAAACAATAATAATTAAAACAAATATGAAGAAACAGATTGAAAAATGGTGAAAGATACGAAGGTGATTTAACAGAAAAAAAAAGAAGATAAAGGAAACACGGGCGACGAAAATACATTTGGACCGATCAAAAATGAAGCAAAATACTGAAAGCCATGGACATGGACATTAAAGCCCGGCGCACATTGCACAATCTGACTGCGATCCGATTGCTCTGCGACTGTGAGCCCAATCGCGATCGGATGGCAGTAGCAAGACAACGCAGACTGTTCCACTAAAACCTGTATCCGATGTTTTGCAGCGTGTGTGTATTTTGCATCGGAGTACGTTAACCATTTTCATCATGTGCTGTATGTTATATCAATTGAGAGGAAAATTATCTTGTCTGAAAATAACATTGATTTACACAACAAATTGGGCTGTTTTACAACCAGGAAAAGGGTACGTACATGCATCGTTTACACCAAAGATCTATTCTATATTTTTTAACAGTCACAAGACACAGTCCTGAGAGCAAGTGGGGTAGGAATTAAAACTAGAAGATGAGGACGAGGGTACGTGAGCAAGAGGATGCCGACGTGTCTGCTGGAAGATTGACTTCGATCAAAGGGAAGAGGAGGGAGAGTAAAGAATAAGGGATTAAGAGAGAATGAACGAGAGAGAGAGAGAGAAGGGACCTGTAGCTATAGTTAAGGAGGAAATGAGAAAGAGTGGGCAATAAATGGAAGAGGGGAAAAGAATGATGAAAATGAACAGAGAGGAATAAGGGAGTAAAAGTGAGACATGCAAAAGTAGAGCGGGAGAGAGAGGGGTGGGTGGGGGAGACAAGATGCAGGCAGGTCCCATATTGTAGAAAAGTAGCACTGAGACGAGAAGGAAAGAACGAAAGAAGAAAAGCAGACCCCCCGAAAAAATACAAATAAAGGAATAAATAAATTAAATAAATAAATAAATAATAATAAGGGGGTGTTTCGATAATAATAATGGAGTGTTTCGAGTGAGATCAAAAGAATATGAGAAGAGTAAGACATAGTAAAAATGAGAAGAGTTGAAAAGAAGGATAAATAAATGAAGCACGAAAGAGAGAGGATGAGAAATCTAGCAAAGGCTTGAAAAGGAATAAGATTCATAGAGAGTGAGAGACAGCTTGAGACAAAGAGAGATATTGATTTGAAGTAGGTATAGACATACGTGGTGTATAAGAAAGAATGAACAGGGGGAGAGGGATTCTAGATTTAAAACAAAAAAGGTTTATACATAATTCAGCGCCCTCCCCCTTCTCTCTTTCTCACTCAAACTTCATCTCGATTGCATCAGTACCGGGTTCTGTGGAATATTTATGAAATCAGGAATGCGTTCTTGCTTATAACCTTTCAAGTTTATCAGGAGTTTAGATGTTCTATATGAATTATGATAGGCCGATATTAAGAGTCACTTCCCAGAAAGCAGAAAATGACATCTACAAATCTACAACCCCCCCCCCCCCCCCGATTTTTATAGTTAACATACATCATGATGTAATGAGTGTATTACCACTTATACTCCTAGAGATCATTTCTCATACCACGAATTATACGATTAATATCTTCGAACGCTTCTTAATTACATTATGGTGACTGATAATACTTGTGAGGGCAGATCTATGTTTCCTTTATAAGCTTACATGTGCATTATAGGAAAACATGGGTCCTTACTTCAATGGCGTGGAGTGGTTACCGGAGTTGAGAGGACAATTATTTGGGGGAATCCGATCTCACCAGGTGAATGAAAATGTGAATTAACAGGGCATGTAATAAGAGGTGGTGGGAAGAGGGTCCTTTCATTTTTCTGCTCATTTTCTTCCCCCGCCTTCTTTATTTGACTCTCCGTTTCTGTTTTGTTTTGCTTTTCACTATGTTATCGGGGCACCGTGTCTTATAAAGCTTCACCACTGCCTTGCAGAAAGGACAGAAACAAATTTAAAGGACTTAGAAACCAACTTTCCTGCCATTCTATAATGTCGGTTGTTCTGATTTAGAGCAGAAGTAAACATATCGGGGTTTTTTTTCTCTTTAAATAACTGCCCGAAAGCTCTTTTTCTCAGTAATCATCAATTTACAATTTACAAGTTCTTAACATAAATCGAGGGTACCGTCACGGGAGATAAGGGATAAATATAAGAGACATGAGACGATCATTGGAGACAGGATAAATTAGAGTACCGTAATACAATGATAAAACAAATATGTAGAGCAGAAACCAATGACGAGATTGGAAGCAAAGTTCAAAGCGATAAAGAATTAAAGAACATCCAGGAATAAGAAAGAAAGAGAGAGAGAGAGAGTGGGGCGTGGGTGGGGGTAAACATAGTCAGTAGCAGTATGCATATAGACCATCCTCCATGAATGAGCCATGTGCAAAATGCTGGGTAAAAATTAACAACAAAACGGTAGTAGTGATAGAGATTATACAACATGAATAAAAAAGAAAGCAAGACGAAATAACAGAAAAAAAAAGATGCGTAAAAAGGTGAAAGAAAGAGACACAAAAGGGAAGAAAGGAAATGATGTCAAATTCATGTTCCTAATACTCGTGAAAGGTATCTCTTGGATACCGGACAAGAAGCAGCAATAATAAATATGATGTATACGGCTACCCTTTTATGAGATTACAAATATCTGTACAAAAACAACCGCCCTTTTCCATGTCCCTTGGAAAATATGATTTTATTTCAAATAAGAAAATGTGAAAGTTCTTGATATGAAAATTCTTTGTTTACGTAAGAGAAACAAGGCTTATAATGTAATAACATTGGGAAAACTACGCCGCAACTGGCTTTATACCATATACCATTTTTGTTTAGTTTCTGTAAGATTGCTTGTATCTCTTGAATACATTATAGATGTTTCTAGCTTAAACCGGTAGGAATGAGTCCTCCCATTATGCTTCTTCTTTAATTGTTATTGTAAAGTAAGAGGTTACAGTAAATGTATCGTATGCGCTGTGTTCAAAAGATAGAATCGTGGGGGTTTTTTTTCAAATCAGTTTTTCATTTATTTGTAATTTTGTACGAGTGTGAAAAACTTTCTAGTGAGTTCCAGTACTACTTATTAAACTCATATCCATGCTAAATCAATTGGGGTATCAAACAACAATAATTATGCATCGAAAAGTCGATAATTATAATTCTCCAATAGAAAAAACGCCCCCCCCCCCCCTCCGGCGAACACTTCTCTTGCGCGAACCGGCCGCCCCTCCCTCCCAAAATAAAACTCTGGCTAAGCGGGTGAGAGAAAAGGAAAGTTAAGAGAGTGAGTGCATGTAATAGCGAAACGAACACAAACATACAACAGCGAAACAAAGAATGGGTTGAGAAAAATAAAAATTTGTTTAATGCATAGGGTTAATAATTACAATAAGGGTCTGAGCCAAAAGTAGTCAACATAAACCCTCAATTTTCAATTTAAGATTTGTGTCTGCCCTTGTATATCACATGAAAGCTGAGAATCTGTAGTTGATGAAAATGTACATGTCTCTTTATGATTGCGTTCCGTTTTTTTTAAATAACCTTTTAAAATGGAAAAGAGCGCCCTCATAGCGCGACGGGACGGAATTACTAGAAAAAGCAATTTAAAAAAAAGTGAAAGGGCATTTGAAAAATAAAGTTTAGAGTTGGAATACTATATGCAATATTATTCAATGCCCAATGCCAGTTCTGGCAATATTCTGTTATAATTGGGTTAAAATTTGAACTTTTTGGTGCAAAATTGTATTTTGGGGCACTTTGACACCCCCCCTTTTTTTTGTAGGATAAAGTGGAGTTTATAGACTGAGGGCTTATAAAGTATCAATGAACTATTGTACCATCACTTCTGTACCATTAAAATTGATTCCCTTATATTTCGAGAAGAATTGTGATGTGTTCCTTTTTTTTCCGTCCCGTCGCATTTAGTGGGTATTTAAGGGATTTTAGGCGCGACGGGA
The DNA here is from genome assembly GCA_025617745.1 of Heliocidaris erythrogramma. Lineage (NCBI taxonomy): Eukaryota > Metazoa > Echinodermata > Echinoidea > Camarodonta > Echinometridae > Heliocidaris > Heliocidaris erythrogramma. The sequence goes on from CM046873.1 coordinate 2,482,817, forward strand.
CGGAATTTTGCAAGGAAAGTACAGTCCCATGTATCTCATTTGATGTAAGTATACTTTTTTTAACCCGAGCAAGTTTTTATTCATTGAATTTGAATAAACAATAGAGATTAAAAGTTTTCTTACCTGAACAATGTAGTTCTACCACATTTTTTTAGAGAAAAGAACTATTTCAATCCAAAAAATTTCATTTCAAAATCCCTATTTGTATTGTACATGGTGCAAAAGTGTCCATCCTCTCTAGTGATTTATCTCTTTAATTTGAATTAACAATAAAGCTTGCCACTTCCCTGTGCCTTAACATTGTAGTTCTACCATAGTTTAAAAGAAAAAAGTACAGTTGGACAATATTTTAAAAAAAAATTAAATCCCCATTCATTTTGTACATGGTGCAAAAGTTTCCGTCCCGTCGCATTCCGTCCCGTCGCGCGACACCCATTCATGAATTTTCAAATTTAAAAAAATTGATTGGGCCATAATCTTAGCTTCATGGTTGAATTTCATGTGCTCTATCATACTAATAAAAAATCAGGATACGTAGCTAGTCTTCAATTTTAACTTCGATAGAATTTTACTTTGAATCTGTCTTACAAAATTTCCCCATTCTATCGTTCCGTCCCGTCGCGCTAACAAAAAATGTTGTTACCATGGAAACGGAATTACGATCATTCTTGTGTTTGTAGTGGAATTGTTCTTCAGTGTAAACTTATTATATAAGTAAAGGTATGCAGCAGGTAGCATTTCTTATTTTCTTGTAAGGAGAAAAAGTCCTATTGAATTCCGTCCCGTCGCGTTGACAGGACTTTTGGCTCAGACCCATAATCATTATTGAAAATTAAAGCAACAGAAAAAACCCCACAAAAACACACACACACAAATAACAAAGATAACGAACGCAAGCGCATTCGATATGACGAAAATAAGAGCATAACGCAAATCGAGTCAGGGGAAACACACATTTAATCTGAAAATGGATTAAGAAAACAAGTAGATGAGAAATATGTGTCAGGAAAACATATTCTATAGCAACATTTCGTTTTCGTGAAGTGCATCAGGGGTGTATGCAATGCAATTCTAAAAATGAAAATAAAGGAGGCAGACAAAATTATTCGAAAATAGAAACAAAAAAATTATGAAGAAACAGAATGAAAAGTGGGGAAACAGATGATTTAAGAGTTAAACAAGAAAGAGATTAAAACAAAATTGCCACCAAAAAAATGACCAAGAGAAAAAAAATGAAATAGAAGCAAAGACTGAAAACCGTAACAAAACAAACGTATCGCCATCGTGGCTATTACACACATGCAACAAACAAACAATGAAAGTGTACTCTAACAGTGTAAACAACAAGGAAGAATTGACTTACATGCATAACCAACACTTTGAGACCTCCGCGAGATGTGTGAAGACCGTTGAGATGAGATTCCAGTCTGCCGCCCTCTTTAGTCCCACACCGGTAAAGCCTATGTGCAGAAAACAGAGAGATGGAGGTAAGGTGCGCTGGGTGTCAGAGTTAAAGGAGAATTAACCTCAAACAATAAAGACGATAGTGTTCAAAGGTGTTATTTATTCCTACTTGTTAGACTATATGGCTTCGCGTCAAAATATACGAGATCGATACGAATCAAGATTTTCTGAGCAAAATTTATCATCTGCTAGCAATATGTATCGTCTGCTAGCAATACATGGGGGCTGCCATTTTTTTTATGTGTACAAGAAGATTTTCTTAATCCAAATGCCCAATTGCCTTTTTCAAAATTAAAAACCCATTTGAGATTTAAAATATAGAATAGATATGTCAATTTATTTTTAAACTGAAGATTTCCTTATATATTTCTGTTGAAAATCGATATTCGCTTAATATAAATCTATTTTCTAGATACTGTGACGCAATGGACGGAGCAAATTAATTCAAATTTTATGGATGCTTCTTCCCTGAGCATCTATAGCGGCAAACTATGCATTCACCTGCTTTCGGATAATGGGACTTGAAAAGTCAGAATGCATGCTGCATATATTATGCTCTGCTCTGTTTGGCAAACCCAAGAAAATAGATTTTTGTTAAGCAAAACCAGACAATTTAAAAGTATCATTATAAAGATTTAATTTTTATAAATCATGTAAACACCCACTTTATATTTTTCGTCACATATGGGATTTTAGGTAATGAAGAAAATCAATTTAGGTCTTGGATTCAAAATATCTTCCTGACCGGAACATTTCTCAATGGTTCATGTACAAATCCAAATCAGCAAGAAAATGGCAGCCCCCATGCAAATGATTAGTAGACGATACCGGGTGTTGGAATATCTTTATTATACCCTTTTCTGATATCTTATTGGAAAATGATTTAGGCCAATAAGTAGGAATATACTACACCTTTCAATATAAGTAAATTTGTACTCAGGGGTTAATTCTCCTTTAAGGAAAAGAAGCAGAGAGAGAGACAGAGAGGCTATGAGAGAAACACACAGGGGATTCATAACATTAAGTTTATCAACAGAAGTTACATCTTCGGTACGTTCGGGGGGGGGGGGGGGGGGGGGGCAAGGAAAAGAAAAATAACCAGCCGAAAAAGTAGTCAATTCATCAGCATTCCATTCTAAGAGAAACAAAAAATGAATAGACCCTAGTTCATGAGATGATGGTAGGGGAAAGGGAGTTATGGAGGCACCCTGCCACCTCTTGGTATCGCCGCTGTTGACATCGTGCTATTCAGACGATCCACCCGAAATACGATGGAATACAAACAGCACAATCCTCTGTATTAAAATTCCCGATATTTGAGCAACAATCACCTCATATTCGGGCAGCGATGTAGTCTATGTGTGATTTTTTTTCCCCCAATCAATTCATCAATAACGGAATTAAGCTATAAATGCACACCTAAAGTATGTGCCACCAAGGAGTTCTATGATAATTCATTGGCACCACCAAAGAGTAACAACATTATTAAATTAAAGTTGATAAAAGTTTATTAATAGGATAAAACAGTTCTCATGTAATCATGACCGGACGCCCATTAGTACATAACACTCTTTACAGCTTTCCATTTTCCTTTGGCGCTGCACAGAGACACTTTGAGGGTTTTTCTCTCTTTTTTTCATCTACAACTAAATTTTCAAGATAAATCAGTATTTTCCATTAAATTTTTTTTTATTACTTTCCTAACTTTTCATGCTAATTCAACCCTTACTGTCCTGGACTATTTCCCAGCTTCTCTTTACGGGGGGGGGGGGGGGGGGGGGGCATTATAATAAAAAAATAAAAAACAAGCAAACAATAAACAAATTCCGTCGGGATGGGTTGTCAGACGGCCCCTAAAATTTAGGCCAATTATTTTCCCCTAAGGCCCACGGAACACAACTGCCAGATCGGAGAGTTATGTGGCTGTACAGTAAAAAAAAAAAAAATGGCAAATTTTATGTGGAATGACCATTTCATCAATAAGTTATCAAATTGTGAAAATTGTATTGCTTTCTGAAAAGTAGCCAAAAAATCTTGAGAGGATTCTGTAAACTTAACCATCGTCCAACTGCAACTGTTTGAGAAGACATAATAAAGCAGCTCGCTATATTACTATACGTGACTGCCATGCTGAAATCTACCTTGCAAGATCTTCTATTATGCCTTGTCAAGACGGTGAAGATGGACAAAATGGGTGAGTTAACAAAATGTTGAAAATGTTTCGTAACTACTTTTGAGAAAGCAATACAATTTTCACTTACTAAGTACTGCAATTATTGTTTTGCACCAAATTGCACATTAGGAAAGTGACAATACTCAAAATTGAACTACATACATGTAAGTTTGACTTGATTTGAATAAAGAACATTCGACGTAGACTGTATTAAGTTTGGAATGTAAAATAAGAAGTCTTTTCTCCACATCCAGATAGTTTTGGGTAGCAAGGCTTGGTCAAAGGGCACTTTGGTGGTGTTGTTGTTGGGTTTTTTTTTTCCGTTAAAATTTTTGGTCAGTTTTATAACTTTTTAAATGTACAACCATACTGCCAAATTTCGGTCAAAATGTTGTAACCCCCCCCCCCCCCCCCCCCCCCCCCCATCTGTCCTCCACCGGGTGAATCTGTATTTTGGTAGAACTGAAAACAAAAATAATTCTGTTTTAATGAAATCAATTCGAAATTGGTAGGGTAGGGTGTTTTTTTTTTAGATGATATGCAGATCGATACAGCTAAAGGGTATACAGACCAAATGATGAATAGATTAAAATATTACATTAGCGTCCGCATCACCAAAATGTAAACGTCTGGTCAATTTACATGTGTATAATAGTATGTAACACGATCGCAAAGTCTTAAAGAAAACATTGAGGCAATTAGACTTTTCCACCACCAATTGAAATTTAAATGTTCCAATGTTAACATAAATACGTAATTATAACATCATAATTGATAGGATTGAAGTAAATTGAATATATCATAAATCATAAAGAAAGTAAATGTGAGAAAATTACAATGCCCCGACCGGGATTCGAACCCGGGACCCTTGATTACATGACCATTGCTCTACCAACTGAGCTATCCGGGCTCCCGTCAAAGCAAAGTAACAATCTCACATATAGCCCCTCTCTTTCCATCGAGCGTAGGGGGTACATCCATACCAATTCCATGCGTACTCTATATAATGGCCTACCAATGAGACAGGTCTTCCCTCTAAAGTCGGGCAAATCCATGCCAACGAATTTCTATAGAGGACAATTGAATTCGTAATTATAATATCATAATTGATAGGATTGAAGTAAATTGAATATATCATAAAGAAAGTAAATGTGAGAAAATTACAATGCCCCGACCGGGATTCGAACCCGGGACCTGGATTACATGACCAGGATTACATGACCAGTGCTCGATCAACTGAGCTATCCGGGCTCCCGTCGAAGCAAAGTAACAATCTCACATATATAGCCCCTCTCTTTCCATCGACAAATTTAAATGTTCCAATGTTAAACATTACAATCTTTTAAATAATTAGCTCTAAATTAACATTCGATGTTGAATAGGTTAATAAGAAAATTTGTGTTGCTTCTAAAAGAGAATAAGCACCTTTAACATACGTACAATGTCAATATGCATTGTGCGTGTTTTAAACATTGTCAGAATTATCATCATCATCATGATCTCAGTAATTCGAATAGTTTTCTTTCCATATCTATGTACAAATGCAATTATCCTCTTCTTTCTTACATAAATCAGCAAAAGTTTATGAATTCTAAATCCCCTATACCTCAAAATCTGGGGTAGTCATTAATTCTACACAGCAGGGGCTGCAGAGCATTTTCTTTATAAAAGAGGGGAGCTAGGGCGGGGGCGTGGAGCAATTGTATTCTTCAACTCTACTCCAAAACGTGCAGCCTCATGTCATTGTATTTTCTTCCTCGTCCCTAATAACTAGCACAAAACTTGCTGCTTTTTATTTTATATATTCACCAACGTCAGTTTGATGTGTCTGACCACCTGGTTATAGTTAGTCTAGAACAAAGTCTACTATACGGCATAAAATTTAGAATAAAATATCTACATCTACATGTAGATGGGTCTGTTCACAAAGTTGGGCACCTTTTGAGGCATTTTTTCTTTAATTCCCTGTAATTCGATGAAAAAGTCTAGTTAGAATTTTCTTACTTGGCCATTCTATCTCTGGTGAAAATAAAAAGCATCTGAGAATCATAAACATATTGTTCCACAATGTATTTTGGAAATAATTATGAAAAACCAGCGTGTGGATGTAACTGGACATCGTGTCCGTGTTACATCTGCAAAGTCTCATTTTGAGACATAACGGCACATCCATAATGCTCTTGATGATAAGCATTTGCCTGGTTACTTTAGGCTCTCCATTTAATTCAATGCAACAACAACTGCAATGAGAGTATACTGACTTCAAGAGTTATTGATGAAAGTTGCAGATATTCTTTGGTGTCCCGTTCATCCACAACTTGTGACATTTGATTGGAAACCGTTACACCCACAACATTCATGATAAACTCAGGGAAGATAGATTCTTTTGTTAAAAGTTCTGCTTCATTAAGTCAGCACCATAACACATTGTACCCATTAGGATTTAGCTATGTAAGGTATCATGCATGTAGATATGCTGGTAATCTAAAAAAAAAAAGGTGGTTGTGGATGTAACATGGGACACCAGTATGTTTTTGTCAATATTTTGAAAATGCCTCTCAAAACAATTTGTCTTGTGTTCTTCAAAAGCTCCCTGGAGGCAAAGTACATTCATATAAAACAACTTAATGGTGTAAGTCATAGTGTTAAAACTACAATGTTTTTACGATAAAATGTCACGTTTTGGTGCCCAACTTTGTGAACAGACCCAGATACCTTCAATGCGGCGTCTATGCTTGATGAAAAAACGTTTGATCAAAATGCCTAACAATGTTGCTATGCAACGGAAAGGGCATGGTTGTTAAAATACAACGATGTCAACGTTATACACCTACGTTAGTGTGCTTCCTTTTCACTTCTTGGAAACAGTCCCTTTTTATTTTTATTGTTATGTTTTTGCATCATTTAAGTTCAAGAACAATCTTCTTTCTTAGTAGGCCTCCATATATCTGCATTGAATCATGATTTTAGGTTATCAGTTCTGAATGTAACACGTGGATGTTGGATATTGGATATTTTCTTTTTGCTTCCGCAAATTTCGCTCCCACAGGGCATGAAATCAACATCGCTGATCAACAGTACTGATATACAGTGTCTAGATCTATATCATGCACATCTGTTTCCTTTATCGTTTTCTAATCTCAGAGCGTCAGGCGAATGACCTTTAAAAGTGACCTATATTTTCTTTGAAGCCATATTAAAAGAGCTTGAATAATGTACTGTACTCGGGGATTATGTTTTAGTTAGATCGTTAACATGTAGACTAGAATAACATTGCACTTACAAAAGAAATCGTGGAAACATAAATAATAATAAAAATGATAATGTGTATGATGATGACGCTGATAATAATAATAATAACACTACTACTACGTTGATAAAGGTCTTCCCGACCACTTTAATCATTTGGTCACTCACATTCATACATGTATTTCGTGCATTCATCGTAACGTAAATGTCAACCAAGAAAGAATTATTGAAAATAAGAATCCGGGCCGAGCATTCAAATTAAACAACAGGAAAACAACTTCACATAATATTAATTCAACTTGTAAATGCGAGTACTTTTATAGTAGATCTGCGCATTCAAGTTAACACAGTAAAATGAATGCCTAGCAACGTTGAGAACAGCCAAAAAAAAAAAAAAAAGATGAGGAATACAAACGTAAGTATTATCAATTTATTGTTCATTTTTCATATTTTCATTAAAATAATCTCTTTTCATAAATTGCCATTGACTTATGTGCAGGGGGTCGGAAATAAGACGCACTTCTCGACTATGCGTAAAATGAGATGACTCTATTGCGACGTCATTTCTACAAGAACGCGCAAGTATTATCGCTCGTTAGTACCTGGATCTTGTTCCCCAGTATTTGGGTAATAGTCTGATCAATTTTCATTACGTTTCATGAAGAATCTTTCCCGTAGTCGTTGGAAACATCGTTAAGAGGTCGGTATTAGGTAAAGGCATCATACATGTAATAATAATAGTAAAAAAAGAAAACTAAAATGATGATAATAAATCTAATTATTGTATAATTCTAGAGTTTCTTCTTCTTAATAGGCCTACATGTATCTTCATTGAATCATGATTTTAGGTTATCAGTTGTGAATGTATTAAAAACACGTGGATACTGGAAATGTTCAATCAGATTTTCGCATTTGGTGTTGCTTCTGCAAATTTCGCTCTCACAGGGCATGACATCAACATCGCTGATCAACAGTATGGCGAGAGTGCCCATGTCTGCGCACACGCGTAACTGCGCGATTCTAATAAAACGAAACACGCAACGAACACAAACTTTTCATCTTTATCATCGCGATATGTATTCATGCAAAAAACGAGTCAAAATAATAAAAAACGGTCTTATTTCAGACATTTTATTCACAAGCCTCTTTCACGTTAAAACTCCCGAAATGCGTGTAAAATGAATGAGTGCGCAGACATGGGCACCATTGTTTTTTCAATGTTGAAATGACACGGCCACCGTTTCTTGTAAAAATGGCATTGTTCTTGCTATAATTTTGATGAGATTTTTTTTCAAACTTACTCTTTAGAATTATCAGGAATAATACAAAATAAAGCTTTAGAGCAATATTAAAGAAATTCTTGTTCAATTTCAGGTCAAAACCTTAGGTGCGCAGACATAGGGCTCCCCATCATACTGATCTACAGTGTCTAGATCTATATCATGCACTTCTCTTTCCTTTATCGTTTTCTAATCTCAGAGCGTCAGGCGAATGACCTTTAAAAGTGACCTATATTTTCTTTGAAGCCATATTAAAAGAGCTTGAATAATGTACTGTACTCGGGGATTATGTTTTAGTTAGATCGTTCACATGTAGACTAGAATAACATTGCGCTTACAAAAGAAATCGTGGAAACATAATAATAATAATAATAATGATAATGTGTATGATGATGATGCTGATAATAATAACACCACTACTACTACCGTACTACTACTTCTGCCACTTAGTACTGATAATTATAAAAATTTTCTCGGCAACTTTTCTCATTTGGTCACTCACATTCATATTTCGTCCATTCATCTAACGTAAATGTCGACCAAGAAAGAATTATTCAAAATAAGAATCCGGGCCCAGCATTCAAATTAAACAACTTGAAAACAAATTCACATAATGTGAATTCAACTTGTAAATGCGAGCATTTTTATAGTAGATCTACGCATTCAAGTTAACACAGTAAACCGAACGTGTTAACTTGCATGCACTGATCTCAAAAGACCGGCATGCACGAATTTGTAAATCTAAATGATTGTATTCACCGGAAAACCTATAATGGTAATAGTGTCCATAAAGATAATGATTTTAGTAACCTAAATGTATATTTGCTCAATCTATATGCATATACAATGTAGCCTACTAATACTAATTGACTGGAAAACCTATAATGGTAATACTGTTTATAATGATAATGATAGTAATAAAAATAAAAGAAAATTAAAATGATTATGATAATAGATCTAATTATATTAACCTAAATGAAAGTCTATTTTGCTCAATTTACATACAGATATACTAATACTAATACTGTATATTGAAATAAGAAAATAACAATAAGGAGAAGTAATAATTGGGGTTCTTTTAATAAATAAAAATCAACATAAAACTAGGCTGCACCGACGTCTAAACTATTCATCCCTTTATGCATTCATACTATTACGCGTTAGGACTACAGAAAAACGGAATAGAATCATCTCACACAATCTATTTTATATTATGAGTTGAACAATAACTTACCATACGTATTCCATCGTCTTCACATGTCTGCAGCACTCGACGAGGTAAACCAAGTCTTCCTCGTCTGTGCACTTCACCTCGTCCACATACAGCCGCTGTAGGTTGTTGGTTTGTTCTCTGATCAGAAGACCCAGTCCTCTCATCGTCTCTCTCGATACATTCTTCTTCTCTGATGGGAGTGAGTCCGGTGCTTCAAGCCTGATGTGTGTGAGCTGCTGTCCCCCGGTCAGACGAAGACAAGCCGTGATCTGAGATATGTCTCTCTCTGCATCATCCATAGTGATCTCGATATCTTCCAAGCCAGGTATCGATGAGAGCAGACCTTCGTAGCTTTGTGACGTCACTCTCCAGGCTCTCAGCCTTGTGACGGATGGAAGCTCAGGAGGAGATGGAGGGAAACTGAGAGAGGAGTATGAGATAGTAAGCTTGGACAGTGAGGTGAAGGATCTGAGGCAGGACCACAACCTGATGGTCATCTCAGTAGATAGTTGGCAGTCCTTAATCGTTAACATACGGATCTGTAATGAAATACAGGAAAATGAATGCATCAATTTTACATCATATTCAATCTAGGGAGTTACATACAATCTGTGGACAAAACACACGCTTTACAACTACTACTAGATCGTATTATTTTTTAAAATTTGTTTTATATGAATTATTATTATTTATTTATTAATTTTTTTTTTTTTTGGGGGGGGGGGGTAAATGACATTTACAATTTTTTTACTGACATCTTTTGGAAATTGCCATTTAATTTGTAGTATGAATTAGGCCATTTGCACAATGCAATGAATAAGGAAGAAATAGCATTTATTTTGCTGTAACTTCCATAAGGCGGAATGTATAAATTGCTTTTGTTGAACATTTCTAAACAATGAGGCCTATCAGGCCAACTTACATTTGATACGCGTCTGTCCGAGTTCAGCGATTCAGAAAACCTAAGGCTATAGCATTTAGGAGAAAGATGAGGAAAAACAAGACAGTCAGTAATAAAATATTTTGGCTTCTAGAGTAAAAGTACTGATGGTATTAAACATGTTATTTACAATAATGATAATGATAATAATGATAACAATAATAATAAGAAGAAGAAGAAGAAGATTATAAAACGTATTAATAAAGCATACGAATTGAAATCAAAGTCATGGAGAGATGCAGGTTATTGTGTATGTATGTGAGAGAGTGATACCATTATGCAATGTGGTTGACAATGACCATGACACGTAGTGTGTACATCTTGAATACAATGAGTATATAATGCCAATGGAAATGTAAGGTAAACTTGAACAGAATAATCTCTTAGTGTCTCCAAAATTGTTGAAGGTTTTTTTTCTTTCTTTCTTTTTTCTGCGAGTGTTTCTTGTGATATTTTCTGTAATTCTTCAAAGTTTATGGACTTCAGAGGCCGCGTATTCAATAAACTTCTTAGATATTTTAGATATTTCTTAAGTTTAAGAAAAAATTATAAAAATCTGTTAAATAAATATGCCCTAACTTTTTAGGCTTATTCTAAAAAACGTTAACCACCGATTACACAAATTTCTTAGATTCAGTGTCGTCATAGATGGACGAGTCGAGCGACACAACTGCAGCCAAAATTTGCCTATGCATTTTGCGTTTTAAAATGAAAATCGCGCCAAAGGAAAATTATACACAAAACGGGAGAACCGAACAGAAATGATTAATGGCTAATGTTCATAATTTTGGGCTTGACCGACTGTGCACTAGCCTAGATTTATTTAACCTAAGGCTAAGCCTAGGCCTAACTAGGCTAGCGCTGCCTATGGTCTAAGGAGCAGTTAAGACCTCCTCTCCTGGACCTATATCCACCGTCTAAAGGTCTAGTCTAGGCCACTGTACTTCTCCTTTTCACAATTTAGAAGAGCCTAGGCTATACCTATATTGCTATTTTAGACTTGGTCTTACTTAGGGAGGCCTCGGCTAGGCTCCACGTAGCTATCTCGTCCCGTCCATCGCCTGGCTAGGGCTAGCACTAAGTACATCGGTGGCCTGCTAGCCCATGCAGTCTAGTCGTCTATTATTAACGTTAACTAACTTAGATCTATAAAAGTTGTCGTTAGATCTACTGTTAGATCCTTTACAGGTCTACCCAGGTCTCAGTCCAAACACATTTTATCTCACCTCTTAACAATGCCAATTTGTGTCATGATATGGTGCAGTCAGTGCTATAATTATGTCGGTGCTAGTACTATAGGCGCGCGGCTCGAGCTCTCTATCATATCATATCATTATTTGTGTACAAAATTCTACAATGCGCGTATGCCGACTGTCGACGCGACTGCGCTTCGCGGCGCGGGGCGCACAGCTAACTCACGCATATATCTATAAATAGGTCAACTAAAGTCTAAAACCTGCGAAACGTGAATTCATGGAAGGTGTATTCGTATGTTTTTATCATAGTCATAGCCAACGCTGTCAGCAGCTAGCGGACCAGCATCCTCCCTAGTATAGGTTATAGCATGCTAAAATATAGGGAAGAATTCTTACTTATCATTGTACATTAGAATACGGATGCCCATTTAAGAATTTTGACTTGGAAAAATCTAAGATTTTATACCTAACTCTGAAAAATCGGATAAGATGAAAGTCTTTAAGTTTAGAAAAAAGTTCTTAGCAAATATCTTTATATTAAATACGCATTTTGATTAAGATTTCTGTTTAAAAAAGATGATAATTAAAGAATTCATAAATATCATTCTAAAGTATTTTATAAAATACGAGCCCAGGTGGATATTTTGGTAATTAAAAGTCAACATATTAACCTGACCAAAAAAGTTAATTATGCCCATTTCATGTCAAATGTATGGATTAAAAACATGAACAAGAACACACACAAAGGCACGCTGATAAAAAGGAAACCCGCGATAGATGCGAGAAATTTTGACTCGATTTTCCTTTTCTTCTTTATACTGTTTTCTTTGTTCACTCTTTTAAAAAAATGTTTTAAATATAAATTTTCATTCAATAATACCATGTGCATGATCGTGCTTATAAAATGTTATGTTTTACTCATCGTTAATAGTTAATTTATTTATATCAATAAATTATAAGGTTGCATATTATGGCATGTCGATATAGATGTCTATCCTATTTTACCTTGATTATTTGTAAAGATCTATTTCGCGCCCCCATGGCACTTTTAAAGTGTTAACCATTAATTTACTCTCCTTGCTTTGCCCCCCCCCCCCCCCCCCCGCCTGAGGCAGGAGCTTTTTAAATTTTGCGCCCCAAGATGGGATATAAGTGCATAAAAAGCACCTTCAAACTTACATTCGAAAGATATACATTTTCCTTGAAATTGCCTTCCTCAAATATATTTCTTCAGGGTTTTCATTCATTTTGCGCCCGTGAAATAGGTTTGTTCAAAATTTAACAAATATATATATTGCTAGGTCGCTGTACTCCCATGTATTTTGTTTCTTTGTAAGGGTAAAATACCTAAAAAATTTCAAGTTGAGCGGTGAAAGGAAAACAAAAATGCTGCTGCTCGGTCTCGTTGCTCCCTCCCTTATTCACTAACTCATCTAATTTGGGCTAACAACCCCGGGTTATGTGCATCGAACTCATTTTCACTAGTGCCCTCATTTCTAACTTTAAAACGCTCATTAATGTGAGTTTGGGCATGGAGTGGGGGAGGGAGGGGGGGGGGGGGGGGGGGTTCCTGGTTGCCCAGATTTTATAGTTTGCCGGGGCCAAAATTCCTAGATACGCACGGTCAAAACCCCTCCCCCCCCCCCCCCCCCCCCCCAGCCCCCCCCCCCAAAAAAAAAAAAAAAAAAAAAAAAACGAAAGAAAATAAAAAGAAAAAACTGACTTGTCGGTAAATGTGCAACCTCTGTCGGCCAAAAAAAGGGGGGGGGGGGGAAAAAGAGGAGAAATAGGGGACAAAACGGAGAAAAGAGAAAGAATAAAAAGAAAAGTTAAAATAAAAGGGGACGGAAAGGGAAAGGGAAAGTCAAATAAAGAAAACGATGAAATAGATATAGAAAAGGAAACGGAGAAAAGAGAAAGGAGAATAAAAAAGAAAGTGAAAAGAAAAGGGGACGGAAAAGGAAATGAGAAGTTAAAGGAAAGAAAAGAGGGAAAAAAACTAGCCATTTTTTGTCCCTGTAAAAACCTGGAAGTTAATAAGGCGACAATTGTTTCCCCCGCCATGCAGACCTACAAAATTCGCTGAGTGGGGGTGGGGAAGGGAGGTCCAGTTTCCCTCCATAATTATCTGACAAACAACAAAAAAGAAAGAAAAAAGACAGTTTTTCACTACAAAAAGGGCAGTATGCTATTTCCTTCAAGGGGGGGGGGGGGGGGGGGGGAGGGCGCACGGGCCAGCTGTCCCCCCAAAAAAAAATCCGCCACTGTACTCACCCCAACCCCAGTGACTTTAGGTGTGTCGACTTGACAAAGAGGTCAACCACGGCTTCCTCATCTCTGCCCTTCAGCCCGGAGATACGTAGCCATTGTTCATTTGGTGTTTGTTCGCTGATCAGAAGACCCAGTCCTGCAATCGTCTCTCTCGAGCCAGTCATCTCTTCTGTCAAAAATGAGGATGAGACGTGATCCCCGGTCTGACACATAGGCCTGGAGGCCGTGATCTGAGATATGTCCGTCTCTGCATCATCGATAGTGATATCGATGTCTTTCAAGCCTGGGAGCGATGAGAGCAGACGTTCGGAGCTCTGTGACGTCACCCCCCTGGCTATGACCTTTGTGACGGCTGGAAGCACAGGAGGAGATGATGGGAAACTCAGAGAGGAGTCTGAGATGGAGAGGTGGTAAAGAGATGCGACGGATCGGAGGCAGGACCACAACTTGTCGATCATCTCAGTAGATAGTTGGCAGTGCTTTATCTCAAGCCTAGAAATCTGCAATGAAATGCAAACAGACCACTTGTCACATTCACACGCATCGGGATACTATGACAATACATGTAGGTAATGAAAGTACATGTGCATGCATATTAAAAAGAACGTCCAAACTCTTCCTTCAGTGATAATCAGGCAAATTATTTATTTGTTTCAAACAAACAGTGGCACTTTAGCTGTAATTTCCCATCAGGCAGGTCCCATCAGTAGTGCAAAGTCTACTTCGAATCCACTGCAGCACTAGCGTCCTTTGGCAAGACGTTAATCTACATTTGCCACTCTCCACCCAGGTGTTAAATGGGTACCCGGTAGGATGCGAAAGTTAATGTCGTTTGTTTAGCAATTTGAGCGTCACTGTACTGCTCTTGCTGGAATACTCCCCAGGGAGCGGATAAAGTGCACACATTGTGTGCGGGCATGTCAGAATCCGATGACCGATGACCGATGACCGGGGTCCGGGGTAATAATATATCAGCGCTTTGATCCAGTTTGGGAAAGGCGCTTTATAAATGCCAGGTATTATTATTATTATTACTACTTACCTGAACAGCGTTTCTGTCGTAGTTTAGAGAACCACATTCACTCCTACATGATATATGTCAAAAAGAAATGAGGAAATGTGGTTCAATACGTTTGTAAGAAATGAAATCAATATAGAAAATAAATGAAATCTACGTCTGTAACAGCGATAAAAGCAATAATAATAATGACAATAATAATAATGATGATAATCCCCACGATTGAGGGAATCGCAAGATTCATCAAGCCGTAGAGCAATGGCAATCCTCGCCCTGGGGTGCATCCTTCTTTCAATGCAACCTCTACGCCAGGTAAGTATAATAATAATGAAGATAAAAATCAACAATTATAGCAATAATATCAAAAGGATATTTTAACGAACATATTGTCTGTTCTGATAGAAGAAAAAGAATGGGTACGGGTTATTAACAATTGATAAGAGATACAGTAGTCTATCAGAATTTTATTACAATTTGCCTTTGCATTTGTTACACGAAATGGAAAACTCGAAATATTTATATTCTCAAAAGGGACGTCGCTAGAGGGGGTGGGGTCGCACAACCAGTGGCGTCTCTACGGGGGGGGGGGGGGGGGCAGAGGGGCAACGTGCACCGGCGGCACTTGAAAGAGGGCGCAAAAAGCCCAAAAGCGAGAAAGAAACGGGGGAAAATACAAGAAATATAGTCTTTGAGCGTTATTTGCGCCCAATTCTAGGACAAAATGCGTAAGAAATGGTTTTTATGGGGTTTTGCTCCCTCGCTTAATTATGTTCAAGATCTATTTCGTGCCCCCGCCCCATGGCGCTTTTAAAGCGTTAACCATTAATTTACTCTACTTGTTTTGCCCCCCATCCCCCACCCCAAATTTTGCGCCCCAGATGGGATATAAGTGCATAAAAAGCACCTTCAAAGTATAGAACATTCGAAAGAGATCATAATATTTGCCTTGAAATTGCCTTCCTCAAATATATTTCTTCGGGGTTTTCATTCATTTTGCGCCAATAAAATAGGAATGTTCAAAATTTCCCCCAAAAAATATATATATTGCTAGGTCGCTGTGTTCCCTTGGGATTTTTTCTTCGTAAGGGAAAATACATGAGAAGTTTAAGTTGAGGGGTGAAAAGGAAAAACAAAATCCTGCCGCTCGGTCTCGTTGCTCCCTCACTTATACACTAACTCATCAAATTTGGGCTAACAACCCCGGGTTATGTGCAACAAACTAATTTTCATCATTTCTAAGTGAAAAACGCTCATTAATTTGAGTTTGGCATGGGGGGGGGGGGGGGGGGGGTGGCGGGGGCGCAGATTTAATAGTTTTCCCCGTGCGCCAGAATTCCTAGATACGCCACTGGTCACAACCCCTCGCCCCCCCCCCCCCCCCCCCCCCCCCCAAAAAAAAAAAAAAAAAAAAAAAAAAAAAAAAAAAAAGAAAAAGAAAAAGAAAAGAAAAAGAAAGAAAAGAAAAAAAGGAAATGTCGGTAAATGTACAACCTCAATCGGCCAAAAAACAGGAAAAAAGAGGAGAAATATGGAGGGAGAAATATACAGTGTATAGAGAAAAGGCAATGGAGAAAAAAAAAAGGAGAATAAAAAAGAAAAGTTTAAGGAAAAGGCGACGAAAGGAAAACAAATATAGAAAGACAAGATGGAAAGGAAAACTTAATGCAAGAAAAAGAAGGCAAAAACTAGCCAATTTTTTGTCCCTGGCAAAAACCAACCCTGGAAAGTTAATATTCGGGCAAAAGGCGACAGTCCCCCCCCCCCCCCCCCCCCCCCCGCCAGATCTCCAAAATTCGCTCAGTAGGGGGTGGGGGTGACAAACAAAAAAGAAAGAAAAAAGGTGTTTTTCATTTTAAAAAGGGCACTATGCTATTTCCTTCCAAAGGGGGGGGGGGGGGCACGGGCCAGATGTGCCCCCCCCCCCCCTAAATCCGCCACTGTACTCACCCCAACTCCAATGACTTTAAGTGTGTTGACTTGACAAAGAGGTCAACCACGGCTTCCTCGTCTCTGCCCTTCATCCCGGAGATACGTAGCCATTGTTCATTTGGTGTTTGTTCGCTGATCAGAAGACCCAGTCCTGCAATCGTCTCTCTCGAGCCAGTCATCTCTTCTGTCAAAAATGAGGATGAGACGTGATCCCCGGTCTGACAAATAGGCCTGGAGGCCGACGTGATCTGAGATATGTCCGTCTCTGCATCATCGATAGTGATATCGATGTCTTTCAAGCCTGGGAGCGATGAGAGCAGACGTTCGGAGCTCTGTGACGTCACCCCCCTGGCTATGACCTTTGTGACGGCTGGAAGCATAGGAGGAGATGATGGGAAACTCAGAGAGGAGTCTGAGATGGAGAGATGGTAAAGAGATGCGACGGATCGGAGGCAGGACCACAACTTGTCGATCATGTCAGTAGATAGCTTGCAGTGCTTTATCTGCAGCCTAGAATTCTGCAATGAAATACAGGAACATACATGCGGCAAGGGCCGGTCACATTTGTCCGATAACGATAACGATGACGATTTTTTTTTAATTAAAGCTGCACCCTACTATATTGTGTTTGTGTGTGAGTATGCTCGTGTATGTTAATAGTAGGACGGATCTAGGGTGACTCTCTGAAGGAAAAAACTCGTTTTCGTTATCTGACAATTGTGACCAGCCTTTACATCAGATTCAATTTAGGGAGTTAAATCCAATTTCTTGCTCTATCTATCATTAAAAAAAATATACGCTTTACAGCGTTGTTTTTATAAATGTTCATGTCGAGAGAAAAACATATTTCATTGCTGTATATCTGTAGTTTGGAGAAGCAAAATGTACACAAAATTATGAAAACTTAAAATAAATCACATTAAAATGACATGTCATATTGTTCACTGGTGTTCGAACGATTTTTTTAGTAACTTCTTATCCATTTGCAATTTTTCATTGAATAATAACTTCAGAAAATATCATTTGTAGTAAATAAATACAACAAATAAGTATATAATTGTAGTATAAAACAGTTAATTACTAATTGAAATATATCGAAGAAATATCATTTATTTTGCTGCATTTTCCAAAAGGAGAAACGCACTAATTGCTCTCTTGAACATTCCTAATGAAGGCCTACTTACATTTGATACGCGTCTGACCGAGGGCAGGGATCCAGAAAACCTGTAGGAATTAAAAGAGAAATGATGGAAAACTTGGCCGTCGGTAATAAATAATTTCAGTGTCTAGAGTGAAACAATCATGTTAATTACTATGATGGGGATAATGCTAATTATAATGTAATCAATCATTTTACAATATTGACTGGCCTTGAGGGGATAGCAGAATATATTGCACAGAGTCCAAGACGAGGGCAATAATGGTTCTTTTAAGGGCAGTATTTTCGACATTCACCAAAATTAGAGCCATCCAATATTATTATTGTTATAATCATATATATGCTTATTTTGTAGTTTTTGATTCATTCCGTGCAAAAACTGTACTAATCTTTATTTACATATACAATCCTACATCTTTTTTTTGTTGCTTTGTTTTGCAGGGGGGGGGGGGGGGCACTCGAATGGGGACCAAAAGACGTGATTTGAGAAAGAGAAAGGGTAAAAATGGAAGACGAAAATTATTATATTGTTGATTAAACGAGCCCCAGTAAGCAAGGTAAATGGCATTTCATGTAGTCGTTTTAGTGTATAAAATTCGAATGATTTTCTGAATCTTGTTTACTTTGCTACCCTACATAACGTTCTTCAGGATATCGCCAACTTTTCACCCATGAATATACATACAATTTATACAATACAGTTTAGAAACGGCTTATTAAAGGGTTTAATCAATATAGGAGCTGGGCAGTTCCGGAAAAGTGTCAACCCATGGGACAAAAATTTCAAACTCTTGTGACAAACCTAAATTGCATATCATTTTAAAGCCAATACATTGAACTTTCTAAATTTGTAACTTTCAAATTAATATCACCAAGGTCAAGGTCACCATGCCCCAGTTTATTAAGGCATTAACGAAGTTCTAGTTTTTTTTCTACATTAAGTGTATTAAATATTTTTCTGGTACTTTTTGAACTGAACAAGTGTATTTCATTCCTTCTTCATAGTGGATGACTGCATCATACCCAATTCTTTGTGCATGCAATGATAATTTAAAATGTGATCGTTGGTTGATTAATTAATTGCCATTTTATTACATAACAGGTATTGTCATGTACGTCCGTCACAGAAAAACACTATTTTTTTATATTTCAGAGAGACGAAATACTCAATAATTGCAACAGTGCCAATGCAAAGTAAGCTTAAGGGTCTCTACATAGTCAACATAAAATGTTATCCTGCTTACCTTTAATTAATTAATTAACGAGCGGTTGGACGTACACTTTTTTTGTACGTCCAACCGCACGTTTTTGTACGTCCATCACGATATAATTTTTTTTAATATTTCTTCTTTCTATTCCATCTCATTTGTTGTCTTACTAATCTAAGATGGAAACTAACTATCTCTGATTGTTTATTTATCAATTGATTAACATTGAATGTACTCTCATTTGTTTAAGAATGAGTTTATGCTAGAGAGTACAACTAATTTATATTCGATGTGACCTTAAAATAGTACTGAAGATGATGAATTCATGGAAGCAGCTTTATGAGTCAATTTGCTGAAATATTTATGTGACATCTCCAGGCAAATGAAAATCGTTTAATAGTCCATTCATGGTCAATGGTCAGCAAGTATTTGCCCTGTACAAGAATCTGCCATTTTGAGAAGAACTTGCAAACCGGACACACATTCATTCCAATGCTCTCTGATGACACCAGTGTACATGCAGGACTCTCATCTGTAATTTTGGATTAACTTCATTAGACTTCAATAGAGTAAGTACAATTGTGTTGTTTTAGTCAATGCAAATAACATTAACTGATTCAATAATAATAATTAGTATTACTATTATTATTAGTACTATTATTATTGTCAATATTATCAATATTACTAAATTATATAGTAATCATACAGTCAACCCTGCTGCATGTATAGCCGCCACCTATCTATAAAGGCCATCTGCTTATTAAGGCTGTTTATTATAAGGCCACTCATTTTGTTTCCCTTCAGGCATTTTATGTGTTGAACTTTTTTTTTATAATTTAGGCCACCTGCCTATTAAGATCACTTTTTGTGTCTTCCTTGAGTGGCGTTTATATACAGGTTTCACATACAATTTTTGTTAATTTTTCCTTGGATTAGACCTAATCTTGTATGCTTTTTGTTCTGTTATACTCTCCATTCTTTGTAAAGCAATTACACTGTCAGTATACATTTCCAATCAATATAGCATGTTCTAATTTTCTATCCCCCCCCCCCCCCCAGGATGCCTTTTACTGATAAAGAGCTGCTAGGAGACGAGCTCGCTTGAAAGCAAGTCCTGAGGCCTATGCTGAGCACTTGCAGGGAGACAAGCTTCGAAAAGCAAAACAAAGGAAGACATCTAAAAGGAAAATGAATAAGCAGGAGTGGGCTTTACACAGGGCCCAAGAAAATATTCGTATCCAGAATTATCGCCAAAAAATGAAAGGGCAAGATGATGGTGCTGATTCTGCTAAAGAACAACCCTACACTTCACGGCAAGCGATGGGAAAAGCTGTCAGTCGAGTCCGATCATCCTTGCCACGATCTCCAAGAAAACGAAAGGCCGTAGCAGCGGCAATTGCAACATGCATATATAAAGAAGTTACAGAAGTGCTTTGGGTTATTTTCCTCTGCATGATAAATTTGGAGGTTCAGTTCTATCCTAACAGTATGCTTTATTCATTAAGGATACACAGTAAAGCAGGTCTCTAGCTTTTTATTAAATTGATTTTGCTTTGCATTAAAAATGTTAGGTAGACTTTCTACATGCTTACATGTACATTAGGTTTCAATTACTGATGATTTATACATTTGTTGCAGTTGTATACCATGAAAGTTATTTAGCCGAGTGTTAGTGCAACACATATATTTTCTACTTATTTTTTTTTTTTTTTATTTACCATATGTTGACATATTTAGTTTATATTTTCTTTTATCTTTACTTAGCATTGACTGGTATATATATTTACTTTACTTAGTATGTACAATATTGTAGCTTAGTTTTTGTTGTAGCTTTGATATATTTAGTGTGACTCATACATTACTGTAGCTTAGTGTCTTATGTATTTAAGCACTTTTAATGTCTCTATATTCAGGAGTTTGTGACTATCGGTCAATGTATCATTCTTATTAAATTGTTGCATTATAAAATGATTTAAATCACAACTCAGAAAATTACAAAAAATAATATTTATCCCTTCAATCATGTTCAAATATTAGATCTATACATTTTAATCCCAACTGAAATATCAGTAAAAAATTGTTTGTCACATGACAAAAAATACAAAAAGAAATTTGAAAAACAATAGAATACAAAGAGAAAAAAATAGGGATATACTATTCCTTTCATTTTTTATGTTTAATGCAATATATAGGGTATAATTATGAATAAGATGTAAAGAAAATTATAAACATTTTGAACTCCCATATGTTTAATACATGTACGTCCATCACGGACAAATTGAACGTCCAACCGTGTACGTCCATCACGACAATAAAATATATAATACCTAAACATGAAAATATAAAAGCAACATTATTTTGGTAAATAACTATCATTTGACATATACTTCATACAATCATAACTGAATTTGAAGAAAAATGTGTAAGAATTCACAGAGTTTTAAAAATAAATATGAGACATCAGAAAAAATCATATCTCTGCATACGTCCAACCGGACAGTGTTTTTCCATTATTTCAAGGTCACTGTGTAGGTGTTGCCCCCAAATGATGTGTGATTGTTTTCTACTCACTGAAACACAGTGCTTGGTTAGAAAAATCAGATGATCAACCAATATTTTTTTTTTGTATGGCTTATTAAAGTGTGTGAAATGTACGTCCGAATTTACGGAATCGCCCAGCTGTCATCCTCGTTGCTTTGTTTTTTACCCCATCATATAGGATAAAGCTAGAAATAGCACTTCGAATTTTGAAAGAAATCATAACCTTCGTTTGACTTGCTAAATCTCTTGACACGAATTCTCCTGGATTTTTATGAATTTGACGCCCCATTCGAGGAAACTGTTAATCAGTATTACATAATTTCGAAATTCTACATTGTATATGATATCGCTTGATTGCACTGCTCCTGTGCGAATTCTCTTGGGTAAAGGGCATAGAAATTGCATCTTTGAAGATAATAAATACATACATGGTTATAAAGTTACATTATTAATACGTTTCTTTCTTTCTTTCATTTTTTTTTGGGGGAGGGGGGGGGGGGGGGTTCATTATATTATGCTATGAGAGCCATAAATGTATTCCCAATATACACCACTACAGCACTATGCAACCTGGAATAAGACCTCATATTCAAGAGGCCTAACATTGTAAACATGAAAATGAGCTGGATAGAAGGGCATTGTGGGTTGTGAGCAGTGACATATCTCCTGATAAAATCATAATAAAATACAGTGCCTTTAATAGTTGGTTCACCTTACTTGCTTGCAAATAAATTATGTCACGGAAGAATGATACATCTACATCTACCAAAGAAGGTCATGAAAGGGGTTATGGCAATTTTCCCCACCATGTCTTTGTAGGTGCCCCCCGCCCCCCCCCCCCCCCTTTCAAAGATTTTTTTTTTTTTCTTGGGGGGGGGGGGGGGGGCAATGACCACCCCTTCCCCTCTACGAATGTTCAACCACCCCTGGTGTCAAGATGATTCTTGAAGACAGTGCCTGCTTTCTTTTCTTTGTGTGTGCGCCTCCATCTTTGATTATTCCATTTCCCCCTCCTTTAGTTTTGATGCCTTGGCCTTTAAAATGGCCTTTCAGTCTTGGCCTTGTGGATATTCAAAGCCTTCGCCTTAGTCTTGGTCTTGTGGGTAAAGCCTCGGTCTTAGTCTTGGCCTTGAAGGTTCAAGCCTTGGCCTTAGTCTGCTTAGTATTGGCCTTGTGGGTAAAGCTTTGGCCTTAGTCTTGGCGTTGCTGGTAAAGCCTTAGCCTTTAATAGTCTTGGCCTTGTGGGTAAAGCCTAGGCTAATTGGCATTAGCTTAGCCTTGGCCTTGTGGGTAAAGCCTGGGCCTTGCTAGTCAATGCCTTGGCCTTGAGGGTTTGGGCCTGCCCTTGACTATAACACTGGTGTCTACTGGAAGTCAGGTGGCTTATTAACTAAGGCGATTTAGGATTCAACTTTACTGGTGATGCATCATTCTCAAAATTTGGGTAACAACTGCCGTAAAAAAGCAAGGGGAACTTCTTCCAATTCATTTGTCAATAGTTCCTCCATAATATTCAGTAGGCCTAGCCTAGGCTATCGCATTGATATGTCTCAACTTGATAACTGAACAAACACCAATAAAAGTAATAACAGTGGCGAACAGAGATGAATATCTTGACGTGTGTATGACATGTTTCAGATAGACAAAATATTTTGATGCGTTTGGCAATGAACATGACACAAGTACATATTTGTAGCATGCAGAGTTTGAATACAATATTGCGCATGTACATGTACAGCTGTAGTACAGTGAATGTACTAGAGTGCCCAAGTCTGCGCACACGCGTAACTGCGCGATTCTAATAAAACAAAACACGCAACGAACACAAACTTTTCATCTTTATCATAGCGATAAGTATTCATGCAAAA
This sequence comes from Heliocidaris erythrogramma, assembly GCA_025617745.1. NCBI lineage: Eukaryota > Metazoa > Echinodermata > Echinoidea > Camarodonta > Echinometridae > Heliocidaris > Heliocidaris erythrogramma. The sequence continues at coordinate 2,506,326 of CM046873.1, forward strand.
ACGAGTCATAATAATGAAAAAAGGTCTTATTTCAAACCTTTTATTCACAAGCCTCAAAATGTTGTCTTTCACGTCAAAACTCCCGAACTGCGTGTAAAATGAATGAGTGCGCAGACATGGGGCACCATTGTTTTTGCAATGTTGAAATGACACGGCCACCGTTTCTTGTGAAAATGGCATTGTTCTTGCTCTAATTTTGATGAGATTTTTTGCAGACTTACTCTTTAGAATATCAGGAATAATATAAAATTAAGGTTTAGAGGAATATTGAAGAAATTCTTGTTCAATTTCAGATCAAAACCTTAGGTGCGCAGACATGGGGCTCCCCATCATACACGAATAGTCACACTGACTGAACATCGAGTGTACATTCCCGTCTCTTTACTTTTATTACGCGATAATAATGTGTAGCTTACCTTGTGCGTGTATCATACACTGCAGTTCGCACTGGAAGGTAGGGCTATGTAGTAACGAAGTAGCTAGCTTCGACATTGGAGTGTTCCAACTTTACCGTATTCAAATATAGCTTTTATGAAATCAGTGACTGATCATAGACTGAAGAATTCCGTGGACTCGGTAATTATTCACAAAATAGATTACATGTCTGAATGTTTCACTTGATATGTGTTGAGAAATATTCGAAATTATTGCATTGTTTGATACAAAGCAAGTCCGTCGTACGCGTATTCGTGTATGGCGTATTGTTTAGCTATGACGAGTTTCGATCCAACAAAAGCATGAATTACAAACAAAATCACTTATTGTGAATTAATTGTTATAAGTTATAATCTAATAATTATATAAAACATTGTAATATAGATTTGTCTTTGGTATAAGATATTTCATTTGTTATATGATGTATGAAAAGAAGAATAATTAAGCATTTTCTTAACAATTAAGATAGGTTTTCGCGACGTGTAGAAAAAGGGGGTAGGACAAAAAAAAATTGCCAAACTTCCAAAAAAAAGGGGGTTCGGACCGCCGCGATCCCCCCTCCCCCTCTGGATCCGCCTATGGGGGGCAAGGGCGGACAAAAAAAAAAAAATTCTCCACCCTTTTATTTTTTTTTTACTCCGAAAATTATTGGGGGCAACTGGGGGGGGGGGGGGGCAAATGCCCCCCCCCCCCTGGTGCCGCCACTGATTAAAACACTTGTAATAAATATTGGAAATTGTTATAGTAATCATATTAATAAGAACTTTATTGATTGTAACAGTGGCGAGATTTGTGAATGATGTAAAATGATGAATAAAACATGAGTTTTTGTTTTTGAGTTCAAACCTAAATCTTTATCCCAAACCTGTGTTTTTCTGTGTCTGTGTAACTCCATTACCTTTTACACCCAATCACCAATTTCAATCATATACTTTGATTATACGAATCTAAGTCTAACTTTAAAAGCGAGTCTTCATCAATCGGCATCATCCTTGACAAAAGTAATATAAATTAAATCTTTGTTATGAAAAGCTAAAGTTCAATAATAAATGTTTGTCGCCCTCTATCGGCGACAAGGCAGGCTCGCTGCAATATCATGAAACATGACAATTGAAGAAATTACTGTATGTGAACAGGCGGTTTGAATGGAGATGATGGTATGGAGTATGACTGGCCGGTGAAAAATATATTGGACAAGTACGAAATAAACATCAGCATAAACATGATCAATTTCTTGGCCATAGCATTCAAAATAAGATTTGACAATATCCTATTTCATAATTTTATCATTGTTATGTAATTATTATGATGGAAATCTGAGCTAGGCCTAGTATAGCCTTAGGCCTACTTTCTATATTTTCAACTTCAACTGATTCATCACTTAGGCCGAGTTTAATTCCTACAAAAGCTTTCACAGTTTTTTTTTCTGCGAGTTGTGTCATTCTTGTGATATCTTCTTGAATATTTTGAACCTTACTGGTCCTTTGACTTAACATTATACCCAAATATCAATATCATCCTTGAATCCTATGTCAAAGTTAAATGAAATTCATGTCGATACTTCGGTAATTAAAACTGTCAACACATTAACTTGACCAAGAAAGTAATTCTGATGCCCATTTCATGTCAAACATATGAAGTAAGTCAAGGAACAAAACATGAAAAAAAGAGAAACCGATATTAAAGTGTAAGATATTAAGAAACTTAGAATCAAATTTACCTGGCGTAATGATTTATACTCACTGTTCTATATACAGACTAGATGATATCAAACGCGTTGAAGGCTGGACGAGATCAATCAATATCTCCTCGGGTCCGGAAATTACCCCGGACAATATCACCTCGTCACTGTCGAATGTTCCGTTCAAGAGACCCAGTCCTCTTGTCGTGTCTCTTGACACGCTTGATACATTATTCTTCTCTGACCGGAGTGTATCGGGTGCTTTAAGGCTGATGCGCGTGAGCTCCTGTCCCGTCAGACGTCGACGAAGAACAGTCTGGATCTGAGATATGTCTTCTTTCCCTACATCATCGATAGTGATATCGATCTCTCGCACGCCAGGTAAAGAACAGAACAGACCTTCGTAGCTTTGTGACGTCACTCTCTTGGCTATTAGCTTTGTGACGGATGGAAGCTCAGCAGGAGATGACGGGAAATTGAGAGTGGAGTCTGCGATGGAGAGATGTGTTAGAGAAGCGGCGGATCTGGACCACAATTTGTTGGTCATCTCAGTAGATAAGTGGCAGTGCTTTATCTCAAGCCTAGATTTCTGTAACGAAATACAAACAAACCACTTGTCACATTGACAATGCATTGGGATAAAATATTTTAACTACAATAACGAGTGCAAAAGTCTAAAAGCCTAGTCCAAAATATCACTTCATTGATAATCGGGTAAATGGTCTAATTGTTTAACTCTTACTGTGCCATGGGGTTTAGCTCCCTTCAAAAATTCAACGCTTACTTTTCAAATGTCTCCACTTCATTAACCATCTATTATTTCACAAAATATAGTGTAAAAAACTTATAGAAAATCGGTTACCATTTCTTATGATACCAAACATTATTACTTTACCCAATTTAATGCATTAAAATTATTGAAAAATACATTAAAGTCTCTTTTTTGTAAATCATTCTTTCGTTTCTCATTTGTTTACTATTGTTTAAAGTTGAAATATTTAATATCTTTTTTAAAAACTGCATTTTTTTCTGGAAATTTCTATGGTAGCATATAATTATAAAAATATAGATTGATATTTTATTGATTGATAGATAGATATAGATAGATATATATTGCTTGATTTATGCTAAAAATGTTGATATACATTGACCACCATAATCTGTGGTCGAGCATTTGGGGATTGAAAATGACAAGTCAATCTGTCACATGACATCGGCACTGAATGAGTTAAGACAGACAATGCTATTCTGGGGTAATTTCCACCAGGCGGAGAGTATCGTTTTCTCCGCTATTTTTAAGCCATTACATGGGTGCACATGAGGACCGCTATTCATAATAAGACATAAAGGTCGCTATTCATAATGGTCATTATCCATTAGGACCGCCATTCATAATATACATAATTAGGATCTCTTTTCATAACCCGGAAAGAGGGTAGCTATACAAATCAAGGTCGTTTAATAATCATAAAGGTTCACATTCATAATACGAAAAGAGGGTCGTTATTCATAATTGAAGAAGAGGGTTGCTATTCATAATCGGAGAAGAGGGTCGCTATTCATAATCGAAGAAGAGGGTCGCTATTCATAATCGGAGAAGAGGGTCACTATTCATAATCGGAGAAAAGGGTCGCTATCCATAATCGGAGAAGAGGGTCGCTATCCATAATTGAAGAAGAGGGTCGCTATCCATAATCGGAGAAGAGGGTCGCTATCCATAATTGAAGAATAGGGTCGCTATTCATAATCGGAGAAGAGGGTCGCTATTCATAATCGGAGAAGAGGGTCGCTATATTCATAATCGAAGAAGAGGGTCGCCATTTAAAGCAAATAAGAAAGGGAAATGGATGAAGGACAACCCAACGGTACTGTATTTAAGAGAGCCTTATAATTTATTTCCGGCTTTTTTAAAAAATGCAATATAATTCAATGCTCCCCACACTTTGAAAGGCGCTTTGCCAATGCCTTAATAATTAAAAAACGATGTATAATCCATACAGATTCATGGGAGGAGAGGACCCCCTCCCCCTCAACACACACACACACACATACACACACACATACAGATCCAGATCCTTCCGTTTCTCAACTCCTTTGTCGATACCCAAATCCATGGCCTTTATCTCAAGTTCCAACAATCGTCCATTTGGGGGAGCTGAGGGCAAAGTTGCGCGGGGAAGGGTTGCCGTAGGGGGTAGTTGTCCTGGAGATTATATTGTAAGGGGGGGGGGGGGGGGGGGGGGGGGGGAGTTGTCCGTATACGGGCTTATGATGCATAATTTGGGGAGGGGCTGAAGTTTGTTACCCGAATCTCAAGTTTACCTTTCCTACGTGAGCGAGCGAACCGAGTGAGGAAAAATTTCGACACTTTTGTAGTGAAAATGTACAAAAATTACGTGTATTAAACTATCTAAATATGAGGATATTGGAGCACCTCGCTGCCCGTTTCACTGTTAAAACATGTATTAAAAAACTACGGATTAAAAAAATGTTGATTAAAAATCGCTCAACATTGGTTATAAAATGAATGTTGGTTAAAAATGACTTTTAATCTTGCGTGGGTTAAAAATATTGTTGATTAAAATTATTGTTTTTAATCTTGTTGGTTACTTTGTAACCAACATTGATTAAAAACAGTGTTCTCTGCTTTCCCGCCAAACCGATAGAGCTAACTGTCAAGACACTTTATCTTTTTGTTGGCTAAAAGTTTGATCAAAGTTGATTAAAATACCAATCGCGTGACCGAACAGCGCATGCGCATATGGATTTGGAACAAATTCGCTGCACACAAATCTATCACAGAAATTGTTTGCGATAAAAATGGAAGGCATTGTCATACAAGTCGCTGAATGATTGGGGACTTTCAAAGAGTTTGTCGGCGTGTTTGAAGGTGAGAAACTCTTCTTCATATATGTTATTGTTGTCTAGCTTAATCAACACCGATTGAACCAACGTTGAGCAAAATACGATTAACCAACAAATGATTACAACTTTTAATCGACCACAGGTTAAACTTTAATCAACAGGCCGTTGATTAAAGTTTTAACCTACAAATGTATGGTTCACCTGGTAATCCTCGGTTGATTAAAATTTTAACCAACAAGATTAACAATTTTAATCAACGTTCTAACAGTGAATGATGTGATAGTCGAGCCAATATTGCCCTTCTCAAAATCCTCAAGGGGCTGCAGCCATTCGTACGCCTATATCCCCCTTCAAGTTATCGACGGTATTGGGCAAGCTAGGGAGCAAAGCGATTTGTTTGTTTGTTTGTTTGTTTTTTGTTTTTGTTTGTTTTTCGTGTATTTGTTTGTCTGTTTGTTGTTTTTTATTATTTTATTATTTATTTATTTATTTATTTATTTTTTTTTTTTATTTTTTTATTTTTTTTTTTTGGGGGGGGCATTTTTAAGCTGGAAAAACGTCATTTCTTATTCGATGCAGTGGCGGATCTGGAGGGGGACACATCCGGCCCATGCCCACCTCCCTTTTGTAAGAAAGAAATATGGATTGTGCACCCCCCCCCCCCTTTCGTATGTGCCCCCCTTTTAGAACGAAATTATTGCTTGTCAGAAAATTATGGAGGGAAACTAGAACCCTCCCCCCCCCCCCCCCCCCCCCCCCCCCCATGAGCAAGCGAGTTTTCGAGAGCTGACGAGACTCCCAAAACACGGGTCTCCCTTGACAAAAATGACAAAACCCTGGATCCGCCCCTGATTCGATATACTAAGGAAATTCCCAAATGACCTCTGCGATCAGGGCGAAGATCCAACTATTGAACATTGATAAAAGTCCCTTTTCTCACTTCTTTCTGAAATGGGTGCAAAACCCTGACGGAACAAGTTAGAAAAATTAATAATCAAGGAATTTAGGAAGGCCACCGAAAGTTGATATTGCTTGTATTCAGAACATTATAGGAAAATGCGAATTTATTATGCTTTAACATATTATATCTTTATATGTAGAAATAGAAACATATAAATTGTAACACAATATGATACATTACACGATTTGAAGTTTTGGAGCTAGCCTTGAATTTATCATGTACATGATGTACAATTAATAAACTTTTTTCTTCAAACTTCACCATCAACCTGACATTATTCCATCAGTGCCAATGATACTGTAAATCATACTGCTTGTATGTAAACAACCATAGGACCAAAGGTTTTAAATCCTCTCCGATGGACTTGGGGGTAATGCCTTACGAGTGCATCCTGGTTTCGAACCCGGGTCCTTCAGTTACGAAGCCACTGCTCGACCACTGAGCTATCTCGCCTTTTCTGAGGATTATGAACATGATACAGCACCTGATGGCAACACCTACTACAGCACACCCCCCCCCCTCCCCCGCACACAGGCTATGCCATTTACGAATTACTTTGACGAAAACTGTCAGTACTATATTATGTGCTTGTACCGAGGCAATATGGGGCGTAGCCAGGATTTTTCAATAGGGGGAGGCGTGAATATGGCCATGCAGGATTTCATTTTTTTTTTTTTTTTTTTTTGGGGGGGGGGGGGTTGTTAGCACGCGAAGTGTGCAAATTTGGTGATGAGCACTACATTCCCCAGGGGGTGGGTGCAGGGAGGGGAGTTTCCCCCTCCCGCGCGAAGTGCGAAAGCTCTGACGTTTTATAGTAAATTTGAGATAAAGATAAAATGGCTCGTAAACCCACTTTATAGACGGAAAGGTAGTTCGACGTCGAGACTGCTCGTCAATTATTTGGACACAATATATATACTGCACTGTATGTAACAGGGGTGGGAGCAGGGAGGGGGGGGGGGGGGGTTCTCCCTTCACGCGCGAGTTTTAGCAAATTTGAAAGACAACAGCTTGTAGCAAACATTTTTTCTAGGCGGACATTTAGTTTGACACCCCGACTGCTTTTCAAGACGCAATATTGCACTGTATGTATCAGGGGTGGGTGCAGGTAGTGGGGATCCCCCCCCCCCCCCCCCCGCAAAGCTCGAAAACTTTCACGTTTTAGCAAATTTTGGGAGAAAGATAAAGGCTGAATAGGGAGGGGGAGGCATGGCCCCCTGTGCCCCCTGGCTACGCCGGGGGTGTCTCCCATCCAATATTATTTTGATTGCTACTTTAATTTCTTTTGTATTTGAGTGTTTCATTGATCTATGAAAATCAAATTACATTTTACAAACAATCCTATTAAACCCTACCCTCTATTTCGATTATGAAAAGCGATCCTCTGCTTCGATTATGAATATTGACCTTTATGAATAACGACCTTCTTCTCCTATTATGAATACCGACCCTCTTCTTCGATTATGAGTAGTGATTCTTATGATTAACGACCCCAATATGGTATTATGAATAGCGACCCTCTATCTGTATTATGTATAGCTACACTTATGACTCTTTATGAATAGCGGTCCTTATGAGTACTGACCCTTTTCTCCTATTATGAATAGCAATTCTTATTATGGTCCTCATGAGTTTATGAATAGTGACCCCCTTTTCGCTTTATAAATAGCGATCCTTCAGGTATAGGAAATTACACGTTATGAATAGCGGTCCTTATGAACCACTGGTCCTGATGACTAGCGAGGTTACCCCCATCTACTTACTTGGACGGCATGCGTGTCGTAGTTTAGAGAACCACTTTCACTCCTAAAAAATATATATTTGAAAAAGAAATGAGGGAAAGAATGTGATTTAATAAATTATTGGGAAATAGAAATATAAAATCAATATATATATACAAAAAAATGTAATCTGCGTCTGCACCGTGGTAATACGAATAATTATAAGAGCACTAGCAATAATAATACATGTACAGAAAATAAAAGTGATGCTACTGCTACAACTACCAGGTAGTAATAATAATGATGATAAGATACTACTACTCCTACTACTACTACTACTACTACTACTACTACTACTACTATTACCAATTTTATTTCTCCTAATATTAGTGATAATGGCAATGATGATAAAACTGATAACAATGAATAGTGCTACAACTACCACGTAGTAATAATGATGATACGATACTACTACTACTACTACTTTTACTAATTCTACTTCTCCTAATATTAGTGATAATGACAATAATGATAAATATAAAATTTATATCAATGAAAATATATTAATAAGGACATTATTATGATGAACAACGACTGTTTGTGTTTGAAGGCAAAAATAAGGGGTGACTGATCTGTGTAGTCTGTTAGAAGTAAAAAAAAAAAAAATACATATGGATTTATATGATACAACGAATGTATGTTTTTAGCAACTATTTTAAATATTTAGAAATTGCTGTCGGCAAATGCGCCACCTCTGTTATCACAAGGAACGAAACAAATATCTAAAACCCAAAAGTGTCTATATTGAGCATTTGAGTACACTCGAGCTTCAGTATTCACTGTTATATACACATGAAGATATGTCAGGATTGAATTAAAATCAGATCCTAAAATATGTTGGCTTTTTTCACGTTGTTATACACATCTATGATATGATATTTAGCAAATTATCGAGAATACCACATTGATGTGTTAATGGTACAGTGGAATGCTTTTGTCTTTTTCACTTCTATTATTCAAAACAGATTAATATGCCTATTGTGCTTTTTCCAGAATCTGTATTCATGAACTGTTATAGAATATGTCGAAATCATTAGAATGAATTACTTAGAGGCATGAAACCATTCAAGGATGCAATGGGACATTGTTACAACTTAAGAGTATGAGCTTATAGTTTTTAATATGCATGTCATAATACTCTTGACCATTTTTTTTTTCTTTCACATTGAAACAAAATTGTTGTCCCTTTTGCGAAAAATAAGGTAAACAAGACTTTTACCTTATAATACTGAGCATTTTTATGGTTAAGGATCCAAATTCATGTTGCTCGTGGATTCACAAAGTAACAACTATTTTTTATACCTATATAAGAGCTTCTCCCCCCCCCCCACAAAGAAAATAAAATAAAATAAAAAAAAATAAAAAGTAACGTAATATTAAATAAATTATGTCATTGACAGTCATTGTATATATTATTGAAAGGACCAAGTATAGTAAAAAAAAAAACAACAACAAACAAATAAAATAGAAATCTCCTCTGGTATACTACGGATAGTTGTTTTCGCATGGTCGTTTTCTCATTCTACCTGATAATACTGAGCATTTTTATGGTTACGTAACATGAAATGTTCTATCTTGTATTTTCTTTGCACAAATTGAGAATCAGTAAGACGTCATGACACAGGCTCAATATTCTTGTTTTTTTATAAGATATATATCATTCTATAACTTCACAAATGACTGTTAAAATGTACTGGTCCAAATAACTACCCTCATTACAGTTTATTAGGTTCCAATAGATCGATGTGTTTATGTCCCATAACATCCTAGGAATGAATTTAGAGGAGACGTGCAATGACCTGTGCTCTTCACGAAGTTACGTTTTTATCCCAGTCCAGTCAAGTGATACTTAATACCGACCCTCTCTTTGCACCAAAATGCACTCAAACAATAGCTTCCCACTGCAACCACTCACCGCAATTCGCACTCACTCTCTACCACGACGCGTGTCCGTGTATTTTGGCCTCCAAGACTTCCCGCGTGTACTATGTTTTGTTAAATGATGAATCCTCATCTGAGGACCAATATTCAGTTAATCATTCTTGTGAATATTTTACGATCGATCAATTTAACTCTAAATGTTGCTCTTTACTTGAAAATGATGAACATTCCGTTGATAAATATTTCAGCCTACTTCATATAAATGCAAAATGCACGAAGCCTGAGTAAGAACTTTGACAATTTTGAAATACTTTTAAAATCTCTTAATAATTTTGCCTTCTCTATCATAGGAATCACAGAAACGTGGCTACATTCTACATCACCTGACATAATAATACCTAGCATTTATAACGCGCTTTTCCCATAGTGGCCCAAAGCGCTCACAATTACAGATATATATTATTACCCCGGTCATCGGATTCTGGCATGCCTGCACACAATACATGCACATTCTCGACTCCCTGGGGAGTATTCCAGCAGTGGGCAGTACTGCGACGCTCACATTGCTAAGCAAACGACATTAACTTTCGCATCCTACCGGGTACCCATTTAACACCTGGGTGGAGAGTGGCAAATGTAGATTAACGTCTTGCCAAAGGACGCTAGTGCTGCGGTGGGATTCGAACCCCGGACCTCGTGTTTCACAGTCCGAGGACTTATCCACTGATCCACAACACCTCTACAATACAATGTTCAATATTCAAAACTACAGTATAATTCGTGCCGATCGGAGGACCGGTAGAGGAGGTGGTGTAGCCATTTATGTTCATGATCATCTTCGATTCAAACCCCGTCCTGATTTATGTATTGATGGTACTGAAAGCTTATTTATTGAGATTACTAAATGACAAAAATAAAAACATAATTATTGGTGTTATTTATAGACCCCCAAATTCTGATTTAGAATTATGTTTAAACAATATTGAAATCTTCCTAAACAGAACATTGCAACAAAACAAAAGTATATTCATAATGGGAGATTACAATATCGACTTATTGCTTAAGACACACTATAACTCTTCCACATTTATTAACATTTTATCTTCAAGCACCTTTTATCCTCATATTGATAAACCTACTAGAATAGGTATTGCCTCATCAAGTGAAACTTTAATCGATAACATTTTTTCAAACGTTATTAATCGAAAACGCACTAATGGTATTCTTTACTAAGACTTATCTGTCCCTATATTTACCATTTTCATAAAAGCGACACAGTACCTTCGAGTCATAAATCTTATAAATTACAAAGAAAAGAGTCTCAAGAAAATATTAATTCATTAATTGTTGATTTACTACAAGAACAGTGGCAAGACGTGTTCTCATCTAACCATGCCAATTCATCGTACGAAGTATTTTTGCATAAATTTCTTTATTATTATGATAAACATATTCCTAATTCCGTTAGTTAAACATAGCACTCGCACAAAGATAAAGCAGCCATGGATAACTTGGGGAATATTACATTCTATTCGCAACCGTAATCGCTTATATAAATTATTTTTACGTAAACCAACTCCACAAAATAAAACTAATTATACAACTTATAGAAATACTTTAACTAAAATTAGTTCGCGTCTCCCGTAAGCGGTATTACTCTGATAAATTAGTTTGTAATAGGGATAATAAAAACTCCTTGTGGGAAACTATAAATGATCTCATTAAAAGTAAAAAGAAAGATCTTCCAAATATCATAAATGAGGATGGTCAAGACATCGACGACCCCAGTGAAATTGCAAATCGTTTTAATAACTTTTTTACTAACATAGGCCCTAAACTGGCATCAACAATTCGCACTGACTCTGGAAACTTTAATAATTATCTTCCTGAAAGAACCACTAATTCTTTATTCTTTATTCCTACTAACGAACACGAAATATTGAAAATTGTCAGAACTTTGAAATCAAGCAAGTCTTGTGGCTATGATGGATTAAGCATGCACTTATTAAAACAAATTATTCATTGTCTAGTTACTCCGCTAGCTCACATTTTTAATTTATCACTTTCTGCTGGTATTTTTCCGAATTCCCTGAAGGTTGCTAAGGTAATTCCCATATATAAAAAGGAAGATGCGTCTCAAATTAAAAACTATCGTCCAATATCGTTATTACCTGTTTTATCTAAAATCCTAGAAAAACTTGCTTACGAACGCCTTTATAGATTTCTGACTGATAATAGCATCTTAAATCCCAACAAATTTGGTTTTAGAAAAGGTTTCTCAACTGACTTTACCATTATACCAACTTATGATAAAATTATAGATTCACTATCCAATAAAAAACATGTAATCGGGATATTTATGGACCTCAGTAAGGCCTTTGATACAATTAATCACGAAATTTTGTTAGGAAAATTATATAATTACGGTATAAGAGGAACAGTTCATTCTTGGTTTCGGAACTATTTACATAATCGTCAGCAATTTGTAGCTTTTCATACCAGTACCTCACCCAAATCTAGTGTCACTTGAGGTGTACCCCAAGGGTCTATTTTGGGACCATTATACATTAATGATATAATAAATTCCTCATCTCTTCTCACCTACGAGGACGACACTAGTACATTTTACACACAAAAGTCTCAACATATTAATTGACACTCTCAACTTGGAACATGCTAAAATCTCTACATTGTTTAAATGTAATGAACTGTCCCTGAATATCGATAAAACTTGTTTAATAAATTTTAGTGTTTCTCATTCACAATCCATCATGCCTAAAAACATTGTTATTGATAATTTGCCTATTATTGAAAAAAAAAATCAACAAAATTCTTAGGCGTTACCTTGACTCCAATTTAACCTGGAATGATCACACAAACAATGTAATTACATCAATATCAAAAGCCACCAGAGTTCTTCGTAGACTAAAATACCTTATGAACGAAAAGGCACTCATCATGTTATACAATGCATTAATTTTACCGTATGTTATATATTGCAACATTGTTTGGGGTAACTGCAACAAAACCAAAATTAATTCAATTTTCTTATTACAAAAAAAGGCGCTCCGAATTTGCACCAATTCGAATTATCTAGACCACAGTAATCCATTATTTTCCCTATTGAAAACACTTAAAATTAATGACGCTCACAAATATCAAACAGCAATTTACAGGGTTGGAAAAAAGTTTGGAATATTTTTTTGGCTATGAGTATGTCTGATTTTAAATGCAAGTTTCTATTATATTGTGATGAATAATTCATCCAAATCGGATTAACTGTGTTGAATGAAGTCTACTGTTCCATCTTGTACCAAAGATTACGTAATATTGTTAAACATGTTACAATGGCTGACCAATGAACCACATGTTGTCAGATTTGCTCTATTTGTGTTTGAACATCTTGTTATACATTTCTGTACTTCACGTGGAATTTTGAAAAAGCTACGTGCAGTTTGCAGTCATTTTGAGGACTTCGGTATAGCAATTAAACTGTATCTGATTATTTAACTTTTTCGTTAGACATTTGCAAAAACAGCAAATATACGCTTCCGAATTCCAAGTGGACCTCTGCACTGTGTGATAAGCCTGATTTTTAATGTTGTGCTTTTAAAGTTAAAAAGGGACACATATCTTTTATTTGAACCTCAAAGAAGAACTTAAAATGACGAGGGATATGTTTAAGACAAGAAATAATTCTTGGAATAAAAATATTCCAAACTTTTTTCCAACCCTGTATATGTTCAAATACACCCAAAATTTTTCCCCTTTTCCACAACGCATTTTCCGTTAATACAGATGTTCATTCATACCCCACGCGTCATCGTAATGATTTTCATTTGAACAATCCCAAACTCCTATTGGCCCACAAATCAATTCGACACAACGGACCTGATGTTTGGAACTCACTCCCTCAAAACATAAAACAGTGCACTTCTCTCTCTTCCTTTAAGGCAAATATGAAAAAAATACATTCTGACACAATACAACGCAGTATAAAAACTACATTTGACCTGTCAATTTAAGATATACATACTCAACAAAACGCAAACATTGGTCCACGTACCCCCCCCCCCTTTTTTTTTATAGTAAATAAATCGGTACTTTAACACTTTATCTTCTCCCGCGCATTCATTATAGTAGTTATAATATTCTTGGAAGTACTATCTGTTGGCCATCCACACTTTAGCGCGCGTCCACACTAACACGCACAAGCACCACGACACTTCTAGCCCCTTAAATATTTTTGTTTCTATTTATGACTTTAAAATCATTAACATAAAACTGGAGTTTACTGTATTTCCATATAGCCCATTATAAATTTCTTTAAGTAATTTTAGATATTTATTTTGGCCGACCGTCTTATTCAAGCTCTGCTTATAATGGTGGCCTTCTGCTTCAATATAGACTCCAATATACAATTGTACATAATGTGTATCTCGGGTCATATAAATATCATACATGTATTATTTCTTTGTACGATTCTTTGATTCTGCAAATTATTTTGTAATACCTCACATAACAATTGTAAATTATAACGCATAAATTAGCCTACATTTATCATGTACATCTGTAAATTATATATGCTATTTACTCTCAGTGTTACACCAATTATTTGAATCAACAAAGTGTAAATTTAATTTGTTTATTAGGCAATTGATTTGTTATTTTTGTTATTGTAATTTGAGAACTGACTGAAATGCAGAAAATAAAATCTTTTCAAACAAAAAAAGAAGAAAAGAGTGGGGGAAAGAGGGAAAGGGAAGAACAAAGGGAGAGGAGAAAAGAGAAAGGAGAAGACAAAACAGAGAGAAAAGAAGGAAATGAAAAGGAAAAAAAAAGAGAGAACAACTGACCATTTTCTTTTTTGCTCGGTCGCTTCGTTCGCTCGCAAAACACTGGAAAATAATAAATTATTGGGAAAAAGAAATATAAAATCAATATATATATATATATATAAACGACTAATGGGTACATTAGGAAGACAGTTTTTGTTCTTTTTCTTTGTTCAACTGTCGACCTAATGTAGGGGTCGCTATTATGACGGAATAAACTGCATTGTTAGGTGTCGACTTAATGTACCCGTTAGTCAAATATATTATATAATATATATAATGAAATCTACATCTGCACCGTGGTAATACGAATAATTATAAGAAGCACTAACAATAATAATACATGTACAGAAAATAAAAGTGATGCTACTGCTACAACGTAGTAAAACAATCATCCAATTAACGTCCACTCCAGATTTTATTAACCGAAATGGAAATTCTTTTTGCCCAATTGATCGTGGCCCCGGCAGCCACTGTGAAGCGCCAGATCGACATTGCTCTATCCTTTCAATTGTTGAACACAAAACAAGCAGTGGTGTATCCAGGATTTACCAATAGGGGGGGGGGGGGGCGCCAGGAATTATTGATCGCTGTCATGGGGGAGGGGTCTTTGGAAAATTTTTGGTTCTGAAGAAGGGCTGAGATGCAAAATAGTGGTATATGTGACCAATTTTGAAGCCTATTTATTGAACAATATTTTCAATTGGTATGAGGATTTTTTTTTTTTTTTGCTAGTCTTTTTTTTTACGACGGCCAATAGGGGGGGGGCGCCTGTTGCGCCCCCCCCCCCCTGGATACGCCCCTGAAACAAGGTACCAGCAACTCCAATCTTTTAACGTCTTTTTGGTATGACGCGGCCGAGGTTGAACCCACAACCTCCCGATTGTGAGGCGGACGCACTATCGTTACTGACTGAGCCAACACATCGGTTAAGATACTACTACTACTACTATACTACTACTATTATTATTATTATTATTACTAATTGTACTTCTCCTAATATTAGTGATAATGACAATGATGATAAATATTAAATTTATATCAATGAAAATATATTAATAAGGACATTATTATGAAGAACAACGACTGTTTGTGTTTGAAGGCAAAAATAAGGGGTAATTGATCTGTGTAGTCTGTTAGAAGTAAACAAAAAAATGGATATGGATTTATAGGATACAAGGAATGTATGATGTTTTTAGGAACTATTTTAAATATTTTTTATAGAAACATATCCCCCCCCCCCCTACTCAAAATTGCTGTCGGCAAATGCGCCACCTCTGTAGGCAAAAAAAAGAAGAAAAGAGTGGGGAAAAGAGGGAAAGGGAAGAAGAAAGGGAGAGGAGAAAAGAGAAAGGAGAAAATAAAAACAAAAAATGAAAGGAAAAGAAAAACAGAAAGAAAAGAAGGAAATGAAAAGGGAAAAAAGAGAAAAACTGACCATTTTTTTTTGCTCGCTCGCTTCGTTCGCTTGCAAAACACTGGAGTGTTTACCTGTTAACTACTAAATTCATTAACTCTCATAGGCTCAATACAGAAGCCACCCGGTCCCCGTAGTCTATGGGTTAAAAAGACGTCCCCCTTCGGCGATGGATGCAGCCTGCCTCCCCGAGGATTTTCAAAGTTCCGATATTCGGGCGACCACCAATTCATATTCGGGCAGCGAGTAGATAGAATATCCACATTATTTGGGCAGGGAGATTCCGAGATAAATTACACTTCTGTGCATTTTCTCTACAAAAAGTTTTATAAAAAAAATCGCCCTTTCGCTTTGCTCGCTCGCAAACATTTAGAAATTGAAAAGTTGATATTCCGTCAAAAGGCACCCACCCCCTGCTCGGCAGTGACTGCAAAGTATATTGTGGCAGCAAGGAAAAAGAATATTCACATATTTTGGGAGCAGCGAGGTTTCCAGATAATTATGTAACTTCTGTATGTAACTTCTGCACATTTTTTGTACGAAAAGTGAAAAAAAAAAAAATCTCGCTCGCTTGCATCTAGAAATTGAAAAGTTGATCTTCGGGCAAAAGCCCCCCCCCCCCCCCCCCCCAGCAGTGTGTCACCTTCTCGAAATCAGAGGACTGTTCCGTACGTTTCGAGTATCTACAGAGGTATAGTATAAAGTAGTAGAGCAGCGCAGAAAAGACCTAGCATGCCGCCATGATTAAAGGCTACTGTTACTTCAATGTGAAGGATTTTTAACACTACGTCGCAGCATAGTATATACTGAAAGGATGAAGACTTAACAAATATTAATAACGCATTTCTTTTATCCTGATATGCAATTTTTAGTGGCAAATTATTTTATTCAAAAATAAGGTCATTAGCTTTTATCATCAGTTCCGAATTTCATCCAAACTGGTAATTTATAACACAAAAAACTCATTGTACATTTTATTAATGATGTATATTGCCTCTGAGGGGGGGGGGGGGGGGGGGGGGTACACAGATTTTAGGGGTCCCATCCATCCTGACGGAAATTTGGGGTCAGTTTATGTGTTTTGTAATGTCCAGTCATGCTACTTCCTATTGACAAAGTTTGATGCATGGAGAAGATTGGGGTGAAATTGACCCGACTTTGGGTTTGATTTTGGGGCTCTGGGGGCTCAACCCGACGGCTATACGGGCAGACTGACAAACATTTTTTTTTTCAATGACATAGATGGACCTAGTAACTTGATGGGTCAATTCTTCGTTGCAAAATGGAATGATCCTTTCGGCACAGGTTCTCAGACTAAATTGAACGATTAGAAAAAGGCCATTCCTGAACAAATAATTCAATGAAGATCCAAAATTATTTGCCAATGCACGAAAAGATTTCGCGAACAAGACTTTGCTTTACAAAAATCAGACCGAAATGAGCATGCTTTTGCTGCTACTTCATTAAGTTGGCCGCTGCATATCCTTGTCCCTGACCTTCGAAGGATATAAATCTTATAGAAAGACAAAACCTATATAAGAAGTTAACAATTAGAGTGCATATCCTGTAGATCTACTTACTCCACATTCAGTGACTTAAGGTGTGCTGACTTGACAAAGAGGTCAACTAAGGCTTCCTCATCTCTGCCCTTCTGTCCATACACACGTAGCCACTGTTGGTTGTTGGTTTGTTCTCTGACCAGAAGGCCAAGCCTTGCAATCTTCTCTTCCGTTGAGAGTGATGGCGAGGCTTGCAGTTTGATATCGATAGCGAACTGGCGATCCCCGGTCTGGCCCAAAGACCTGGAGGCCGTGATCTGAGATGTATTTCTTTCTACATCGTCGATAGTGACATCGATCGTTTTTAAGCCAGGCATCGATGTGACCAGACCTTCGTAGCTGTGTGACGTCACTCCCTTGGCTACGAGCTTTGTGAATGATGGAAGCTCAGGAAGAGATGAGGGGAAGCTGAGAGAGGAGTCTGAGATTGTGAGAGTATGTAGCACCGAAAATGATCCAAGGCAGGACCATAACCCATTCGTCACGTCGATATTAATAGAAGACCCCTCCAATCTAACTTCTCTAACCTGTTTTAGTAATAGTCATGATAGTGTGACGTAAGAGGAATATAGAGAAAGAGAGAGGAGAGAGAGAGAGAGAGAAGGGTGTTGGAGCGATTAACTATGATTTAGATTTTATTATTTACTAACAATTTTCCGTAACATGATTATATAGAAACTATATATATATTTATATATATACAAATTGTGGTTAAAGTGAAGAAAAAAGGTAAATGCCAAATCAAATCTTTCAACTTTAGCCACCCCAATATCACCTAACATTCAGGAAGCAATACCCTAAAGAAGTAAAACATGGCGAAGATAATCTAGGATATTTACATCAGAATATTACATCTATATAGATCCCCTCTACTTTCAAGATATTGCCTTCGCTGACTATTTCTCGCCCTCGCACTTTCTCGTGTAACTTATATTTACATGATATAAATCATAATTTCCCCTTTTTTTCTCTCTCTATCTTCTGTTTTCTTGCTTTGGGGATTAGTTGCAATTTGAACATTTTAGTTTGACAAGCGGGGATTAGCAAGAAAAAAAAACCACCCAGTTAAAACTAATAATGAAGATATCATGTGAATCGCTTTATATAAAGTCATATAAAACGAGCTTTCAAAAATACTGTATATTTTACGAATTCTGTGTTGTAAGATTTATGAAGATTATATACTATACTTAATTTATTCAACTCAACTTATTCATTTAATTCGTTACGCCGAATGAAATCATGTATTAACGGAAAGATCAAAAAGAAGATTTCCGTAAGTTTAAGACATCTATCAAATAAATTAGGTTTCATTAATTGTAAACATATAAAATTGTCCAATGACGTTTAGATAGAAGTCTGCATACCTGATGCTTCAGTTGCTGTGGAAGATTCTGCATTCCAACAACGGTGTAGACAGTCGGTGACTTCAGAACAATACTCTGCGCAGTTACGCATCTTTGAACCAACGAAGACACGCTTCCTTCGGTACCCGTGGTCTCTGATGAGCAGTCAAGGAGAATGCGATATCGCTCGCTGTCATCCAACTGGCTGTTGTCGAGAAGCGCTTCCATGATTCTTATGCAAAGACCGTTGTCCGTTCCAGCAGCAAATCGGATGAGATTTTCGTAGTCACCGATGTTTCGTTTGATCTTGCGAAGCACTCTGTCTAACTTAGAAATCTTCCATCTAAGCAGATATTTGTTCGTCTTGGCAGCGAGACGTTTACCCGCTGAGTGTTCCTGCGCGAGTTTGTGATAGAACTCGATGGTAGTGGAAGTAGTCTTGTGAGATTGTGGAAGGCCTGTTGATTGGGCAGTCATCTTGGATACTATTCCAAGTTCACATGCCCTATCAAGAACAGTAGGAACTTTCCGGAAATCATGGGGTGTGAACACTAGCTTTTTAGCGTCGTCGAGTAGACCAGCTAGGGCAACCTTACCTAATTGACAAATTATTTTCATTAGTTTGTTTGCCGTAATCTTGTCTGTTGACTTTGAACGGGCATTTGCATGATGCATCAAAAATACATTCACGCGGTCCAGCAATTCCGTTTGAGTTGAAGTATCATTTTTTAGAAGACCTTTGCTCCATAAATGACAGACCATGAGACAAAATAGCGGCGTTATAACAAGTTCGTTAATCAGTGGTTGGCCATCCAGATAAACTTTCAGACCTTGTCCCTTAGAGAGATCCGAAATCGACACAAAAAACTTGTCAATGTACTCTCTTGAGCTTTCTCTCGAGAATCCTTCGATCTCCATCTTCGTGTACACTGTCGAAGGTTCTCCTTGATCGAAGAAGTTCTCCAGGTGAGGACGCGTGGTTACAAGGACTCGACACTCTGGATATTCTTTCCATAGCATCACACTGACAATGTTGCTCCCTAAACTATAGTTTGAAGAAGTTACTCCGGCATACTCGTCGAGACCGTCCAATATGATGTGACAGATGCCCTGATTCTCTCTAATGAAATTCTCCAGACCCTCAGCTGTGAGATCATGAACATCACTTAAGAGTTGAGACTTAATTGCTTCTCCAATCGACGTAAGCTGATCGGTGTTTCGGAGTTTCAGTACGAAGAGAAGTGGCAGGTGTTCTAATGCTGATCCTTTTACTCTGTGGACCCAGTCGTAAGCCATTTTTGCGACAGCCGTTGTCTTCCCTCGTCCAGCGGGGGCCGAAATGAGGATTCGAGCCGGCAGCCTGCCGTTTATTTTCGTTGAAAATATTTCAGCAACAGACCCCTGGAGTATCTCCTTCTTCCCAGTGTCTTTTCCATGCGAGTCTTTCTTCACCATCGTGACAACCGTGTGCATATCTTTAAATTCAGCATAATCACTTTGATCCCACGGTTTCATTCGAATTTTGCATAGTTGATTTAAGTACTTGTTCTCCAACTTTTCACGACACCGCATAACAGTCAAGGACTCCGAAATCTTCTCACTATAGATATCTGGAATTATACAAGGACAAAAACAAAATAAAGATATTTACTCTCAAGAACTAGATGTACACTGTTGGTCATAATGTTAGCATAATTCGTATTTTCATAGTCATCCGTTGATTTAATCATATTTAAAAGACTAAATAGATAATATTGACCAGGTTCATTCATTACATAATGATTTTGTATTGTCGAGGTAAAAGTTGGTCAAGTGAAACATTCCATAACGTGGCCTATCTTATTGTTTGGTCTTATGAAAGGCAGAGCCTCCTTTCTGCTGTTGTTTTGCTGTCCATTTCGTGCAGAAAGCCTACGTGTGTTAACAGCCTGTTTTCAGAGTTAGCTTGATCAATTCCTACCAAATTTGGTACATTGATTCCTTACACTATGCCTTGCCCAACGGCACTTGCAATTCGTCAGAGGGTCCTTGCACTCCGACGGAATGGACGGACACAGGCCCAGATTGCAGATATTCTTGGACTATCGCAGAGTTGTGTGTGCCGCATCCTCAGAAGACATCGAGAGGCGGGTACTTTGAGTCCAGAGAGATCTACAGGTCGACCACGAAGAACATCCGCACGGGATGACCGTCAACTGCTGAAAATGTGCCGTAGGAACCGGAGAATGCCAGCGAGTCGTCTTTGCCACTTGTGGAGGAGGCACTTCGGAGTGAATGTTTCACGGGAAACCGTAAACAGGAGACTTGTCCAACATGGCTACAGAGCTCGGCGAATGACCAAGGTTCAACGTCTCACTGTTCGCCACCGGGTTGCTCGACTCCAGTGGGCTAGGAGGCACAGGAGATGGCAGATGGAGATGGCGCCATGTAATCTTCACTGATGAAAGCCGGTACATCCTTGACCGCACCGATGGGAGGCAGAGGGTTCGACGATTGTGGGGCGAGAACCTCCGTAATGACCGTGTCCAGGAAACCAATCAAGCAGTTGGAAGCTCAGTGATGGGATGGGTCGGAATACATTATGGCGGAAAAACGCCATTGGCTGCACCTGAAGGAAACGTCAACGCCGTCGTGTACCGCGATATCCTGGAACCCCATTGTCTTCCATACGCGAGAAGAGTATATGGCAATAACTTTCAGCTCCAAGACGACAACGCTCGATCACATAGGGCACGTCTGGTGAGGGAATTCCTTGACGCAGAGGACGTGCAGCAGATGCCTTGGCCTGCCTGTTCCCCCGACATGAACCCCCATTGAGCACGCCTGGGATGCATTGGGCCGTGCCATCAATGAGAGAAACAATCATCCTCAAAATGTTCAGGAGTTAGCCCAGGCACTGACCGAAGAGTGGGATGCACTGCCCTTGAACACCATCAACAACCTTGTGGACAGTATGCCACGGCGTGTGGAGGCACTGGTGCGTGCCAGAGGTGGCCATACCAGGTACTAAGTGACCCAACAGATTAAAAAGAGGAACACTTCCCTTCAATCATCAAAAGATCCCAAGATTTTATTTTTCACGATAAAATTATCATGGTTAAACATTTACCAAAACGATACATTTTTTCAAGGAATCCAAGGTCTGGATGATTGTGTTTGTCAAAAGTGGTTTAAACCAGTGTATGAAGTTTGTATGAATTCATTTTTGTCTTATATTTTTTATTTCATATGTTGAGAACAGATTTATCAATAAAATCGGTGAAGATATAAGCTTTATTTTGCAAAAAAATGACTCGTATTGTTGTCAATAGTGCACGAAAGGTAGAAAAAAAATTATGCTACCATTATGACCAACAGTGTATTTGACTTTTGAGTTAAATGGCGCTCAGTCAATCCAATTGTAAACGCAATGTAGGACGATTTAAAACAAAACAAACAAAACGACTTCAATGAAGATATAATAACCACACAAACCAGAAATATAAATGTAAAATGTTACGTGCCAACAACTTCAGGGTGAAGGTGACTTGGCTTGTCATCACGTATGTTCGTTTACTACATGACCAGTAGGCGCTTCGAGGGCGCGGACATTTGGCAGATTTATATGGCTTGGGTATGAGAGGCCGCTATTTAATATGCCGATTTTACTTAATACTGTCAAAGAGGGCGCAAATGTTCTGTTTTTAATTTTTTACTTTCCAAAGCTTTAAAAAATCGTTTAAAATTCCTTGAAAATAGTTGTATCTGGTTCATTTATTTATTTATTTATTTATTTATTTCTGAATGGTTCATCATATTACATAGTACATTGAAATAACTCCTTGGAGAAACAAATTACAATGACAGAATCGTAAAATAACTATGGTTGCAACACAGACATAGAATAATGGAGCACCATACAGAAGCATAGCAATATAAGCTTAAGAGGCTTGAAACGTTGCCATACCTTCACATTCAAAACAAACGAATTGCATATATTATCATTCAAAACTAAAACTAAAACAAAATAAACAGAAAAACAAAACAAAAACAAAGAGAGATAACTCAATAACCAATCTTAACATTAAATGAACTAATTTGAAATGTTACACTATTTACAACAGATAAAGATGAAAATAAAGTTATAGAAGGTAAGAAGATGGAGAAATAGGAGGGAGCCTTTATTTTCCCAAATAATGTAATCAGTAATATAGTAAAGGCATCGATGGATATCTATACACGTAATAGGACAAATTATGTAGGATGAAAATATTCTAGTCTTTCAGGTGATACAATGCTCTAGGCTTCGTTGTAGTAATACAAGAAATAATTTTACATGTATGTATTAATCACATCTTAGAGATAAGCATGCGCTTAATCGCATTTTTAAAGGAATGAATGGTAAGTAAATTTCGAGTGTCACTCGGTAAGGCATTCCAGACATCTGGACCGCTATGCCTAACAGATTTATGAGCTAATAATGTGCGGGGATTCAATAAGTGCATATTAGCTGATTGTCTTGTGGGGTAAGAGTGAATATCACTGACTGAACATTGAAGAAAAGGAAGTGGGCAAAAGGTTGTTATTATAACGAAACATAAAGAGGGCGGTTTGAAGAAAATTGATGTCACTAACCGTAAGGCTCTTCAACTTGGTAAAGAGAGGCCGTGTATGGTCACGGTAACCAGCTCCAGCACCAATGTGGATAGCTTTCTTTTGTTAGTCTTGTTATACTTCAAGATGTGTGTATTTCTTTCCCAAAACCTTCACTCTAATGAAGTTAATTCAGGCAACTGCTCACATAAAGCTCATTTACTGATCAACACTCGTGAGGGACGGCCGACTTACATTTTACCGTGTCCGGACAATTACCCCCCCCCCCCCCCGGAAAACTACCCGCCAAGGACAATTACCCCCCGGAGAATTACCCCCAAGGACAATAACCCCAAAGGAAAACAACCCCCGAGGACAATTACCCCCAAGGATAACCACCCCGAGGGCAATAACCCCACCCCCGGAAAATTCCCCCATAAAATTACTGGCCCCCTGACCTTATAGAAGTTTAACTTTTCATGAATTCTCGAAGTAAAGGACTGCTACTTTAACTGTTTTAAAAGGTTGATTTGTTGTGTTTACGCTTGACTAATGTCAATGTGGTGAAAATCTCTATTGTCACCATACTTTTAATTAAAAAAGTAATGAAATTAAAAATATTTCGAAGATAAATCTACGTATAACAAGGACATTAAACTATTTACATTATCTATCACACTCCATGTTAATTTAGTTGCCAATCACCTACAATTTCCGCCTTAAAAGTGGATAACTTTAACAGCATATTAAATAATGTTCAGTTTTCAGTTTTATTTTCACTTATAACAGAACAATCAATATTTCAAAAATTATGACAAATAATCATAGAACTCAGTGACATTTATTTATTTATTTATTTATTTATTTCTGATATGTATACAGGGTGACTCATTATCACCAATATTGGTGGTCTTCCATGAGGCCCTGATAGCAATAGTAAGTAACAATAATAGCCAACAAAATCATGAAAATAAACTCATAACCAAAAAAAAAAAATAAGAACAAACATAAATATATATATATACATGTATATACAAAGAATATGGTATCCTCGTAATCAAAATTGGTTTTACGAAAATGTTGAAAATGTTGAAATTGTTGCACATTTACTTTAATGCATTTTGCAAATCATCATTTCAACTAAGGAGGAATGTATCGAATTATTTGCCGTAAATCGTAAAAATGGAAGGATCTACTGAGAAGCAGAGCTTGTGTAATAAATATATAATATATATAAGAAGGAAAATAAGGAAAAATAAAATATTAATATGAAAGTGCGTAATGACATAATCATAACACAACAAATAACATAACTGTAAATTCATCGAGGATTAAAGCAAGGACGTCTGTTATCGATGGGGCTACCTCCCCCATTCTAAAAAGTTAATTTAAACTTCTCATTAACCCTTAATCATCACAAAGTGTTCTAAAGATAATTTAAACCTCTGATTAAATTTCTATATAGGAAATTTAATAATAGGTTGCGCGCAGATCTATGAGCGACTATACGCGCTATATCCTGTCGCCAAAAGAAAAGGGGACCCAACAAGAAAATAGGGTGTAAGTTTTCATCATGTATGCATCCTCTGTAATTTTGCTAATCAACTGATCATGTATTTTGCCTGACTATGTTTTATGACTTTTCAACTTATCAGTGCCCAAATTTCAGTTTACTACTACAGTGCACTGCTACTCTTGTTTGGGCCTTACACAACTCATTCAGTTGGACATTATATCTTGATCTTTTCAACGCAGTATTGACTGTTTTTGTTACAATTATTTCAACAACACTGCAAAAAATAACACCTGTTAATTGCTAATTTTCCTTCCATTTCACAAGAAAAATACCGTATTAACAGAAAAACGGCCAAAACTTGTAATTTTACAAGTCAAAAAACCTGTTAATCTACAGTTATTTTTTTACAGTGCATGCAAGTCAAGATCTGACTTCGCCTTCGCATAGCCTAACGGTTGGGCCATCGCTTTCGTGTTGAATTGTAACAACATCGTCCCCATTCAGCAGTCACTTTCACTATGAATATGGCGAACAAAGAAGCGGACAAAATATACAGCTCCTCATTGTACCTCCCACACTTGGTCTGGTAGACAATAGAACATCCCTCCACTGCTAGTATGTAAAAGTATGTAGAACAGGTGTCACATGCATATTCACCTGTTCTACTTATTTTATACAATAGCAATGAAGGGATGTTCTTTTGTTACCAGAACAATTGGGGAGGGTACAATGAGGAGCTGTATATTTTGTCCGCTTTCTTTGTCATCGTGTTCATAGTGTTTGTTTGTGTGCAGAGCTTTGCTACGTGAACTTCATGGGAACCTTTACCTTCCACAACCTTTGTTACTGTTAGCGTGCAAAGGTCAACAAATCGGATTTTCTATCAGTTTCGAGTACGTCCGTTGGTGTAGCATTCGCCCAGATAACCACTACTACTACCAGTTACATCACTACACTAGTAGGAACTCGTGGGACTACAGGCTGTTAATTATGCTATTATTAAGATATCTATGACTGAATACTCCCATTTACGAAAGCCAGGCGCCTGGGAACGATTTGCTACTGGTGGTGCTGTGAGCAAAAAAAAAAGGTCCTCAACATTTTAGTGCCTCTTTTTAACTACTACTTTTTTAACTACAGGGGATGCTGCAGCACGTACCCCCCGCAACCCCGGCTCCCATGCCCCTGACGAAAGCGTATGGCCATACGCTTTAGTCTTACACTAAGTCTATGGGGGAAAATGAGTCTGCCATTTCCGGTCACTTGCATATGTTTACTTTTGTGAAGCACATGATGCTTTTGAAGTGCTTTTTATTTCCTGGGCTTCATTTTTACACCAAATTACATACACTGATAGCATGTAAGGCCAGGCAGCTCAGATTTTACCAAGCCTCTACAAAGTTACAAAATCACTTTAACAAGATCAATCGAGCCAGGTTTTTTCTCCGATTTTAGCGTATTTCTTGCTTAAGTCGCTGGTTCGTATTCCAAACATAACATTGAATTACACAGACTCGTAATAGATCTGCATGTACAGCTACATTTAAATTATTTTTACAGCGAAGCAAATGGATGACCTCTATTAATCTAACCAAGGTCTATTTTCTATATATTACTTCGACTGTGGCCTTTGTTCTTGTGCCTCTCTTTTTATACCAATATTCACTTTAAATTCCAGCTTAGATATGTTTATAATTATAATAATTGCTACCATTCATGTCAAGAAAAAGTATCTCATACTTTGTAACTGTATGTTCACTGTATGAATCTTGACATGACAAGTATCTTGATATTTTTTGTGTCCATTAGGCCGAGCAGACGAAGGTTGATCTTGTTATTTACTGCCTTCAACTAAGTTTAATATATAGTGAGTTGGAACGTGAATACCAATAATACATGTTATACAGTACTAATGGTGAACGTTGTGTGCATTCTTTGTATCTTGTGTAACCTTTGCATTGTCATTGACAGTGTTTTGTATAAAGATTGCATTTTCTCCTTTTGCCAACCCTATACAAATAGTATTCTTATCACTTATCACTTTAAAAAAGTGTAACATCAAAGTAATCACTGGTTACGGTATTAATATGCAACCATAGTAGTTTATAGGTGCATATTTGCTTTATTAGCAGTTTTTCTGAAACAAACCTTCCTTTTGTGTCACACAAGTATTTTTTTTGACTAGTCAATATTGTGATGGATATATTTTGTGTACTGACATTGAAGTGACAAATTGTTTGATTGTCACTGATCATCATACAGTAAGTGTGTCCTGTTATTCTCAAGTTAATGTTTTAGCATACAGAGCTTGTGTTTATCAGTCTTAAAAACATCAGTCATAAATTTCAGATAAACTCTTCATTTTTGTATCCTTTTGTGGTTTAATGTAAAACTATCTTGAATGGTTGAACTTGTCTTAGTATAACTTGAGATTTAGAGGTGATGAATGC
Organism: Heliocidaris erythrogramma; assembly: GCA_025617745.1. Lineage (NCBI taxonomy): Eukaryota > Metazoa > Echinodermata > Echinoidea > Camarodonta > Echinometridae > Heliocidaris > Heliocidaris erythrogramma. The sequence goes on from CM046873.1 coordinate 2,533,625, forward strand.
AGCTTTCTGAATCCTAGTGCATGTCTAATGATTGATTATAGTGAGAAATTGATGTATGTTTACATTAATAATCATTGCCCTATACTTAGATAGATCTTCTCAACACTCGTCATGCTAAAGTCAGACCCTCGCTACACCACCGAGGAAAAGTTCGCAGAAAACTACATAAAACTAATACCACGTTCTTAAAACAATGTATAAGTATTAGTACCAAATAGAACCTATAGGCCTACCTGGTAATTTTGGTGTGTCTTTGAGATGGTTCCGAGACAGCATGACAAGGTTGGCCACTTCTAGAGCTTGTTTTAGCTTGGAATGTTGGTAGGAGGGATCCACTCTCTCTCGCCAGTCAAACAGCATGTCACGTGTTCCCTTACACGTTACTCGGTCGCCTTTGTTGTTACCGTCTATGTATCTATTGATTGCTGCTGCTTGGAATCCTAAAGCTGGTCCTAAAGCCTCCATCTGCTTACCAGTCTCGATGTCTTCAGCTAGGTTTACAAGAAGATCATCGGCAATTCCTCCCTGTTTCGTCATTACTATGGAGGGGGAAAATGTAACAATATCAGTTTAGCCTCTATATCGCATAATAATTGAACGTTGTGTTTCAACATATCTGGAGTGAAAATTTAAAATTAGATTCTATATTTTGTTTTCATTTCTATATCGAAATGAAAATATTGTATGTTTCCTAACTGAGCCTGGAAGAGTGATTTTGCTCATTGCATTACAGGATGATAGGTAGAGGTGTGTTTTTCACACGGCACGCGAACGATTCGCGAAGGATGCAAATGTCGTAAAAATGGCAACGTCCAGCATTCAGAAAAGTTTTTCTCAGAATGTGTCGCGACAAAGGAAGCCTCTAATAGAGGCGATGTGCTGCTCTGTTGATCCCTAGCTTTTCGATCCTCGAAACCCGCGGAATCATCCTCTCATTATTGCACGGGAAGTCAGCTCAGCACATAGCCTCTACGCACCCGTCAACGTTACTTGTTATAGTACATTGGCCAGAAACCGAAAAGCCCCCCCCCCCCCCCCCCCCCCCCCACCACAATCTGAGTCATTTGGAGTCATGGGCGTGTAGAAAAGGGCCGTTGCTATGGAAACGGTCCCAAAAAATGCTGATATTTGTAGAAAATACCTAGGATTTATCAATACAAAATAGAAAACAACTGTCTGCACGATCTTAAATCATGTTTTTCTGTTAGCTACGACCTCCAGCTCTCATAATCCGCCTGTTTTCCATAGAATTCATGGTGGGCGTGGTCGCTAGGGCCGTTACCATGGTAACATAACGAAATACTGGAATTTAGAAAATACTGTATATTTGTCATTTAGCAGCATAAAATATACATGGTAAGGACTCTAATATATGTATTTCAAGCTGCCCCACTGATTCCAACCACAATCTGAGTCATTTGAAGTCATGGGCGTGTAAAAAAAAGGCCGTTGCTATGGAAACGGTCCCACAAAATGCTGATATTTGTGGAAAATATCTATGATTTATCAATACAAAATAGAAAACAACTGTCTGCACAATCTTAAATCATATTTTTCTGTTAGCTAGAACTTTCAGCTCTCATATCCTTCCTATTTTACATAAAGTTGGTAGTGGGCGTGACCACTACAGTTGTTACCATGGTAACGCACCAAGGAAGTGAATTTTAGAAAATACTATATATCTGTAATTCAACATCACAAAAACAAATTGTAACCATTTAACTATATGTATTTTCGGGTGCCCTTTTGATTGCAACTAGAATGAGAGTCATTGGAAGTCATAGAAACAGTATGATTAAAATTGAATATTTCTGTAACTATTCAACACAAAACAAAGAACAAGTGTATGTCAGCTAGGACCCTCAGCTATCATATTTGAAAGCTTCCTGGTACCATGGTAAGGCACCAACAAACATCACAGTTATAGAATAATAGATAATAATAAATTGATCTTACTTACCCAGGATAACCACATCAGTAATATTACTACTGCCCTGCAACTATCATTGCCTTGTACACATTTCATACATCTGGGTCAAGCAAAACAAATGTGGGCAAAACACCTTGCCCAGGGATGTAAGCACCGATCAAGGATCGGATCCAAGAGCTCTCGTATGAGAGTGAAAGACCTTCATCAATATACCATAGTGCTTCCACCATGTACATATATTTGTAATGTAAAGAGGTACAATGTAGGCATCTAATTATACACATTTGAAGCTGCGACTTTAAAGCTCACATTGCAAGAAAATTCCATCAAAATAAATATTGGCTTAATACTTATTATTGCATAGATGGCATAAATTAAACAAGGTTATCCAAATTCAACGCTTGGAAACATTTGAATTAATGATTATTATCAATTATAAAACGGTAAAATACAGCCCCCGATATAGCAGCTGAAGAGCTCCTTGAACGCTGCTGAGATGTGTGACGACACACGAAGGACCAGTCCTGTCTAAGCAGACGATGTCCCATCACATCTTACACATTTTTCAGTGCCTGTTTTGTCATCTCCTCTTCACTTATTTCTCTTACTTGACTTAATGTTAGTCTGTTGCCTCACTCTTAAAGGAGAATTAACCCCTGAGTACAAATTTACTTATATTGAAAGGTGTAGTATATTCCTACTTATTGGCCTAAATCATTTTCCAATAAGATATCAGAAAAGGGTATAATAAAGATATTCCAACACCCGGTATCGTCTACTACTCATTTACATGGGGGCTGCCATTTTCTTGCTGATTTGGATTTGTACATGAACCATTGAGAAATGTTCCGGTCAGGAAGATATTTTGAATCCAAGACCTAAATTGATTTTCTTCATTACCTAAAATCCCATATGTGACGAAAAATATAAAGTGGGTGTTTACATGATTTATAAAAATTAAATCTTTATAATGATACTTTTAGATTGTCTGGTTTTGCTTAACAAAAATCTATTTTCTTGGGTTTGCCAAACAGAGCAGAACATAATATATGCAGCATGCATTCTGACTTTTCAAGTCCCATTATCCGAAAGCAGGTGAATGCATAGTTTGCCGCTATAGATGCTCAGGGAAGAAGCATCCATAAAATTTGAATTAATTTGCTCCGTCCATTGCGTCACAGTATCTAGAAAATAGATTTATATTAAGCGAATATCGATTTTCAACATAAATATATAAGGAAATCTTCAGTTTAAAAATAAATTGACATATCTATTCTATATTTTAAATCTCAAATGGGTTTTTAATTTTGAAAAAGGCAATTGGGCATTTGGATTAAGAAAATCTTCTTGTACACATAAAAAAAATGGCAGCCCCCATGATCAGATGATAAATTTTGCTCAGAAAATCTTGATTCGTATCGATCTCGTATATTTTGACGCGAAGCCATATAGTCTAACAAGTAGGAATAAATAACACCTTTGAACACTATCGTCTTTATTGTTTGAGGTTAATTCTCCTTTAACTTCGTGTATGGTATTATTTTGATGAAAAATGCAGCGTTAAAAAAATAAAGGAATCAGTCACTTGTAAACAAAATAAGACGCCATTGTATTTTCAGCTGCTTGCACCTGGGCATGTTCGGCGTTTCAAGAGGGAACGAATACAATTTGTGATATTATTCGGAGGGCTTTTCAATTTGAAAGTGGGGTTTATATCATTGATCATTGACCCTTCTCCTGTGTATTTACTACCAAACGGTTTTAGTTATCAGAATCGGTTCACTTTCCCTTTTAGAATGGTGTGAAATAAGGTCATGTTTAAATGTACCAAACTCTTTATAATTTGATAAATAATTGCATTGCAATTACGTTTATTCATTATAGGACGTCATCTGCTTAAAGGACAATTAACCCCACGTGATATTCTAGATGCACCTATTGTCTGCTACGTCTTTCCATGGAGGCTGCCATTTTGTGCATGACACGGATCATTAGGTACCATATGCATTGATAATAGCCTACCTTTACAACAGATACGTCGCTTTGTTCTGATTGTACTACGATTGTTATTGGTCATGGGTCGTCGATAATTTAGGCCCATGGGTTCTAATAGCCATCCTGTAAAGCAGATTCCTCGCTTTGTTTTGGTATTGTTACGATTGTCTCCGTCCTTGACGTCAATTCTCCGTCCTTGACGTATATTTTTTATGAAGTATATTTTTTATGAACAAATTAAGACCTTTTAAAAAATATATAAAACTAAACTTACATTTCAGAATATGTGACTTTATCTAATATATATTTGTCCTCTAAAAATCAATTACAAGTTAACGATGAAGGAAATTTTACTTGGGATGAAAAATATGTTCGTGTACACATAAAGTAATGGCAGCCCCCTTATTATTGCTAGCAGACGATAACTTGGCTGGAAAATAGTGATTTATATCTATATCCTGTGTTTTTACATGAAATTGCATGTATCAAATAAGAGGCATATACTACACCATTCAAAATAAGCTAATTCATACGCTGAGGTTAATTTCCCTTTAAGCATGATTGTTCCCTAGTGTGACGACATCAAAACTTCGCTATATTTCTGGCGAATCCTCGGATATTCCAGATGCTGAGAAGAGCTTTTATTTGTGTTGTTTTTATAATCATCATATACGCAGTTGACATAAAACTTATACGATTGCCATCTGTAAGCTTCCCAGTTTCTAGTGATACATTAATTGCCACATTTGTGATTTTCTTTGGATAGCTACTTTAATTGCAATCAAAAGCCGGATGAATTTAGGTCAGTCATATAAAAATATGCCATTGCCAAATGAAAAGAATAAGAGAGTTAATATTGATTTTTAAGAAAGGGATATTTATGTATCTAAATAATGAATTATAAACAAGTGTTTGAGTTCATAAATTTGTAACTGTCCTATTGGTTCAAATCCAGATCAAGAATATTTTCCAGGTTGGAGGCCTCAAGTTCATGCCTGTTAGGACACTTGCTATGACAAACGAAGATGCAAATGTTCAAATAGATATGCAAGGCTTCTGAAAATTCATTGCATAAGTCAATTCATATTGAAAAGGTACCACTGTACTTAGAGATACTCTCTTTTACTGTGTTGTCGTATTACAGTATTAACTTTGACTGCTTGGTAGGTGTTGTACTGTGGCTGTGAGCACCAAAAACATCTTTAAAATATTTGCATTCCAGAAAGTGGCATTGTTTTAGTTTAACATTATTTTAAAACAATATAACAGTCTAGACATGCTAGATATCTCCATTGCAAGCAACCTGAATGATTGCATTGAAAATGTTAATCCTTTAAGACAATGATCATATCCAAATATGGTCGCTGCTAAGGCAGATTATGATCGAGAAATCTATATTTAGAAAAAAAGTGGCATATTTCTGTGATTTTACAACACGAAAGATAATGTTGGTGATGATATTATTTTTATAAAGTTTATTTCTGACTGTATTGCTAACTGCAATTAATGTGTCGGTACTCAGTTCACGGTCATCTGTGAAATGCCATTAGGAATCAGAAGTTAGAGAGCATCAAATAAAAATGTTATGTTTTATTTTGCTACTTTAGTACATTCTTATTACTTGTCGTACGTGTACGATAGTCTTGTAGCCGTACTAATGTGTTTTCTTAGTGTACTTTTTAATCAGTTATTTAGATAAGGACCCCATTGGAAATAAGCCATTTCGGCTTTCATGGGCTATCCTGTCATGGTACCTGGTTATGTTTGTATTGCAATATACTTGACGAATAAAATCAAATCAAATCAAATCCTTTGGATAGAGGTACGGAACATTTTCAGCAGAATTCCTCTTGCAGCAACACCCGCTACTTTGGATGAGTTTGAGGATTACCCGTCAATCAGAGTTATCATGATGAACAGATACAATAAGGCATTTACAGACTTCAGAACTACATGTGCATACAAAACTATACTAAGTAAATTTGAATTCCCTTTAGGGTGAAGTGATGATTCACTCATCATCTTCATCCTAACCGTAGAGATATTACTCAATCATTGCAAAAAATGTATTCTCTTCTAACATAGTGGTGGAGGTATAGATGACACCTATATCTCCATCCTGAGTTCTGACTTTATTCTGCCAAACCAAACCGGGGGAGGGTTGCATAATCTCCTCAAGATGACCTCCTCAGCCTGTGATTCAAGCCAGATAAGAGTGCCTCACCATATCAGACTTGTAAGAAAGTCAACCAAGTTTTTTAATAAGAGAATACTCAGTTCAAGTAAGGCTGCAGAACGCCTTAAAGCTGTAAAAGATAGATAGAAGAAACCCACTGGTGTTCACAATTTCATTATGGACTTAGCCACTAAACTCTGCTAAATATATACCCTCATCTTTTATCCAATCATGCTTAAGGCAAGATAGTATTAGAGGAACCATCTCACAAACTATTGGCCATATCTCCTCTAAAGCCAAGAGAACTGCAGCTTACCTGTAAGGTCAACCAATGTGTAAACTGATAGGTCTTATGGTCCCCAACACATCAAGTCCATGGCTAATATACATGTATCCCAATCATGCAAGTCATGAGAATGCGGAGCTGCAATTGCACCACAGGCCTTCTCAGTGACTCTTTTTAATACCTTCTAGCAAATATAAAAAAGTTCAGGCAGGTAACAGCACTTTAGTCCTGGACTTGATCTATGATGAGGCACCGAAAGTTCAATTCTTTAGCCCTGTTCTGATGAAATCCAAATCCTAGACCACCTTGGTCATGCTGTTAATCCTTAAAGTAGAACAGTATTGCCGATCACGAAATATGGTGATTTACATAATTATGAATGTAAAGCAGGATGTGTGTTGAATGGGGAACCGACATTTGCTCCGGCGGCAATTGCTCCTGCGACAAATGCTCCTAAAAATACGACAATTGCTCCGCGACAATTGCTCCGCGATAATTGCTCCTGCGACAATTGCTCCGTCGACATTTGCTCCTGCGATAATTGCTCCGGCGACATTTGCTCCTGCGACAATTGCTCCGACGACATTTGCCCCTGCGACAATTGCTCCGTCGACATTTGCTCCTGCGACAATTGCTCCGTCGACATTTGCTCCGATCGAGCGACAATTGCTCCGCGACAACTGCTCCGTCGATAAAAATGCATATATGCGACAATTGCTCCTGCGACAATTGCTCTGTCGACATTTGCTCCGATCGAGCGACAATTGCTCCGCGACAACTGCTCCGTCGATAGAAATGCATATACGCGACAATTGCTCCGTCGACATTTGCTCCGATCGAGCGACAGCGGCTCCGTCGACAGAAATGCTTATATGCGACAATTGCTCCTGCGACAATTGCTCCGTCAACATTTGCTCCGATCGAGCGACAAATGCTCCGCGACAACTGACTGCTCCGTCGATAGAAATGCGACAATTGCTCCTGCGACAATTGCTCCGTCAACATTTGCTCCAAAATATGATTATTGTTCAGTCGTTAAAAATGAATATGCGACAATTGCTCCGCGACAATAAACTCGGTAGACATGGTAGATAAAAAGGAATATGCGACATTTGCTCATCGACAATTGCTCCGCCAACATTTGCTCCATTTGAGCGACAATTCCTCCGCGACATTAGCTCCGTCGAAGAAAATGAATATGCGACAATATCATTCCCTCGAGATATCTCGAATATCTCGAAATACATGTATGTCGAGACAATTACTACCGTACCTCTAACTGCTTATTCCACGAGAGTACGATGACACTGGCGTAAATCCGTTTCGAGGAGTGGGATGGGGAATGAACAAAATATTTTGCCGAAATGTCTTGCTCACATTAATTTGACTATACACACCCCTCACCCACACACCCCAAGACACATACTTTTATTTATTTTGCGAGCGAGCCAAAAATTACCATATCTTGCCTTAAAAGAAGTCTCGTTTTTTTGTCAAAATACACTCTGGACTTATAAGATATTTAAATGGTATATTTGGTTACCTCACTGCCAAATATTACATACTTCGCTGTTGCAAATGTTTGCTGTCCAAAACCACACTGTTTCTAAACATTGCGAGCAAGGAAAACGCACTCTCTTGGGGATAAAGTATCATTTCGTCATCAAAATACACCACAGGCCTATAACCTTTCTAAAATATATTCGTCCGCCTCCCGTTGCATGCCCAATTTGTTTGCCTTCCCAATAAGTTTCACTCTAGCTTTTTAGTGAGCGCAGCGAAAAATATTATGATATGCGGGCATCCGCTGCTGGAATAAAAATGATTGCTAATCGAAAACGTTTTTTTAATACTAAGAACAGGTTTAAGTGTATTGTTACAATCCCTTCTCGTGATTTTAGTAACGTACATTTATCGGCATCTTCCGTTCACACAGAGAGTATGATCAGGGTGTGATGATATGAATAGGCCAGATTGGTCACAGGCGGTCATGTCCTGAAAATTCATCTATTTTAGGTCAACTTGCCGCTCGAATCCTTGCAGACATAACTATCACTTTATGAGTTAAAGAATTAAGCATAAATATTGGATAAAAGACAAGATGCAAACCTATTCCCTTTCTTGATAATATATATATAACCGGCATAGGTTAAGATAGTGAAATCAAGCGAGCGAACGAGCGAAGCGAGCAACGCTTTAAATTAAATTAAATTAAATTCTTTTCAATTCAGCTTTATTCAGATTCATATATAAGAGAGTATCATTAACATTAGCATGCAAGAAATTATGATATAGTTTAGTGTGTTTAGACGGGCATAGTCATTAAAATTGCATGTAATTATTAAAACATAAAAAAGACTGACAATAAAAATAGGAACCTGGTTGCTGTATAAAAACCCTTGTGGGTTTGTCTTGACAGCCACGTTCAGGTTTTCCCTTCATTGTCATTCCTCTTTTTCCTTTCTCTTTTCCATTATTATTTCTTCTTTAAAAATTGGGGGTATATTTTTTACACGCCATTCACCCTTCTTCCACCTCTACAAGCGATTATTTTAAAAATGTATTTATGGCTAGACAGGGGCGAATGGGGGGCTCTGACAATCAGCCCTGGGCACCCCCCCCCCCCCCCCCCCCCCGCACAAAAAAAGTGAAGATGGTGAGTGTACAATATATTTTGATCTAGTCCTTTAACCTTTAGTGTGCACAGTTTCTCTTTGCATTTAGATGTTTTTAAAGAATCCATGTTCGGGGGGGGGGGGGGGGGGGTGAGGTGTTTTGCCCGAAAATGACATTTTCTGGTCCAATTATCACACTTTTTACCCAAATATCACATTCTATGGCCATAAATATCATTAATTTTCAAGTCTCCCACAGCCTCCTGGGTCGTAGCATATGTTTCTTTGTACTCTGTAATTAATTTCGCTTTACAAATAACCGTAAGACAAGCATATTCAGACAGATGTCACAAAAACTTTACGTTTTATTTTAAGATAAAAATGAAAACAAACAAGGAGACACAACTAAACTTTCAAAACAAACTAAAAACAGTTGTTCATATTCTACAAAGTTGAATGCAAAAAGGATGAAATGAACTTTTAGATAACAGAGTGATACAGTCCAGTTTATAAAATTTGTATTTTTTTTTTAGCAAACGGGCTGGAAGATGAAAAAATATATGTTTTTTACGTATCTCAGTCATACAATTTTCTACTCGTTGTTTTCATAGTGCTGACACAAGATTGTGGTATTCAATAAAAATCATTTATGAAAGTCTGAAAAAAACAATCATATCAAAAGTTTATAGTTTGGATACGAAGCATTAATAAATACGTAAGATTCATCATGAATCTCAAAACAAGAATAACTCTTATACATTTGTATAACTCAGTTTTTTTCTGACTGTTTCTTTGAACCCTGTAATAATTTTGGCTTTACTCAAACTGTACGACAAGCATATTCAGACAGATGTCACAAAAAAGTTACGTTTTATTTTAATATAAAAATGAAAACAAACAAGGAGACACAACTAAACTTTCAAAACAAACCCCGCTTGACCAGTTTAAAAAGTTGAACTTGGCAACCCAGAATGATTGTCGTACTTTTGTATTACTGGTATAAATATCTTTCACGTTTGCATTATTTTTGTTTATATATATATATATATATTTAAACCATGCAGTTCTGCATCTGGGAGTCAGGGAGCTAGAGGCATTATTATGATATTTTCTGTTTGATAGAGTACTGCCATATTAATAAGTATAATACATGTATATGTCAATTTGTTTTGTTTGCGAGGCATTATGCAAGCTCCACGTGGCGGGAGGCCCGGGAGCGAACACTTAATTCCACCAATTCCCCATATTTTGGGCGTATATTCCCTTCCCCTCACTATTACAATATTAAATTGAACCTATGAACTTTAGCAATTCGCAACAACCCACATACAGGACTGGCTTGTTTTCCCCACCAGCAAGTGTCATGACTAGTAGATAGAATGGCTATAATTTAGAAATAAATGTTCGCCATCATTTACTCAGTTGTGTTAAAAATGCCCAAGATAAAGAAAGAGAGAGAGAGAGAGAGGGGGGGGGGGGACAAAATAATAAAACATATAGATGAATAATTAATAGGTATAGGCAAATCACAAGGGAAAGTGGTAGAAAAAATCTTTAAAAAGGTTTATTTCCAAATCCCGAAACACCAACAACAGCTATTGTTCTGAATTCGGTGTGTTCGCTTTTGATGAGGATTTTATATAAGGTTGTCGTTGGAGCAATTGTCACATACATAAGCATTAACGACGGCCGACGGAACAGATGTCGGCGGACAAGTTGTCGCATGAGCAATTGTTGCGGAGCAATGATATTGTCACATATTCATTTTATTTGACGGAGCTAATGTCGCGAAGGAATTGTCGCTCGAATGAAACAAATGTCGGCGGATCGAGTGCTTTCCGCCGGAGCTAATGTCGCCGGAGCAAATGTCGACGGAGCAATTGTCGAGGAGCAAATATTTATTTCTATTTACTGAGTTTATTGTCGCGGAGCAATTGTCGCATATTCATTTTTATCGGCGGAGCAATTGTCGCATATATTCATTATTATCGACGGAGCAGTTGTCGCGGAGTAGGTAATTGTCGCTTGATCGGTGCAAATGTCGACAAAACAATAATTGTTGCAGAAACAATTGTCGCAATTGTCTCATAATTATATTCATTTTATCGACGGAGCAATTGTCGCTCGATCGGAGCAAATGTCGACGGAGCAATTGTCGCAGGAACAATTGTCGCAATTGTCTCATATATTCATTTTATCGACGGAGCAATTGTCGCTCGATCGGAGCAAATGTCGACGGAGCAATTGCCGCAGGAACAATTGTCGCATATAATTATGCATTTTTATCGACGGAGCAGTTGTCGCGGAGCAATTGTCGCTCGATCGGAGCAAATGTCGACGGAGCAATTGTCGCAGGAGAAAATGTCGACGGAGCAATTGTCGCAGGAGCAAATGTCGACGGAGCAATTGTCGCAGGAGCAAATGTCGTCGGAGCAATTATCGCAGGAGCAAATGTCGACGGAGCAATTGTCGCAGGAGCAATTATCGCGGAGCAATTGTCGCGGAGCAATTGTCGTATTTTTAGGAGCATTTGTCGCAGGAGCAATTGCCGCCGGAGCAAATGTCATACATTCGTGTTGAATACGTTGGTGTTCATTACTGCCAATATAAATATCATTATATCAATGTAAAAACACATTTTATCATCCCGTCTCAGACGGCGACGAATTGCGAATTGGCGTTTGCGAACGGAGTGCTTATTGATGACGTCATCGTTGGGTCGTTTGGACGGCGCGCATGCCAGCGCTTATATTGGATGGGCGTGGGAGTGTAGATCATCGGGGTGATAGCTTGTTAGATCTCTAATTATGAAACTACTAATGGCATAACTACTTAAAAGAAACGATTCACACATTTCTTATATAATTCAGTTCTCATGGAAATGGCTGTGGGACTTTTGGAGTGTAATTGTATGTAGAGAAAAAACGTCCAAAGTCACGAGCTGAGACTTCATCTCCAGACACGGCCCGAGCTCCAGACGTGTCGATACTGAGTTTGATTTTGTTATACTGGGCCTTACTTCTAAATTCCCCTTATTTGATAAAGCTACGTGTATGGTGGCATATTGTCATCTATAATTGCTTCTTCTGAAAACTGATATAACTCACATTCTCTCTGGATGAAGTGTCGAAGAATCTTATTTGATTTCAGCAGAAATCGAATTTCGCGCATATGTATATAGTTCCGTGTACGGAGACCGTACCGGTGAAGAATTGTTCGTCACTGATTTGTTCTGCAAACGAGATTTATTTGTGTTTTTAACGCACTTATTTACTGCAAATGTCAATGTCAGATTCTATTTAAGGTATTTATATTGCATATAATTTTTAAAAGAACGCAAGGTGAAATTATAGTAAATAAATGTGAAAATTTCCGGTACAAAAATAAATGTCGTCTCAGCTCAGGTGCAGATCTCTCTATCACTCAGCTCGTACGTGGATAGCGTGCATGCAATGACCTGTTGTTTACGTACGTGCATGCATGACTGACGGAATTGCTGAATGCTGGTGCTGCTGTTTCGTCTCCGGAATTGCGATTTAGGGTGGCTAATTCTTACATATTTCAGTTATATATTTAATTTTGTGAGTGTGTGAATCGAATCAAGAGTTTGTTGGACGTTGGTGAAGTAGAGGGAAGGGACTTTCAGTTTTGCAACGTCAACATTATTGTCCTGGCTGCTATCAAAATTGAATCAAATTTGGCTGAGTTTTCTGACACATGCATAGCTATGCCTATGAAATATAAATCTACTCAGACTTAGATTGTAGATTAAATATAATAATACTTTCGTGTTTTTAATACACAAGTCCAATTAAAGCTCATATAGCTGCCAGAGTGAGACTGAGACGGGGAGAGAGTCATAGAGTGACATCGGTTTAGCTGGGCCGAGACGTAACTCCACCGCGCCCTACCGGGCTGGCGGCGGAGCTGTCTGGAGGTAGCTAACCGAGGCCGAGCCGAGAGCTGAGTGCGAGTGTGTTCTGAAGTTCTGCATTTTTGTAATTGAAATAAAAGTGTCTAATCATCATCAACTTGCTCATATAATTTAGACATACCAGTTATCAATGTTGTTGGGATCAAGCCTGGTTGCGTCCTGGTTGCCCATCGGCATTGCGTCACCCACATTTTGTTGTTGGTTGTCAGGTATTGCTGCTGGTTCAGGCTCATGGAGATATGGTCGGGCTCCGGGATGACGCTCATGCTCGGCAACTTTTTCTCCTTCTATCTCCTCGCCCTTGCCTAATTCACCACTATCATTGTCGCTGTCTGATACACTATCAACATCTCCTTCTTCCTCTTTGTCGTTTTCGATTTCAAAGTCTAAATCTAACTGAATCTCGTCCACATTTGTGGTGATACTGATCGAGCACATAATCCAAATAGCGTATGCCTAGCGTTTGTACAGCTTTCTCACCACCCGCGCGCGCCAGCACATTGTTGAACGACCCAACGATGATGTCATCATCAAACACGCATTTCAGATTAGTGTTTCAGATACAATATCGCGGTGAGATTTTATCAATTTGTATAAGTAATTTATGGCGTCCCAACTACTTTTCCAAACTGAACAATAGTTTAAGACGGTTCTATGAACCATAACCTTTACAATGATATGAAATTTAAACTTATTCATATCAATACTGTTCTACTTTAATGAACATGCAGATTTCTTATGGGTAGGATTAGGGGGAAAATGCGAACTTCTATTCCAATCTCCTCAGATTTATTTCAAGTAGACAGGTTTAGCTACAGACCAACAAATTTATCATCTTATGAATACATTAGGTTCCGTGGCTGAGATGAATCCATCTATTAGCCTCCATTGCCTCCCTCCCAACGCCAAGGCATAGAGGTGGAAGCTTAGCAAAACTACTCAAGTACATCTAACCAGTTAGGATCAGCTGTTGTTACTGCAACGGTCCCCCACATGGACACCCACATCTTGCCCGGTGGTATCCAAACACGACGAACCGTTAAAAATGTCTTTGCAACATAATTGCTGCTGTGTAATAACAAAAATCTGTCATACTACCATGGCAACAACCCTGTTTTGACATTACTATGGCCTTAAGTGATTCGGATTATGACTGTAATAACTGAGGCAGTTTATGATATGAATATCAAGACCAATATTTTGTGTTTTCTATTGTTAAAACAGAACATATATGTCATTTTCAAACAATTTCCAATATTTTGATGGTGCGTTGCCATAGTAATGGGGCTGGTGCTCACACCCACCATTTCGGCGTCACTTTGAGACCAAACGGATAATAAGAATTATCATCGTTTTACCTGACTGTGACCTTGAAAGCACACCAAAAATAGCACTCAAGAGCTGCTTGAAATAGATGTAATGCCTACTAAATATTTTCACGTTGTTGAATTACACATATATGTTATTTCCATGGTAACAGCCCGAGTGGTCGCCCGACATCCACCTTTTGGCAGTCAGGGAGGATATGGTATCCAGGGTCGTAGCTAACTAACTGAGGAAAAAACATCATTTCAGGTTGTGGAGACCCTTACTTAATAAAGTGCATTGGATAGTTACAGATTTTTTCACTCATATTTATTAATTCACCATAAAGTTTCTATAGAAACAACCATGTTTTGACATGACGGTGACTTCCAATGACTCAGATTTAGCTGACAGATAAACACCATTTTAGGCTGTACATACACTTGTTCTTTGTTTTATGTTGAATAGTTCTGCTGAAATATTCAATTTTTATCATACTGTTTCTATAGTAACAGCCATGTTTTGACATGACGGTGACTTCCAATATCTCTGATTCTACTTCCAATCAAACGGGCACCCCAAAATACATATAGTTAGATGGTTACAATTTGTTTTTGTGATATTGAATTACAGATATATGTTATTTTCTATAATTCTATTCCTTGGTGTGTTACCATGGTAACAACCCTAGTGCTCACGCATAACGTAGACCCCCCTCCCCCCCCCCCCCTTAGGCACATTTTTTTGTGATGTTTTCCTGGTAGCTAGGACCCTAGGCTATCAGAATCTGCCTGTTTGCCAAAGAGTTAGTGGTGGGTGTGGCCACCAGGGCCGTTACCATGGCAACGCATCAAGGAAATATAGGAATTTACTAAAATACCTAATATTTCTAATTCAGAAATTTGAAAAATGACCGGTAACCATCTAAATATATGTATTTTGAGTTTCCTGATTGATTGAAATCCAAATCTAGGTCATTTAAAGTCACGGTCATGTCAAAAAATTGGCCGTTACTATGGAAACGGTAACATAAAAAGTTTATATTTTGGAAAAATATCTAAACTTATCAGTATAAAATAGACAGAGAGGTGTCTACACAATCTTAGATTATATTTTTCTGTTAGCTTGGACCCTCAACTCTCATAATCTGCCTGTTTTCCATAGAGTTCATGGTGGGCGTGGCCACTAGGGCCGTTACCATGGCAACACATAACGAAATAAAGGAAATTAGAAAATACCGTATATTTGTCATTTGACAGTATAAAATATATGGTAAAGCCTCTAATATATGTATTTCAACCTGCCCCTCTGACTCCACCCAGGTAACAGGCCCATGTGGGGCCCATATGGGCATCATCCGGGCCATCTGGGCCATCTGGGCAAAAGGGAACCCATATAAATCCCATATGTATCCCTTGTGGGACCCATATGGGTTAACCCATTTTGAGATCTACTTGGGCCAGCCCATATGGGAACCATATGGGAAAAGACTGGGAAAACCCATATGGGAATGACATGTAAATGCCCATATGGGTATCATATGGGAATAAGCTGGGCAAACCCATCTGGGAAACATCTGTAAATGCCCATATGGGTACCATATGGGAATAAGCTGGGCAAACCCATCTGTGAAACATATTCAAATGAGCATATGGGTATCATATGGGAATAAGCTGGGCAAAACCATCTGGGAAACATATGTAAATGCCCATATGGATATCATGTGGGAATAAGCTGGGCAAACCCATCTGGGAAACATCTGTAAATGCCCATATGGGTACCATATGGGAATAAGCTGGGCAAACCCATCTGTGAAACATATTCAAATGAGCATATGGGTATCATATGGGAATAAGCTGGGCAAAACCATCTGGGAAACATATGTAAATGCCCATATGGGTATCATATGGGAATAAAATGGGCAAACCGATCTGGGAAACATATATATTTGCCAAAATGGGTATTATATGGGAATAAGCTGGGCAAACCCATCTGGGAAACATATATATTTGCCCAAATGGGTATCATATGGGAATAAGCTGGGCAAACCCCCTGGGAAACATATATATTTGCCCATATGGGTATCATATGGGAATAAAATGGGCAAACCGATATGGGAATGACATGTAAATGCCCATATGGGTATCATATGGGAATATGCTGGGCAAACCCAAATGGGAAAGACATGTAAATGCCCATATGGGTATCACATGGGAGTAAGCTGGGCAAACCCATCTGGGAAACATATATATTTTCCCAAATGGGTATCATATGGGAATAAAATGGGCAAACCGATATGGGAATGACATGTAAATGCACATATGGGTATTACATGGAAATAAACTGGGCAAACCGATATGGGAATGACATGTAAATGCCCATATGGGTATTACATGGGAATAAACTGGGCAAACCAATATGGGAAAGACATGCAAATGTCCACATGGGAATCATAAGGGAATATGCTGGGCAAACTCAAATGGGAAAGACATGTAAATGCCCATATGGGTATAACATGGGAATAAACTGGGCAAACCGATATGGGAATGACATGTAAATGCCCATATGGGTATCATATGGGAATATGCTGGGCAAACCCAAATGGGAAAGACATGTAAATGCCCATATGGGTATCACATGGGAGTAAGCTGGGCAAACCCATCTGGGAAACATATATATTTGCCCAAATGGGTATCATATGGGAATAAAATGGGCAAACCGATATGGGAATGACATGTAAATGCCCATATGGGTATTACATGGGAATAAACTGGGCAAACCAATATGGGAAAGACATGCAAATGTCCACATGGGAATCATACGGGAATATGCTGGGCAAACTCAAATGGGAAAGACATGTAAATGCCCATATGGGTATCACATGGGAGTAAGCTCGGCAAACCCATCTGGGAAACATATATATTTGCCCAAATGGGTATCATATGGGAATAAGCTGTGCAAACCCACCTGGGAAACATATATATTTGCCCAAATGGGTATTACATGGGAATAAACTGGGCAAACCAATATGGGAAAGACATGTAAATGCCCATATGGGTGCTTTATGGGAGTAAGCTAGGCAAACCCGTCTGGGATATATATGTCAATACCCATATGGGTAATAAATGGGAGTAAGTTGGCCAAACCCATATGGGAAAGACATATGAATGCCCACATGGATATCACATGGGAATAAGCTGGGCAACCCCATTTAGGGGAACAACTGTAAATACCCATATGGGTATCATATGGGAATATGCTGGGCAAACCGATATGGAAATGACATGTAAATGCGCATATGGATATTACATGGGAATAAACTGGGCAAACCGATATGGGAAAGACATGCAAATGTCCACATGGGTATAACGTGGGAATTAGCTGGGCAAACCCAAATGGGATATATATGTAAATGCCCATATGGGTATTACGTGGGAATAAGCTGGGCAACCCCATCTGGGGAAACAAAAGTCAATGCCCATATGGGTTTCATATGGGAGTAAGCTGGGCAAGTCCATATGAGTATGATATTCCAAAATCCAAATGGGTGTCATTTTGAAATGACCTGGGCAAACCCATATGTTAAAATATGTAAACCCCAATGTGGGTATCATTATTGGAATGATCTGGGCGAACCCATGTGGGTAAGATGTGTATATCATAAACTGGGTAAACCCATATTCTTGAGAGGTACATACTTCTGACAAAAAAATTATCAGCATACTATTAAAGATCTACATTGTACACATTTGCAAACTGAATTCATATTTTGTTGTCATTATACTGGCCCTAACTTATCAAACGGTAATAGAGTACCGAAGTGTGACGTCATACCGCCCAAGTTGTCAAGGTTGCTGGTTCTAAACAATTTTGTGCTGAACAATGGCGTGGTGATCACACCGGCACCAAACACTGAATTTGCCCTGCTCCAGCCCGTTGCTTGACTGATTTCGCGGTGAACCTCAAGCACGGGCTTTGTTGTTTAGAACTAGTAACCTGGACGACGAGCGAATATGACGTCAGCACTTCGGTACTCTATTAATCTATGCAGACCTAAAGAATGTGAGAAGTGCTTAAGAGAAAATGAAAGCACCTCCCAACCCCATGTGCTTTTGACCCCTAGTACAAATGGTTGAGTCCACTTTTCAAACCTGCGCCACCTTTTGAGGAAACGGCATTCCATTGCTACTACTTACGAAGGAAGCACTACACATCCGCCTCCCTACTCTTTGAAGGTAAGCTGCTTTTTATATCTTATCATTTCTTTCTAAATTCCATTTTCTCTTTGATATTGTTTATTAATTTAAAAGTACATATATAGCCTTGTGGAAGGTACAATGAGGAGCTGTATATTTTGTCCGCTTCTTTGTTCGCCATGTTCATAGTGCAGTTTACCTTAGCTTAATACTCCCATTGTTTAAGTTGCAAGGCCCAAGAGGAAAGAAGTATGCCTGGGTCATATCGTTCACCCACCGCGTGATAGTTTACATTCCCTACTGGTCTGTTTATAACCATGGGGTTGTGTGGTAACTCCTTGGTTTAACTAGTGGTCTGGCTTTCCATGTATATGGGCTAAGAAATCAAAATCGTTTCACTAGGCAAGTGTGTATCGAGCACATAATTATGCAGCTTCAATTTCAAGACAAGATGAATGTCATAGTTCATTATGTCATAATAATGTTATTGTTCGCTTCATGTGAGGAACATCTGCCATAAATGAATAATTGATGTGTCATTACTACCATTCTCAAAATATACAGATGATCTTGATATCTTTATAAAGTTGCCTTTCTTGCACTCTATTTCTCTCCCCTCCCCTTATTTCTGTATCAGTATTGTACCTTTATTCCATACACCATTTTATTTTCTGCTATATTTCTTGTCATTTCCCTTTGCATGGGTCAATAGGTATTATCCATATTTCTATATGTTTTCTTTTTTTCCCTTTTCTTTTTTTTTTTTTTTTTTTTGGGGGGGGGGGGGGTGGGACCCGACTCTCTTTGATTTTTTTTATTTTATGGAAACGGCATGATGTCTCGTATATGTGGTATATAGAGAGAGTGAGAGAGAGAAGGGGAGGGGCAGGAGAGAGAAAAAACGAGCTAACATTTAGATTTGCTTTTTAAAAAATAGCTGCATTGGTAATCAAAAATTGTAGCATATTTGCAAATTTCACTACAAAAGTTTAATATTGTAAATATGCTAGTATAATATTTTTTGTGAAATTTGTTACATGTACATATATCTCACTCTGTCGTTTCAGATCCAGCAAATAGACGAGAAAAACAACAACGGTACGAGGAAACAGCATAAGCAGTAACGTAACAACTAAAAAAAGAAATTAACGTATATTCTAGATGGACAAAATGAAGAAGACTTCTGGCACGTGTTAAGATTATATCATGATTATATCCAAACTGGATGAAGCTGTTAAGGTGGCACCATAAGTAGTACCTGCAGGAAAATGTTTGCAGTATTCGGAACTGAAGAAATGTTTACTATGAATACTATGAAGGTCGGGAAAACTCCTTTCAACATGCCCTGGTCGTGTATGCATCTCAACTATGGGGGAATGCACAATCAACTGATGAACAAAAACCGCAGCTTCATTAGATGTTGACCAGTAATTTGTATACTTATTAGGAAGTGCCAGATGGAAACAACTATTGTTTAACCTTATCGTTTGGATAGCATGATGTGATTGTAATAACAAATACTGCATATTAATCATCTTTAATGTATGCATGGTGAAGGAGGCCTGAGATTACAACTGGAGGAGAAAGTCTATTGTATATATATCAATTCATTCTACTTCTGACCGCCGTTCTGTTATTTGATGAATTCGCCAACTGGGCCTTTGGGTATTAAAATATTACTTACTCAGCTCTTTGTGATAAGATACATGCATTGCTGAAAGAACATTCTAAACTCATGGGGCTTGACACTGAACTCCACTAGCCTGCACGTTATGAAGGAACTAATGGCGAAAAATGGATAGTGTGAAATTGTTTCGGGGTATCGCCTTAACCATGACACATGTAGTGGCAAGCTATAATCCGGAGTCGACCCTTCCGAACAGATGCATATTTTTCTTCAATAGTGAGAAGGAGCCGTGATATAAACTACCTAACCAATACAATATTCCATTATTTATTATTTTCACAATGTGTTTTTCTTTTAAGTTTGTTTTAAGTGTGTTGCCAAGGCTGTTCTTTAGAAATTGTACTTACAGTATCTAAACACACTTCCAATACCATGTGATGTGTCACAAAATGAATTGTATGAGAAATGATTCCATCAAAATCCTATTATCATTTTTAATGGTAGACTCCTTAGCTCATTTCACTTCAATAATGTATGTCGTTGCATATCCCCAAGCTTAAAATGAAAAATCTCCAGTTCTTTTTGTAAGATGAACATTATGGTGGTTAATTGATTGATAATTTTTTAACCTGACAGCTAAGAAAGCAAGTTAGCGTATGTTTGTAAGCAAGCAACCGGGGGAAAGAAATCTTTTAGTCCTATTCGAGGGACTTGGATTAATTCCTTACCAACTACACAGTATTAATTTCTAATATTAAAAAGGTTTACTTTGAAATATGATTACTTACTATTTAATGGGTAAAACTATGTAGAAATAAGTGAATACATAATTGCATGAATTGGATTTATGGGGTACTTCATGGAAATCTAATTACTGGGCATGTACGAATAAGTGAAAATATATTTGCAGATCAATATAAAATACATGTATGTCGTTGCCTATTCCCAACTTAAAAGTAAAATTTTTGCTTGATGAAAACATCATTTATACATGCATATTTATAATAAAAAATGTTTATATACTTTGATAATCTAATTACTACTCTGGAGTAAATTTATTGGGTATGTAGCAATAAGTGAATACATGTCAGCGTGAATGAGTTTGGTGGGGGTACCCCATATATAGGCATGCTCAGAAATTTGTTGACCGCGCAAACAGGTCTGTTTTAAAGACAAAATTCCACAGGCAATACTCATTATTTGTGACATACATGTATGTACACAGGTTGCATGGCAGGTCACCGGCAACTTATATTTCAAGTACCCCCCATTTTTCATTTTAATGTTGTTGTTTTTTTGTACTGGCATAGCTGTGGTGAGAGGCTGATGATGATTGCATGATCAAGTAGTCTTTGTGTCCCATGACTTTCCTTAAAACCGATTTAGGAGTTGTCCCCTTGTATCGAATGAATAGACCAAAATAGGCATATTGTAAATCCCAGTTGCTAAATTATTTCGGGCCCATGAGGGGGCCCATGGGGGAACACAATATATGGGATCAATCATACTGTTCCCATATATTACCCAGATGGACCCCAGATTAAACCCATATGGGCCATCGGGTATGGCCCATATGGGTCCCCAATGGGCCTTGTGTGCAAAATACTATGGGGCCCCATATGGGATAGCCTAGTATTTGCCAACATATTTCCCACATTTATACCCAGATGGGCCCCAGGCCGAACCCATATTGGCCATCTGGGATGGCCCATATGGGACCCACATGGGCCTTGGGTGCAAAATCTTATGGGGCCCGTATGGGCATTCCCGTGTGGGACCCATATGGTAGCCGACAGATAATACCCATATGGGATAGCCCATATTTACCCACATATTTCCCACATTTATACCCAGATGGGCCCCAGGCCGAACCCATATTGGCCATCTGGGATGGCCCATATGGGACCCACATGGGCCTTGGGTGCAAAATCTTATGGGGCCCGTATGGGCATTCCCGTGTGGGACCCATATGGGAACCCACATATAATACCCATATGGGATAGCCCATATTTTACCCACATATTTCCCACATTTATACCCAGATGGGCCCCAGGCCGAACCCATATTGGCCATCTGGGATGGCCCATATGGGACCCACATGGGTCTTGGGTGCAAAATCTTATGGGGCCCATATAGGCATTCCCGTGTGCGACCCATAAGGGATAGCCCATATTTTACCCACATATTGCCCACATTTATAACCAGATGGGCCCCAGGCCGAACCCATATTGGCGATCTGGGAAGGCCCATATGGGACCCACATGGGCCTTGGGTGCAAAATCTTATGGGGCCCGTGTGGGCATTCCCATGTGGGACCCATATGGGAACCCACAGATAATACCCATATGGGATAGCCCATATTTTACCCACATATTGCCCACATTTATACCCAGATGGGCCCCAGGCCGAACCCATATTGGCCATCTGGGATGGCCCATATGGGACCCACATGGGCCTTGGGTGCAAAATCTTATGGGGCCCGTATGGGCATTCCCGTGTGGGACCCATATGGGAACCCACATATAATACCCATATGGGATAGCCCATATTTTACCCACATACTGCCCACATTTATACCCAGATGGGCCCGAGGCCGAACCCATATTGGCGATCTGGGATGGTCCATATGGGACCCACATGGGTCTTGGGTGCAAAATCTTATGGGGCCCATATGGGCATTCCCATGTGGGACCCATATGCAAACCCATATGGGGCCTACATGATCCCCATATGGGCTTGCTACCTGGGCAACTATAATCTGAGCCATTTGAAGTCATGGGCGTGTAAAAAAGGGCCGTTGCTATGGAAACGGTCCCACAAAATGCTTATATTTGTGTAAAATATCTATGATTTATCAATACAAAATAGAAAACAACTGTCTGCACAATCTTAAATCATGTTTTTCTGTGAGCTAGGACCCTCAGCTCTCATAATCTGCCTGTTTTCCATAGATTTCATGATGGGCGTGGCCGCTAGGGCCGTTACCATGGTAACATCCCTGATAGCAGACGGACGTCTTAAAGACGTCGTATATTGGTCGTATTCCGGTCAACTGGTCATACGTCGTATGAACGACGTTATCACGACGTCTTCGTGACGACTTTCTAAGACGAGTATGTATTGTCTTATTTGGATGACTAGTTTATGACGTGATTTTGACGTCAATTATTTACCACTTATATGATTGATTATTCAAGACCAAAAAACGACGTAATTATTACGTCACTGCATTGACCACTCGCGACCAGCTACAATCATGACTAGTTAATGACGTGATTTTGACGTCAAGTATTTACCACTTATATGAAGGATTTTTCAAGACCAAAAACGACGTAATTATCAGGTCACTTCATTGCCAACTCACGACCAGTTAAGAATTGCACTATCCATGACTAGTTCATGACGTGATTTTGACGTCAATTATATACCACTTATTTGAACGATTATTCAAGACCAAAAGACGACGTAATTATTACGTCACTTCATTGCTAACTCACGAGCAATTAAGAATCGCACTATCCATTACTATTTCATGACGTGATTTTGACGTCAATTATTTACCAGTTATATGAACGATTATTCAAGACCAAAAAACGACGTAACTATTACGTTACTTCATTTCCAACTCACGGCCAGCTACGAATGACTAGTTCATGACGTGATTTTGACGTCAGTTATTTTCCATTTATATGAACAATTCAAGACAAAAAACGACGTAATTATTATGTCACTTCATTGCAAGCTGACGATCAGTTATTTCACCATTCATGACTAATTCTTGACGTGATGGTGACGCCAATTATTTACCACTTATGAACGATTATTCAAAACCACAAAACGACGCAATTATCACGTCATGTCATTGCCAACTAACGACCAGTTAAGAATTGCACTATCCATGACTAGTTCATGAAGTGATTTTGACGTCAGTTATTTTCCACTTATATGAACTATTCAAGACCAAAACGATGTAATTATTACGTCACTTCATTGCCAACTCACGACCAGCTACGAATGACTAGTTCACGACGTGATTTTGACGTCAGGTATTTACCACTTATGAACGATTATTCAAGACCAAAAGACGACGTAATTATTACGCACTATCCATTACTATTTCATGACGTGGTTTTGACGTCAATTATTTACCACTTATATGAACGATTATTCAAGACCAAAAAACGACGTAATTATTACGTCACTTCATTTCCAACTCACGGCCAGCTACGAATGCGTAGTTCATGACGTGATTTGGACGTCAAGTATTTACCACCTGTTTAACGATTATTCAAGACCAAAAATAGATGTGACTTCAATTCCAACTCACGACCAGCTAAGAATGACTAGTTCATGACGTGATTTTGACGTCAGTTATTTTCCACTTATATGAACAATTCAAGACCTATTAAAAAACGACGTAATTATAACGTCACTTCATTGCCAACTCACGACCAGCTAAGAATGACTAGTTCATGACGTGATTTTGACGTCAATTATTTACCACTTGTTTAACGATTATTCAAGACCAAAAAACGACGTAATTATTACGTGACTTCATTTCCAACTCACAGCCAGCTACGAATGACTAGTTCATGACGTGATTTTGACGTCAAGTATTTACCACTTGTTTAACGATTATTCAAGACCAAAAATCGACGTTAATACTACGTGACTTCACGACCAGCTACGAATGACTAGTTCACGACGTGATTATGACGTCAGGTATTTACCACTTATGAACGATTATTCAAGACCAAAAGACGACGTAATTATTACGCACTATCCATTACTATTTCATGACGTGGTTTTGACGTCAATTATTTACCACTTATATGAACGATTATTCAAGACCAAAAAAACGACGTAATTATTACGTCACTTCATTTCCAACTCACGGCCAGCCACGAATGCGGAGTTCATGACGTGATTTGGACGTCAAGTATTTACCACCTGTTTAACGATTATTCAAGACCAAAAATAGATGTGACTTCAATTCCAACTCACGACCAGCTAAGAATGACTAGTTCATGACGTGATTTTGACGTCAGTTATTTTCCACTTATATGAACAATTCAAGACCTATTAAAAAACGACGTAATTATAACGTCACTTCATTGCCAACTCACGACCAGCTAAGAATGACTAGTTCATGACGTGATTTTGACGTCAATTATTTACCACTTGTTTAACGATTATTCAAGACCAAAAAACGACGTAATTATTACGTGACTTCATTTCCAACTCACAGCCAGCTACGAATGACTAGTTCATGACGTGATTTTGACGTCAAGTATTTACCACTTGTTTAACGCTTATTCAAGACCAAAAAACGACGTTAATATTACGTGACTTCACGACCAGCTAAGAATGACTAGTTCACGACGTGATTTTGACGTCAAGTATTTACCACTTGTTTAACGATTATTCAAGACCAAAAATCGACGTTAATACTACGTGACTTCACGACCAGCTAAGAATGACTAGTTCACGACGTGATTATGACGTCAAGTATTTTCCACTTGTTTAACGATTATTCAAGACCCAAAAACGACGTAATTATTACGTGACTTCATTTCCAACTCACAGCCAGCTACGAATGACTAGTTCATGACGTGATTTTGACGTCAAGTATTTACCACTTGTTTAACGCTTATTCAAGACCAAAAAACGACGTTAATATTACGTGACTTCACGACCAGCTAAGAATGACTAGTTCACGACGTGATTTTGACGTCAAGTATTTACCACTTGTTTAACGATTATTCAAGACCAAAAATCGACGTTAATACTACGTGACTTCACGACCAGCTAAGAATGACTAGTTCACGACGTGATTATGACGTCAAGTATTTTCCACTTGTTTAACGATTATTCAAGACCCAAAAACGACGTAATTATTACGTGACTTCATTTCCAACTCACAGCCAGCTACGAATGACTAGTTCATGACGTGATTTTGACGTCAAGTATTTACCACTTGTTTAACGCTTATTCAAGACCAAAAATCGACGTTAATATTACGTGACTTCTATTCCAACTCACATGACCTGATTTTGACGTCAGTTATTTTCCACTTATATGAACAATTCAAGACCTAAAAACGACGTAATTATACCATCACTTCATTGCCAACTCACGACCAGCTACGAATGGCTAGTTCATGACGTGATTTTGACGTCAAGTATTTACCACTTGTGAACGATTATTCAAGACCAAAAATCGACGTTAATATTACGTGACTTCACGACCAGCTAAGAATGACTAGTTCATGACGTGATTTTGACGTCAGTTATTTTCCACTTGTTTAACGATTATTCAAGACCAAAAATCGACGTTAATATTACGTGACTTCACGACCAGCTAAGAATGACTAGTTCATGACGTGATTTTGACGTCAGTTATTTTCCACTTATATGAACTAGGCCAAAAAACGACGTAATTATTACGTCACTTCATTGCCAGCTCACGACCAGCTACGAATGGCTAGTTCACGACGCGATTTTAACGTCAAGTATTTACCACTTGTTTAATGATTATTGAAGACCAAAAATCGACGTTGATATTACGTGACTTAAATTCCAACTCACGACCAGCTAAGGATGACTAGTTCATGACGTGATTAAGACGTCAGTTA
Source organism: Heliocidaris erythrogramma (assembly GCA_025617745.1). Lineage (NCBI taxonomy): Eukaryota > Metazoa > Echinodermata > Echinoidea > Camarodonta > Echinometridae > Heliocidaris > Heliocidaris erythrogramma. The sequence goes on from CM046873.1 coordinate 2,560,323, forward strand.
TTTTCCACTTATATGAACAATTCAATAACAAAAAACGACGTAATTATTACGTCACTTCAATGCCAACTCACGACCAGCTACGAATGACTAGTTTATAACGACGTGACTTTGATGTCAAGTATTTACCACTTGTTTAACGATTATTCAAGACCAAAATTCGACGTTAATATTACGTGACTTCCATTCCAACTCACGACCAGCTAAGAATGACTAGTTCATGACGTGATTTTGACGTCAATTATTTACCACTTATATGAACAATTATTCAAGACCAAAAAAAACACCTAATTATTACGTGACTTCATTGCCAACTGACGACCAGCTCCGAATGACTAGTTCATGACGTAATTTTATTTACCACTTATGAACGATTATTCAGTTTAAATCTAAACATGGGAACGGTTTGGGATTAATTAGACAATGTCTATATTTTTTTAATGACTAGTTCATGACGTGATTTTGACGTCAATATACAACTTATGGTTCGATATGTGCCCTAGAAAAAAAGGATATCAGAACGTGCATTCGCTAGACTTTGGATATAAAAGCTAAATAATTTTTTGCTATTGCAAACATAAGGGAAAGAAGAAAAAAGGATAATTAATACAATTAAATGATACAGTATTGACTGCAGGCTACGTCATCGAGCCACTCAACTAGCACGTGATATTGATACACGGCTAGCCTGGTAGACTAGGCATGCACGGCCGGTACCTTTTGCCGGACGGTAGGCAATGTATACAATTATCTTGCTGACATAATGGGTTTTTTTTTTTTTTTTTTTTTTTTGTGTTTTTTAACGTGATCGTTTTACTCGTCCGTCGTTTCACGTGCGTGCATTGCCGCGCTGCTCGACTCAGCGTGGAGTGTGTGCATGTGAAAAAATAGCAGTGGAACAGGTTACTCTAACTTCTTAGGCATACGAACTCGTCTTCGTTGATCTTCTAAAGACCTTCCATCAAAGTTTAAAGGAGAATTACGCTCAAAAATAAAGACGATAGTGTTCAAAGGTGTTATTTATTCCTACTTGTTAGACTATATGGCTTCGCGTCAAAATATACGAGATCGATACGAATCAAATTTTTCTGAGCAAAATTTACCATCTGCTAGCAGTATGTATCGTCTGCTAGCTGCGCATGGGGGCTGCCATTTTGTTTATGTGTACAAGAAGATTTTCTTATTCCAAATGCTCAATTGCCTTTTTCAAAATTAAAAACCCATTTGAGATTAAAAATATAAAATAGATATGTCAATTTATTTTTAAACTGAAGATTTCCTTATATATTTCTGTTGAAAATCGATATTCGCTTAATAGAAATCTATTTTCTCGATACTGGACGTATGGGACGGAGCAAATTAATTCAAATTTTATGGATGCTTCTTCCCTGAGCATCTATAGCGGCAAACTATGCATTCACCTGCTTTCGGATAATGGACTTGAAAAGTCAGAATGCATGCTGCATATATTATGTTCTGCTCTGTTTGGCAAACCCAAGAAAATAGATTTTTGTTAAGCAAAACCAGACAATTTAAAAGTATCATTATAAAGATTTAATTTTTATAATACATGTAAACACCCACTTTATATTTTCCGTCACATATGGGATTTTAGGTAATGAAGAAAATCAATTTAGGATTTGCATTCAAAATATCTTCCTGACTGGAACATTTCTCAATGGTTCATGTACAACTCCAAATCAGCAAGAAAATGGCAGCCCCCATGTAAATGAGTAGGAGACGATACCGGGTGTTGGAATATCTTTATTTATACCCTTTTCTGATATCTTATTAGAAAATGATTTAGGCCAATAAGTAGGAATATATTACACCTTCCAATATAAGTAAATTTGTAATCAGGGCTTGATTCTCCTTTAAGTTCAGGTTTCGTGGCAAGTAAGTTAGGTATTCACACCACACTGTGCATTATGTGTAGCTAAGACAGTAACAGATAGACACTAGGAACACGATGCATGCAATGACAAAAGAGAGCGGACAAAATATACAGATCCTCATTGTACCCCCACAATTGTTCTGGTAGACAAAAGAACATCCCTTCATTGCTATTATGTAAGATAAGTAGAACAGGTGAATATGCATGTGACACCTGCTCTACCAGCAGCAAGTGTGGAAGGTACAATGAGGACTAGGAGCTGTATATTTTGTCCGCTTCTTTGTTTGCCATACTATCAATCACATTTGTCAAGTGACCGTTATTATACATTACAGTCGAAATTATGCATCTGCTGAGTGCTGTATTTTGTCACTTTCATGGGACATTAAATTATATATACAATTACAAATTATCATTTAGTGATCATTTAAATACTGCCAGAGTTAAGTCTACTTACATTGAAGTAAACATCGAAATAAGTAGACTTAATACTAACTGTTAGGCAGTGTACCCTATAGGCTATGTTTTTTGTCCAATAATATTGTTACTAACGTTACTGTAATATTAAACTGTTAGAGTTAGAGTGAAGTGCTTTTAAATATAAGGCACCATCAGGCAAGTCTCTGATGAATTTATTCCTTCATTTGATTTATTTATTAGTTTATGTCACTTATTCTTTTCTTGGGGGGGGGGGGCATTCATGATGGCACCTCGATCTGTTCATACGTACATTTCAGAAAAAAAAGTGAAAAATTCGAAATTTCTAAACAAACCAAACATATTCTATGATTGTCTTTTATTGCCTATACTCATGTTAGGGCTTGCAGGTGCATTATGTTTTCAGGTTGTCGGTCCATCCATCTGCCTGAACAAAATCGCACCTACACAATATCAAGAGAACCCTTGGATGAATGTTGTTCCTATTTGGCTCAGGGAAACCGGCAGTGCATGACACGAAATGAGCCGATTAGATAAATAAATAATAATATAATAATAAATAAATATGGCCCAGTTCAAAGGTCATGAAATTTACTCCCAAATGTCACATCAAATGTGTTTCTAAATTAAAAATGTCATGAAATTGAACGTAGAAAATTAGGGGGAAATAAATAATTTGCCTAAAATTGTATGGTGTCAGGCAGAAATCAAAAGAGAGAGTTTGGTATTTTTTTCAGTCTCAACATCGCCTTTGATTAGGCAACTAGACATTGGTGCTATATAAATACCCTGATTGGATTGGAATGTACAATATTTACAATTGAATAAGTAAAAAAAAATACAAAAAAGAAACAAAAATAAATGCTCTCATATTTCAATTTAATTTCAGAATTGAGACGATTGCATAATAAGATGGAGGAAGTCATGTCGGAGGTGAGGGAAAACCGGAAACTTCTTCGGGCAATCCGTGCCAAAATGGAGAAGGGCAGAGTGGCTGAAATTGCTGATATACCAGAAGGAATACCCTCTCTTCCACTTAATAACGTTCAAGACTTATGTGAGGTCAACACTATCCTTCAGGAAGATCTTGCAAAAAAAGCAATTTGTGAGTGTCTTTATCTGCTTATAACATGTTATACAGTTGATTCATTAACTTTCTTCTGCACTTTATACTCAATTATTTATGCAAACATTCAACTTAATTGGGAAAATTAACTATCAGAATTTCAACAGCATATTTGTTTATTGTCATGATTGTAGAAAGTTGGATTAAATATACTGTTTGTGACATGCATGTTCATTCCAGAATTGAAATTGACAATTATTTTTGGAGAATATTATATTTCCATTATTACATACAGGAGAGGTCAATTAATTGTTCTGCAGCTATGTCATGACTTCAAACAGCCAGCAAGTTTGTTTTTGTCTTGCTTGCAAAGCTGCTGCTAAATGCATTTTCTTTGCAATATAGTTATCAATTTCAGCCTCAGGTTGTTTACAGAGCTTGCAGGAGAAAAAACAATGCTTTGCATCCACCTTGTAGGTCTTCCAGAGTTTGCATGCCTATAATGAAATCAGTATCGGTTTCAATTGTGAGATCTTATGCATGTTTAAATCAGATAGGAAGATGCATGAAAGTGAGAATAATACATGTTTACTGCTATTCCCTTTCATTTCTCCAGATGTCATACTTAAAGAGATGTGGAGGGGCCACCAAAGAATCAGTAAGGCGTGTGCTGGACACAATGATGGACCCTCAGTTGTCTGTGCAATTCAGTTGGATGGGACAACGTGGCAGAAGCACAAGTTTTCGGGATATAAGGCGATGATAGATGTTATCTTTGGTAATTAGATGTATATACATTTTCTCATCTTCAGAAGAGTCTGTTGATTTTCTTTTCTTCTTGAATCATAAGCAGATAGTTGCAGACATCTAGAAGATTACATTTAAATTATTGTTTGGACCCCCACATTATTTATCACAAAGTAACTTGGATATATATATATATATATATATATATATTTCAGTGTTTCAAAATATTGTCAAATAGGTATGTTTGTATGCTTAACTCTTTCTGCCTTCCCTCTGCTTAACTGCCATAATGCTCTAATCCAGAAGGACTGTTGTTTGCATCATTAGGCAGAAATTAAGATAAAGATCTTCAGAGATGTTTTTACCTCTAAGGGCTGTTAGCTTCATTACAGTGTTTGAACTGGTGCCTTTTGAAGTTCGTTATGCTTCTAGCATTCTGTTTTTAATTGAAAAACAGCTTTACACTGCCAAAGTTTCCTAGAAGTGAACTCGCCATCTCCCGTGGTACAAAAAGAAAAAAAAAGAAAGGTCTACAAAACAATTTTAGTGGTCAGTATATGTGTACAAAGATGCCAGTTTCCAGGCAAAAGCCTGAATTCAGGCCATTGCAGTTTATTTTCAGGCCATGTATTTCAGGTATTTGCTAAATGTGAGACATAAAAGAAGTGAAGCAATACAGTATCTTTCGGATCTGAGAGGTAATATTTAAATTTTTAATTATTTTTTCCTTTCACATTCTATTTCTTTTCCAGCGACTGTGAGGGGCAACGAACGGACAAGATCCGCTCCGCTTGACGAGGTGGAAAGTGGCATTCAATACTACTTGAAGTACATTTATTAAAACGTACCAAAGAATGATCTGGAGCTTCGGAGGCCTGTAACTCCAGAACTGCAGGAGGAAGAAGAAGCCTTGCCAACGGACACAGAGGAATACTCAAATTATCTGTAAAAAGCTGTAGTTACAACTGGCAATAATTAAAGAAAGAATCCTCTCTACAGGTTTAAAACATACAGAAACAATTAAATATGAAACAATGCTAAAAGATATTGGATAAGAAATAAGGAAGTTATGACATTATGAAAGTTCATATTTTGGGGGAAAAACACTTTTTGACCAGTCCTTAGTGTTTTAATGAGCGAGGTGATGATATCATTGCCTCACAATTTGCTATCCTTTTCATATACAGAAATGACAAAAGTTTCATATTTCAGCTATGAGAATCTAAAACTTGTCTTATCACCGCCCGAAATAAAGGAGAAATAATACATTTTGCTATGGGGATATGTGTTACGAGTGTGAGCTTAAAGTTTTTTTAGAAATCCATATACAGTGTATTTGAAAAAAATTATGAGGTGATGACATCTGCACGCCCATTTAAATATTTGCAAGGATTGGTCAAGAAAATAAAAATGAAATTTTGAAATGTCATATCTTCCTGTATGAGATTTGTGTGACATTTGTACTGTTCTGTATGATGTTTTCTCATGAAATAAGAAGAATAAATTCTAGAGTGGATTTCTTCTATATTTCAAACAACTATCTGTTTTTTAGGATGCTCTTAAGAATTCCACAGATGCTTGCATGTATTTCATATACAATTCGGTGCCTCTATCTCCATAAGGAGCGCTAAATGTTTTATTCACATAAAATGTAAATGTTCTACTTGTTTCATGATTGCATGACATGAAACTTAAACTTATACTAAACTGCAGTTAGTTCTGTCCATAAATGTACATTTAAATGTCATCTGGAGTATTAGTAATGTATGGAAGAAAATGGAGAGAGTTCCCATCCATTTGTATCCAACCTAAAAGCATTTTAATACATTCCATGAAAATAAAGCAACTAAAATGTCACCAAGTCACCAAGTTGTGCGTATTTATTTCTTATGAACTGGACTGAAATGCTACGTACAATTAATATGCTTCATTCAGGCATTTTTCCTTGTGAAAAATATATTTGTCAAAGAAATTCAAGGGTAAATCAACTTGCATTATTTTGAACCAACTTATTCTGATTACAGTTCCACCATTTGGTTTGTTGTCTTACATAGATTCCTAGCATTTCGTTCCATAATTAACTTTCTTTATTTTTCCTTGTTCTTGTATAAAACATTGTTCTGGTGCAAGATGTAGATTCAAACCCAAATTGAAAAAAAAAATGCTTTGCAAATAATTCAGCATTTTGAGTATCTACTTTATGCAAATGAGGCATAACATTCTAAACAAAATCTTATACTCATGCTATTTCATGAGTTAGTAATTCATGTACATTCAACATTACCATTTTTGAGACCATAGAAATCAGGTACTTTCCCCTCCAATTTTGTCAGTGATGCTGTTTTTGGGGTAAATGTTCAAATAATGTATTTTCTTACCCTTTTTTTACTTCGTGCCAAATATCCATTCATTTTCACAACTCTTTTCATTAGGGTAGCTTGTGTTTCCCACTGTGTGATTTAATAATCCACCTGTTAACATATACCTGTATATAATTACTCACACATCAGTTTTGATTATCATTGTTATGTATGTTTTATGAATGGATGTTTGCAGCTGATTTTCATACCAGTGGCATTAAAAATGTGAAACTGATTTTATGTCTGCCTAGTATATTATGCATAACTTATTTTTCAGTGATTGTACATGTATGTACTTTGAATTTTGGTATCCATGTGCTCATGAATGCTTTTGACAGGTCGTCATTACACTTAAATAGATTGTAATTAGTGGTTCAGATGGTAAAATATGACGTAATATTTAAGTCGTGATTTAAGTCTTTTTTACGTCCTGTAATTATGTCAATAAGTCTAAAACTTGCACCAACGCAAGACGTCATGAGGACGTCTTATTTTGAGGTCATCTTTACGTTTTGCAGGTCACTAAATGATGACTTTGCAAATCACCAAATGACGACTTTTGGACCTCTTTTGGACGTCTTGCGGGTGGTAAAATATGACGTGATATTTAAGTCGTGATTTACGTCTTTTTTATGTCTTGTAATTACGTCAATAAGTCGACAACTTGCACCAACGCAAGACGTCATGAGGACGTCTTATTCTGAGGTCATCTTTACGTCTTGCAGGTCACTAAATGACGACTTTATTACGTCTTTTGGACATCTTGCAGTTCACCAAACGACGATTCTTTGACGTCTTTTGGGCGTCTTGCATATCACGTCATTTGTTACCACACTCAAGACCTCTAAAAGACGTCATCAAGCTGTCATTCACTGACCTGCAAGACGTAAAGATAACGTCAAAATAAGACGTCCTCATGATGTCTTGCGTTGGTGCAAGTTGTCGTCTTATTGACGTAATTACAGGACGTAAAAAAGACGTAAACCACGACGTAAATACCACGTCATTTTTTATCACCCGCAAGACGTCTAAAAACGTCATAAAGTGGTCATTTAGTGACCTGCAAGACGTCAAAAAGTCGTCATTTGGTGATTTGCAAGACGTCATGAAGTTGTCATTCACTGACCTGGAAGACGTAAAGATGACGTCAAAATAAGACGTCCTCATGATGTCTTGCGTTGGTGCAAGTTGTCGTCTTATTGACGTAATTACAGGACGTAAAAAAGACGTAAATCACGACGTAAATATCACGTCATTTTTTACCACCCGCAAGACCTCTAAAAGACGTCATAAAGTGGTCATTTAGTGACCAGCAAGACGTCCAATAGACATCACAAAGTCGTCATTTGGTGATTTGCAAGACGCCCAAAAGACGTCATGAAGTCGTCATTCACTGACCTGCAAGACGTAAAAATGACGTCAAAATAAGACGTCCTCACGATGTCTTGCGTTGGTGCAAGTTGTCGTCTTATTGACGTAATTACAGGACGTAAAAAAGACGTAAATCACGACGTAAATATCACGTCATTTTTTACCACCCGCAAGACCTCTAAAAGACGTCATAAAGTGGTCATTTAGTGACCAGCAAGACGTCCAATAGACGTCACGAAGTCGTCATTTGGTGATTTGCAAGACGCCCAAAAGACGTCATGAAGTCGTCATTCACTGACCTGCAAGACGTAAAGATGACGTCAAAATAAGACGTCCTCACGATGTCTTGCGTTGGTGCAAGTTGTCGTCTTATTGACGTAATTACAGGACGTAAAAAAGACGTAAATCACGACGTAAATATCACGTCATTTTTTACCACCCGCAAGACCTCTAAAAGACGTCATAAAGTGGTCATTTAGTGACCAGCAAGACGTCCAATAGACGTCACAAAGTCGTCATTTGGTGATTTGCAAGACGCCCAAAAGACGTCATGAAGTCGTCATTCAGTGACCTGCAAGACGTAAAGATGACGTCAAAATAAGACGTCCTCATGACGTCTTGCGTTGGTGCAAGTTGTCGTCTTATTTACGTAATTACAGGACGTAAAATAGACGTAAACTATGACTTAAATATCACGTCATTTTTTACCACCCGCAAGACCTCTAAAAGACGTCATAAAATGGTCATTTAGTGACCTGCAAGACGTCCAATAGACGTCACGAAGTCGTCATTTGGTGATTTGAAAGACGCCCAAAAGACGTCATGAAGTCGTCATTCACTGACCTGCAAGACGTAAAAATTACGTCAAAATAAGACGTCCTCACGATGTCTTGCGTTGGTGCAAGTTGTCGTCTTATTGACGTAATTACAGGACGTAAAAAAGACGTAAATCACGACGTAAATATCACGTCATTTTTTACCACCCGCAAGACCTCTAAAATACGTCATAAAGTGGTCATTTAGTGACCAGCAAGACGTCCAATAGACGTCACAAAGTCGTCATTTGGTGATTTGCAAGACGCCCAAAAGACGTCATGAAGTCGTCATTCAGTGACCTGCAAGACGTAAAGATGACGTCAAAATAAGACGTCCTCATGACGTCTTGCGTTGGTGCAAGTTGTCGTCTTATTTACGTAATTACAGGACGTAAAATAGACGTAAACTATGACTTAAATATCACGTCATTTTTTACCACCCGCAAGACCTCTAAAAGACGTCATAAAATGGTCATTTAGTGACCTGCAAGACGTCCAATAAACGTCACAAAGTCGTCATTTGGTGATTTGAAAGACGTCCAAAAGACGTCATGAAGTCGTCATTCAGTGACCTGCAAGACGTAAAGATGACGTCAAAATAAGACGTCCTCACGATGTCTTGCGTTGGTGCAAGTTGTCGTCTTATTGACGTAATTACAGGACGTAAAAAAGACGTAAATCACGACGTAAATATCACGTCATTTTTTACCACCCGCAAGACCTCTAAAAGACGTCATAAAGTGGTCATTTAGTGACCAGCAAGACGTCCAATAGACGTCACAAAGTCGTCATTTGGTGATTTGCAAGACGCCCAAAAGACGTCATGAAGTCGTCATTCAGTGACCTGCAAGACGTAAAGATGACGTCAAAATAAGACGTCCTCATGATGTCTTGCGTTGGTGCAAGTTGTCGTCTTATTGACCTAATTACAGGACGTAAAATAGACGTAAACTATGACTTAAATATCACGTCATTTTTTACCAGCCGCAAGACCCCTAAAAGACGTCATAAAGTGGTCATTTAGTCACCAGCAAGACGTCCAAAAGACGTCAAAAAGTCATCATTTGGTGATTTGCAAGACGTCATGAAGTTGTCATTCACTGACCTGGAAGACGTAAAGATGACGTCAAAATAAGACGTCCTCATGATGTCTTGCGTCGGTGCAAGTTGTCGTCTTATTGACGTAATCACAGGACGTAAAAAAGACGTAAACCACGACGTAAATATCACGTCAATATCACGTCATTTTTACCACTCTCTGCTATCAGGGATAACGAAATACTAGAATTTAGAAATACCGTATATTTGTCATTTAGCAGTATGAAATATACATGGTAAGGACTCTAATATATGTACATGTATTTTAAGCTGTCCCACTGATTCCAACCACAATCTGAGTCATTTCAAGCCATAGGCGTGTAAGAAAAGGGCCGTTGCTATGGAAACGGTCCCACAAAATGCTGCTATTTGTGGAAAATATCTATGATTTATCAATACAAAAAAAAAACTGTCTGCAGAATCTTAAATCATGTTTTTCTGTTAGCTAGGACCCTCAGCTCTCATATTTGTCCTATTTTATATAAAGTTGGTAGTGGGCGTGACCACTACAGTTGTTACCATGGTAACACACCAAGGAATTGAATTTTTGTAAATACTATATATGAAGAGCTTACTTGCAAAAGGCCCTAAATCCATTTTTTATCATATGGCACTTTTTTATATGCCTTAATAGACATTGACCATGTGCATCAAACTGGCTATATTTCAACTTCTAAAAGTTTCAGGAAGTTTGTTAAAAAATGAGATGAAAATTATGTTTTCTTTCAAAAGGCCCTAAATCCAAAACACTTTTCTTGCAAAAAGCCCTATATCCATTTATCTATCCTACATCCTGATTGGCTAAGAGAATAGCTTTTTTGGCATGAATGACCAATCATGCGCCTCCACACAACCATCTATCCAGAGACTCTGTGTGAGAATCTTTTCAGTTTTTTGACATTTTTTATGGGAATTAAATACACAAAATTCCTTCGTTTATCAAGATCTTGAAAATTACTACAACAATGGAGCTTGCAGATATAACCAACAATCCCAGAAAAAGAAAGAAAAATGAAAGTATTAAAGTGGCAGAGAAATATGTGATATTGAAAAAGGTTCAGCAGATGCTGTTAACTCTAATGACGTGAATAATACAGGCATGACAAACATGATGGTGATGATGCTACTGTTAATGATAGCGATGTTGATGATGACAGTGATAAATGTGATGATGGTAGAAATGGTGATAGAGATAATGATAATAGTGGTGGCAATGATAATGGCGATAAAGGTTTTTACGATCACCATAATGACGATGATTATGATGACGGTTATGATGGTGATGATAATGGCAATGATGATGATAACAACAATGATGATGTTGGTTATGATGATGTTGATGCTGATTTCATTCATGTGTATGATGGTGTGATGCTGAATGTTCTGATGATGGTAATGGTGTGATGACGATGGCAATTGTACTGGTGATAATAATGGTATTGGTTACGTGATGTGATGTTGATTATGATGATACATTCTACTCTGGATACAGTAGATATTGCTTTTATCTTGAGCAAATCTGCTTTATTAAAGGAGAATTAACCCCTGAGTACAAATTTACTTATATTGAAAGGTGTAGTATATTCCTACTTATTGGCCTAAATCATTTTCCAATAAGATATCAGAAAAGGGTATAATAAAGATATTCCAACACCCGGTATCGTCTACTACTCATTTGCATGGGGGCTGCCATTTTCTTGCTGATTTGGATTTGTACATGAACCATTGAGAAATGTTCCGGTCAGGAAGATATTTTGAATCCAAGACCTAAATTGATTTTCTTCATTACCTAAAATCCCATATGTGACGAAAAATATAAAGTGGGTGTTTACATGATTTATAAAAATTAAATCTTTATAATGATACTTTTAAATTGTCTGGTTTTGCTTAACAAAAATCTATTTTCTTGGGTTTGCCAAACAGAGCAGAGCATAATATATGCAGCATGCATTCTGACTTTTCAAGTCCCATTATCCGAAAGCAGGTGAATGCATAGTTTGCCGCTATAGATGCTCAGGGAAGAAGCATCCATAAAATTTGAATTAATTTGCTCCGTCCATTGCGTCACAGTATCTAGAAAATAGATTTATATTAAGCGAATATCGATTTTCAACAGAAATATATAAGGAAATCTTCAGTTTAAAAATAAATTGACATATCTATTCTATATTTTAAATCTCAAATGGGTTTTTAATTTTGAAAAAGGCAATTGGCATTTGGATTAAGAAAATCTTCTTGTACACATAAAAAAAATGGCAGCCCCCATGTATTGCTAGCAGACGATACATATTGCTAGCAGATGATAAATTTTGCTCAGAAAATCTTGATTCGTATCGATCTCGTATATTTTGACGCGAAGCCATATAGTCTAACAAGTAGGAATAAATAACACCTTTGAACACTATCGTCTTTATTGTTTGAGGTTAATTCTCCTTTAAGGGCAGATAATGACTGGCTACTGTCATTTAAACAATGCAAATTATCTTTGGAATCGACTTAAAAATGTTGCTATATCAGGCAAGGTTTATCATAGCAAAGCAAATATTTTATGCAGTTATCTAGGGCAAGTCTGCTTTATTTTTAAGGTCAGATGATGATTTTCGATAAGTCACCCCAATTATCTTTCGAAGTTAAAATTTTGATTGATTTTATAATGTTGCTATATCAGGCAAGGTATTTCATAACCCATTGAACACTTTAGGCAGATGGAGCAGCACAAGAGATTAGGGGAACAAGGGCGGTGGATTTTGGGTTCATTAGAAAGATTTTTAATGTGTAAATTACTATTATCATTCAAGACTTTTCTTGCAAAAGGCCCTAAATCCCACTTTTCTTGCAAAAGGCCCTAAATCCAAAAAAATAATAAATATAACAAATCATATAAAATGTTTGACAGCCGCAGGATTTTTTTAATTGTGATTATTGTTACCTGTGGTGATGTCTCTTAAACATACATGAAAATCTTCTTGAATGAAATCATAGAACTGTGTGAAACAAAAAATCTCAATTTACTAAGAAGTAGGTAAAGTGGATTTAGGGCCTTTTGCAAGAAAACTCTTCATATCTATAATTCAACATCACAAAAACAAATTGTAACCATTTAACTATATGTATTTTGGGGTGCCCGTTTGATTGCAAGTAGAATCAGAGACATTGGAAAGCATCGTCATGTCAAAACATGGCTGTTGCTATAGAAACAGTATGATAAAAATTGGACATTTCTGTAAGTAATCAACACAAAACAAAGAACAGGTGTATGTACACCCTAAAATGGTGTTTATCTGTCAGCTAAATCTGAGTCATTGGAAGTCACCGTCATGTCAAAACATGGTTGTTGCTATAGAAATGTTATGGTGAATTAATAGATATTAGTGAAAAAATATGTAACTATCCAATGCACTTTATAAAATGAGGGTCTCCACAACCTGAAATGATGTTTTTCCCCTGTACGTTAGCTAGGACCCTGGATATCATATCCTCCCTGACTGCCACAAAGGTGGATACTGGGCGACCACTCGGGCTGTTACCATGGTAATAAGATAGGAAATAGCATATATGTGTAATTCAGCAGCTCTTTTGAGTGCAATTTTTTTGTGTGCTTTCAAGGTCACAGTCAGGTACACGATTATAATTCTTATTATCCGTTTGGTCTCAAACTGACGCCGATGGTGGGTGTGAGCACCAGCCCCATTACTATGGCAACGCACCATCAAAATATTGGAAATTGTTTGAAAATTACATATACATGTATATATATATTCTGTTTCAACAATATAAAACACAAAATATTGGTCTGGATATACATATCATAAACTTCCAGAGTTATTACACTAAATTACAGTCATAATCCGAATCACTTAAGGTCATAGTAATGTCCAAACATGGTTGTTGCCATGGTAGTATTATTATGAAAACTGAGCAATTTAAAAGAAAAGGTGACAGATTTTTGTTATTACACAGCAGCAATTATATTGCAAAGACATTTTTTAATCCCCCATGTGGGGGACCGTTGCAGTAACAACAGCTGATCCTAACTGGTTAGCTGTACTTGAGTAGTTATGCTTCCACCTCTATGCCTTGGCGTTGGGAGGGAGGCAATGGAGGCTTAATAAATGTATTCACCTCAGTCACAGAACCTAATGTATTCATAAGATGATAAACTTGTCGGTCTGTAGCTAAACCTGTCTACTTGAAATAAATCTGAGAAGATTGGAATAGAATTTAGCATATTTTCCCCTAATCTTACCCATAAGAAATCTGCATGTTTATTAAGGATTAACATGGCCAAGGTGGTTTAGGATTTGGACTTCATCAGAAACAGGGCCAAATAATTGAATTTTTGGGTGCCTCATCATAGATCAAGTCCAGGACTAAAGTGTTGATACCTGCCTGGAGTTTTTTATATTTGCTAGAAGATATTCAAAAGAGTCACTGAGAAGGCCTGTGGTGCAATTGCAGCTCAGTATTCTCATGACTAGCATGATTGGGGTACATGTATATTAGCCATGGACTTGATGTGTTGGGGACCATAAGACCTATATAAGTTTACATATTGGTTGCCCTTACAGTTAAGCTGCAGTTCTTTTGGCTTTAGAGGAGATATGGCCTATAGTTTGTGAGATTGTTCCTCTAATACTATCTTGCCTTAAGCATGGTTGGATAAAGGATGGGGTATATTTTTGGCAGACTTTAGTGGCTAAGTCCATAATATTTTGAAATTAGTGAACACCAGCGGGTTTGTCTATCTATCTTTTACAGCTTTAAGGCGTTCTGCAGCCTTACTTGAACTGAGTATTCTCTTATTAAAACTTGGTTGCCTTTTTTACAAGTCTGATATGGTGAGGCACTCTTATCTGGCTTAAATCACAGGCTAAGAAGGTCATGGTGAGGAGATTATCCAACCCTCCTCCGGTTTGCTTTGGCAGAATAAAGGGCTTTTGCTAAACAGTCGGGTAACGTCGCGTCGCGTTGGTAGAAATTTTCGAACATTTTTCAGGAATTTTATGTATGGTATCTTTTTTTTAGCAGCAAAAAAAAAGAAAAGAAAAGGAAAAGGAGAGGGGAAAAAAAAGGTGGCCTGATGGCAGCATGAATTAATTATTTGATTTCTTATGCCATGAATAAATCGATTGTTGGATTAATTAATTAATTATTCAATTAATCACTGTTTTATTGAACTTTGGATTGAAAACACAGAGATGCATGTTTAAAGTAGAACACTAATGATTTTAAATATTGGCTTAATACTTATTATTGCATAGATGGCATAAATTAAACAAGGTTATCCAAATTTAAAGCTTGGAAACATTTGAATTAATGATTATTATCAATTATAAAACGGTAAAATACAGCCCCCGATATAGCAGCTGAAAAGCTCCTTGAACGCTGCTGAGATGTGTGACGACACAAGAGGGGCGAGTCCTGTCTAAGCAGACGATGTCCCATAACATTATACACATTTTTCAGTGCCTGTTTTGTCATCTCCTCTTCACTTATTTCTCTTACTTGACTAGCGTCAGTCTTAATGTTAGTCTGTTGCCTCACTCTTAACTTCGTGTATGGTATTATTTTGATGAAAAATGCAGCGTTAAAAAAATAAAGGAATCAGTCACTTGTAAACAAAATAAGACGCCATTGTATTTTCAGCTGATTGCACCGCGGCATGTTCGGCGTTTCAAGAGGGAACGAATACCATCCAGCTATTATTCGCAGGGCTTTTCAATTTGAAAATGGGGTTTATTTCATTGATCATTGACCCTTCTCCTGTGTATTTACAATCAAACGGTTTTAGTTATCAGAATCAGTTCACTTTCCCTTTTAGAATGGTGTGAAATAAGGTCATGTTTAAATGTACCAAACTCTTTATAATTTGATAAATAATTGCATTGCAATTATGTTCATTCATTATAGGACGTCGTCTGCTTAAGCAGGATCGATCCCTCGTATGACGACATCAAAACATCGCTATATTTCTGGCGAATCCTCGGATATTCCACATGCTGAGAAGAGCTTTTATTTATGTTGTTTTATAATCATCATATACGCAGTTGACATAAAACTTATACGATTGCCATCTGTAAGCTTCCCAATTTCTAGTGATACATTAATTGCCATATTTGTGATTTTCTTGAGTGTTCTACTTTAATAATTTTAATAATTTTAGCTGTGTTTACGTTTTCCGGATTCGTGGAATGGCCTGAGCTGCGCATGGCCTAGCCTAGCCTAGCCTAGCCTAGTTTGCAGGCACAAACCCTGGTCAGTCGTAAAAGAGTGCTTGCACTGTAAGACTACTATAGGCCATGTACATGTACTGCTCCTTCCGAAGGAGCAGCGACCAGAAGCGACCAGAAGGTAGCTGAATTAGGCTTCTGTCAAGACACAATGATTTTCTGATAAAGTGTCAAATTAGGGTCTGTGCTTGCAGACTAGGCCTAGCCTGCTTATACTCGTACGGTACGGCTAGTCATGCTCTGGTCTACGCTGCATATCTTTTCATGCGTAAAGTGCTTTGCACTGTGCCACGATCATCGTCATCATCATCATCAGACATCATCCGTGAAAGTACAGGCCACCGGGATGGTGTATCATCGTACGATGGCTTCAAGTTCAAGCTCAGCCTCAGGGAAGATGGTGACAGGTAAGCATTATATTAGTCTGTTAGTAGCTTCAATTAATTTAATCTAGTTTTGTTACCTTTAGTACGTCTACTGACTACCATCGATCGACATCTTCAAGACACGAGTCAAAGATGTCGGCATACATTAACGCAAAATATGAGAACAATTTGTATATAGTGTAGATGCATTCGTTTTGGGAATTCTGTCCTTATAGTTCATGTTTTTCTTTGCATTATCCTTCTATTGTTTTCTTTATTCCCTTGTTTGTCGTTTTTAGCCTGAAAACGGGAAAAATCATACTGAGATGGACTCTTTTTCAATTTGTCCCCTTGAAGACACCTTCCTGAAAAATGTTCGAAAATTTCTACCAACGCGACGCGACGTTACCCGACTGTTTAGCAAAAGCCGAATAAAGTCAGAACTCAGGATGGAGATATGTCATCTATACCTCCATGACTATGTTAGAAGAGAACACATTTTTTGCAATACTTGAGTAATGTCTCTATGGTTAGGATGAAGATGATGAGTGAATCCTCACTTCACCCTAGAGGGAATTCACATTTACTTAGTATAGTTTGGTATGTAATTCTGAAGTCTGTCAATGCCTTATTGTATCTGTTCTTCATGATAACTCTGATGGGTAATCCTCAACCTCATCCAAAGTAGCGGGTGTTGCTGCAAGAGGAATTCTGCTGAAAATGTTCCGTACCTCTATCCCAAGGATGCTCTCTAACTTCTGATTCCTAATGGCATCCATTTATAGAACTCCTTGAAGGGGCAAAGTGGAATACAAGTAGCTCTCACTCATGTCAACTGGGTGTGGACACTTATGTACCTCAGTTATCATTTCACAGATGACTGTGAACTCAAAACCGGCACATTAATTGCAGTTAGCAGTACAGTCAGAAATTAACTTTATAAAAATATATCATTACTAACATTATCTTTCGTGTTGTGAAATCACAGAAAAATGCCACTATTTTCTAAATATAGATTTCTCGATCATAATCTGCCTTAGCAGCAACCATATTTGAATATGATCATTGGGAATAAATGATTAACATTTTCAATGCAATCATTCAGGCTGCTTGCAATGGAGATATCTAGCATGTCTATACTGTTATATTGTTTTAAAATAATGTTAAACTAAAACAATGCCACTTTCTGAAATGCCAATATTTTAAAGATGCTTTTGGTGCTCACAGCCACAGTACAACACCTACCAAGTGGTCAAAGTTAATACTGTAATACGACAGCACAGTAGATGAGAGTATCTCTAAGTACAGTGGTACCTTTTTAATATGAATTGGCTTATAAAATACAATGAATTTTCAGAAGCCTTGCATATCTATTTGAACATTTGCATCTTCATTTGTCATAGCAAGTGTCCTACCAGTCATGAACTTGAGGCCTCCAACCTGGAAACTATTGTTGATCTGGATTTGAACCAATAGGACAGTTGCACTTGTTTATAATTCATTATTTAGATACATAAATATCCCTTTCTTAAAAATCAATATTAGCTTTCTTATCATTCTTTTCCTTTAGCAACGGCATATTTTTATATGACTGACCTAAACTAATTCGGCTTTTGATTGCAATTAAAGGCGCAGCTTCAATTGTGTATAATTAGATGCCTACATTGTACTTCGTTACATTACAAATACATGGTGGAAGCACTGTGGTATATTGGTGAAAGCCTTTCACTCTCATACGAGAGCTCATGGATTCGATCCTTGATCGATGCTTACATCCCTGGGCAAGGTGTTTTGCCCACATTTGTTTTGCTTGACCCAGATATATGAAATGTATACAAGGCAATGATAGTTGCAGGGCAGTAATATTACTGATGTGGTTATCCTGGGTAAGTAAGATCAATTTTATATTATTATCTTTTATTTTAAAACTCTTGTTTTTTGGTGCTTACCATGGTAGCTACCTTGACAGTCTCACCCACAACCAACTTTGTGGCTACTTGGAAGCTTTCGTTTATGAAAGCTGAGGGTCCTAGCTGACAGATAAACACCATTTTAAGCTGTATATACCACTTGTTCTTTGCTTTGTGTTGAAATATTCAATTTTTATCATACTGTTTCCATAGCAACAGCCATGTTTTGCCATGACGGTGACTTCCAATGACTCTGATTCTACTTGCAATCAAACGGGCACCCCAAAATACATATAGTTATATGGGTACATATTTGTGATGTTGAATTACAGATATATAGTATTTTCTAAAATTCAATTCCTTGGTGTGTTACCATGGTAACAACCCTAGTGGTCACGCCCACTACCAACTTTATGTAAAATAGGAAGAATATGAGGGCAGAAGGTCCTAGCTAACAGAAAAACATGATTTAAGATTGTGCAGACAGTTGTTTTCTTTTTTGTATTGATAAATCATAGATATTTTCCACAAATAGCAGCATTTTGTGGGACCGTTTCCATAGCAACGGCCCTTTTTTACACGCCCATGACTTCAAATGACTCAGATTGTGGTTGGAATCAGTGGGACAGCTTGAAATACATATATTAGAGGCCTTACCATATATTTTATGCTGCTAAATGACAAATATACGGTATTTTCTAAATTCCAGTATTACGCTATGTGTTACCATGGTAACGGCCCTAGCGGCCACGCCCACCACCACTTTGATGTCAAACAAGCAAATTATGATAGCTGAGGGTCATAACTAATATGAAAACATTATCAGACTGTGCAGACATTTTTTCTTTCTATTTTGTAATGGTTAGTTATAGATTTTTGCACAAATAACAGCTTTTTGTTGGACCATTTCCATAGCAACGGCCTTTTTTGACGCGCCCATGAATTTAAATGGCTCAGATTGTGATTGCAATATATCAGGCAGCTTGAAATACACATAATGGGATACTTACCATATATTTTATAGCTATTGAATTACAAAGATGCAGTATTTTCTAAGAATCCAGTATTTTGGGTGTGTTACCATAGTAACGGTCCTACAGGCCACACCCACCACCAACTGTACATGAAATAGGCAGATTATGATAGCTGAGGGTCCTAGCTAATAGAAAAACATACTTTAGGCTTGTGCATACACCTTTTCGGCTATTTCATATTTATAAGTTTAGAAAGTTGTCAAAAAACCCCGCTTTTTATGGTACCGTTTCCATAGTTACGGCCATTTTTTGACACGCCCATTACTTTAAATGGCACTGATTATGGTTGCAATCGATTGGGCACCTTAAAATACATATATCAGGATGCTTACCAAGTATTTTTAGATTCGTGAATTGGAATTATATGACTTTTCCTAAAATTCATATTTTTCTTGATCCGTTACCATGGTAACGGTCCTGGTGGCCACACCCACCACCAACTTTATGGCAAACAAG
The DNA here is from genome assembly GCA_025617745.1 of Heliocidaris erythrogramma. NCBI lineage: Eukaryota > Metazoa > Echinodermata > Echinoidea > Camarodonta > Echinometridae > Heliocidaris > Heliocidaris erythrogramma. The sequence goes on from CM046873.1 coordinate 2,580,104, forward strand.
CAGATTCTGATAGATGAGGGTCCTAGCTAACAGAAAAACATCATTTAAAATTGTGCCTAATTAGTAATGTAAAACTATTTCGGAGCATTCAACTATTTAGTCTTAGATTACATTGTGAACGACGTGCGTGCTGGTTTTTGGCGCTATCGCGCGGACGACGCTCGGGATCTCCGGGGGGGGGGGGGGGGGGGAATCCATCCCCTCCCCCTTCCCGGCTCTGGCATAGCCAAAAAATAACCCGGCCTGATTAGGATTAATTCTTTCAAGTTTCAGTTTTATATCAGATAAGAGAACGATAAAAGATACTGTTCTGTTTTATGCAAAAGACGGAGTAAAGTTCGATCAAAGTGATTTCAAAGTGGGCGATTGTGAATTCATTGTACACACTAAGAAATTAGGGTTCACTTTAGGGTGCAAATTTTGGCGGAGCACCCGTATATCTACTCGGGTGGAATTTTGCACCTCTACGGGTGCGCTTTGCGGAAACCGGGCTTCAAAATTGTGTAAGGTTGAATTCTGCACCCTTCGAGCAGAAGTATTAGTCTTACATTAATACCCACACTAGCATTGTTGACACTTATGTCACAATATATCATGAAGTATAAGACTTATTATTCAAAAGCATAGAAATGAAATTAATTAGAAAAAGAAATAATAAATCCATTTCGATCAGCTTGTGTCGTAAATTTGCTTAAATTGAACATCTCCGTAGTGACGTGTTTCAAAAGAGTAATCGCGCAAAGACTAACAGTAACCGGCTTGCAAGTTGACAGCAACCAACGTATCGCTACTCGTAGGGATCAAGGCAGGACAATTTGCATAATTCGCATTTTTAAATTATATGGGGATTTTATCACGGCTCATTTTGATAGATTCTTGGGGCTTCTGGATTGGGGCTATTATTAACCAACTGGACACTCGAGTGGTGTAACAAATATTGGTCAATAATTTTTACCTAAATATTGGGCATATATTTACCATCAGTGTTTGGTAAATATGGGTTGGGTACTTGTTGCCCTGTAGTTGTGTAATTTTGTCACATTCCCTTTGCCAGTTGGGTAAATTTTGTTGGGTAACTGCTGGTTGGTTAAAAATATGCCCAATTCTGGGCTATTAATAACCAACTGGACACTCGAGTGGTGTAACAAATATTGGTCAATAATTGTTTACCTAAATATTGGGCATATTATATTTACCATTAGTGTTTGGTAAGTATGGGTTGGGTACTTGTTGCCCTGTAGTTGTGTAATTTTGTCACATTCCCTTGGCCAGTTGGGTAAATTTTGTTGGGTAACTGATGGTTGGTTAGAAATTCGCATTTTCCCCCCAATATTGGGGAAAACACTGATATGAATATTCATGATTTTTAGTAGCGTATGGTTTGGGGTGGCCCGATTTTACTAACTGTCACCAAATGCATAAAAAAATATAAGGGGTATATAAAAGCTCGCACTAGACTGAACCGACTAGATAGGATATGACTAGGATAGAATAGGTTAAGTTGTGTATAGGATAGGTTAAGTTATGATAGGATAGCTTAAAGTAGGATAGGATAGGTTAGGTTTGATAAGTTAAAACCCAGAAAGACATAACAAGCAGGTTTATTTTTTTTTTTCTAGGTTGGAGGAAAAAGGAAACAACTGGGCAACTGAATTTGCCCAACCACATAATATTTATTACCCAACAAGCTGGACAAAGAGGGTTGGGCAATCCTATTGGGTAAAATTGGTTGGGCAAATAATTACCCAACTGAGAATATAACCAACCGTTGGGCAATTGTAGAATAGGGTAAAATCTGATCGGTCACCACCTGATGGGCAATTTAATTTGCCCAACCACATAGCAAACTGATTTCCCAAAACATATACACTTCATCCAAACTCATATTTCCACACTATGAAATGCGTGTTTACCCCTTCCATGGCACCAGATTTTTGAGCAATGGTCAAAAAACAAACTTTCCAGAGTTAAATATTAACTTTCACTGCATTCCTTTCTTACGGAGCCCGGGAAGGGACATGGGGAAAATCTTTTTTTGGAGATATTATCTCGTTCCCTCGAGATAATAACTCGTTCCCTCGAGATAATAACTCGTTCCCACGAGATATTATCTCGTTCCCTCGAGATAATAACTCGTTCCCACGAGATATTATCTCGTTCCCTCGAGATAATAACTCGTTCCCACGAGATATTATCTCGTTCCCTCGAGATACTAACTCGTTCCCTCGAGATACTAACTCGTTCCCTCGAGATACTAACTCGTTCCCTCGAGATACTAACTCGTTCCCTCGAGATACTAACTCGTTCCCTCGAGATACTATCTCGTTCCCTCGAGATACTATCTCGTTCCCTCGAGATACTATCTCGTTCCCTCGAGATACTATCTCGTTCCCTCGAGATACTAACTCGTTCCCTCGAGATACTAACTCGTTCCCTCGAGATACTAACTCGTTCCCTCGAGATACTATCTCGTTCCCTCGAGATACTATCTCGTTCCCTCGAGATACTATCTCGTTCCCACGAGATACTATCTCGTTCCCACGAGATATTATCTCGTTCCCTCGAGATAATAACTCGTTCCCACGAGATATTATCTCGTTCCCTCGAGATACTAACTCGTTCCCTCGAGATACTAACTCGTTCCCTCGAGATACTAACTCGTTCCCTCGAGATACTATCTCGTTCCCTCGAGATACTATCTCGTTCCCTCGAGATACTATCTCGTTCCCTCGAGATACTAACTCGTTCCCTCGAGATACTAACTCGTTCCCTCGGGATACTAACTCGTTCCCTCGAGATAGCAACGGATGCCCAGCAAGCTGTTGATCTGTATATCCATCTACCTCCGGAGAGAGATGTGATGTTATTATGAGACACAAAAATAACCATAAATGTTAATTGATCCACTCTTGTTTAGATAGACATGTGTATAACACATTTTGCTCGTGTTGTTTTCTCGTAAACAATAAACAATTCAATGACTGAACAAGTTACACGCAATGATTTCAAATTAGATGGTCATTGAGAGTGAAACATTAGCCTAAATATTATAGTAAAAGCATTGGTATTATGGAACACCTGGGTTTATTTAGTCCGAAACCTAAACGGTGTGAACTTAGCTTGTCTATGTTTTATCATTAAAATTGTTTTCAAATCCAATGTTCCATATTGTACATATTTCAAGAAAGGGTCAAGAAATTAAATGACCTATTGGTTCCAAATACAGCAATTGTTTAAGCAGCGAATGGATATCCGTTTGGGAAGTAAAATTGAACATTTTCCTGGTATTCTGTTATGTAAAATTTAACCCCCCCCCCAAAAAAACCCCAACAGCCTTTCTTTTATACACGATTGTAAACACTTTGGTCTATGTTCTACCTAACTAGTTAAACCTGACGTTTAGTTGAAGTTCGTTTTTTTAGTTAAAGTGTCGGCTTGTTACCCGGGGGGGATATTGTTGTATATACACATGCGCGACCACAGCTGTTTACTCTAAAACTCCCGATTCAAGTATATTCGCGTGCTTTCTTGAAAGGTTTAACGCCTTAAACAAGTGTAACCCCTATAATATACCCCTAAACCATGCAATTCTAGGCTCTGGGGAAAAGATACCATAAACGCGTAGTGTCAAACTCCACAAAGATCCCCCTTTTTCCGATTTTTGGCAAATTTGACATCCGCACCTTAACCGACAAAACCCACCCTTTTCACTTTTGTTTTTGTTTTTGCGCGTGTGTAAAGCGATAATAGTTGAGTGCCCCCCTCCGAGCCCCGGGGGGGGGGGGGGGGGGGGTCTTGTTAAGCTCTACTTAGGCCCATCGTCGGGTTTAACTTGTTTAATTATAGTAGAAAATGGGCCTGATTGTCGATAACGGCCTATTGTCCTAAACGCGGGCGGGCCGTTCGACTGAATCCCTCCACCCTCCAGTGAATAAGGGTAATATATTTGATATAACTTAATTTACAGCTTGTGTTTAAGAGATCGGCCAACTGTTAATTTCATGAGAGAACTTAATTTTAAAAGTTCGTATATAGATTTATTTGTTTAAATCAAGAATTTGAATTTGAAAATATCCAATTATCATTTAATATATCTAACGACAATCATGTTGCATTTAAAACATTGGGAAACTTTGGGTAATTCCATGTCAAGTTCATTACAGCTTCTCGATTGTTTTATTGTTGGTATTGCTGCAACACGATTAGCATAACAGCAAGCATGTTACATTGCTCTTATATACCATTATTACAAGAAAAATAGGTGGACCCAGGTAAACACACCTCATATTGTCCCGTTCAAAGGAAACCTCACCCATAATGTAAGTGAAGATATGTTGAAAGGTTAATTTCATTCCTATCTGTTGATCTACAAGATGCCCCACCAACGAGAGAGGTTAATCAATCAAGATATTTTAAGCATATTGTATATAATTATATATATATATGAACAGAGAATGATGGAACACACATCAACACCTCTCTCGCTATATATGTATATGTATAAATATATATAATAAGGTCTCTCTGCATTACATAGACGTCGCCATATTAAGATAAGTAGTTATGATATATTGTACTCGGTTCCGATTGTATAGGTAATAAAAATAACATTTGACACTTTTGATTGATAAACTCAAAAGTTCTAACCCCTGTCAAGCCCAAATTTTATCATTGTAAACTCAATGTATTGGGGGACAACTCTCCAATCTGTTGTGCACTAAAACATCATTAAGTTCCCATTCTTTCCTAAGCCTTGGGGCTGTTCTCAAATATATTATGGATAACATGCTGCTACATGTCCCCCAATAAAGAAAATATCCTACTTAGTGACAACATTAAACAAGAGTATTTTTGAATTTTTGTTTCATTATTTCAAGACTCTTTAATGAAGTGGCCATTTTCGGGAGAAGGAAGTGTGTTTGAGCGTAACAAATTACTGGAGAGAAAGAGGTGCACGAGTGGCAGTGAACAAAAGAAAAACTGAGTGGATTTGGCGCTACGGTTACATTTATTTTTATGTTGCCATTCTCTTTCTTAATTAATATATTCTTAATGGATATTTTTCTTATGGTTATTTTTGTGTCTCATAATAACATCACATCTCTAGATCAACAGCTTGCTGGGCATCCGTTGCTATCTCGAGGGAACGAGTTAGTATCTCGAGGGAACGAGATAGTATCTCGTGGGAACGAGATAGTATCTCGTGGGAACGAGATAGTATCTCGAGGGAACGAGTTAGTATCTCGAGGGAACGAGTTAGTATCTCGAGGGAACGAGTTAGTATCTCGAGGGAACGAGTTAGTATCTCGAGGGAACGAGTTAGTATCTCGAGGGAACGAGTTAGTATCTCGAGGGAACGAGTTAGTATCTCGAGGGAACGAGTTAGTATCTCGAGGGAACGAGATAATATCTCGTGGGAACGAGTTATTATCTCGAGGGAACGAGATAATATCTCGTGGGAACGAGTTATTATCTCGAGGGAACGAGATAATATCTCGTGGGAACGAGTTAGTATCTCGAGGGAACGAGTTAGTATCTCGAGGGAACGAGATAATATCTCGTGGGAACGAGATAATATCTCGTGGGAACGAGTTATTATCTCGAGGGAACGAGATAATATCTCGTGGGAACGAGTTATTATCTCGAGGGAACGAGATAATATCTCGTGGGAACGAGTTATTATCTCGAGGGAACGAGTTATTATCTCGAGGGAACGAGATAATATCTCCAAAAAAGATTTTCCCCATGTCCCTTCCCGGGCTCCGTCCTTGCTTGCGCAAACTGGGCAAAATATATTGCATAGGAGTCAAAATTACACTGACAGCAAAAGTTTCTGTTTGAGGACATATTTTCAAGCCATTCTGAGCCTAAAAAAAATGTTCAACACTCAAATTTTTGGGCGGGATTTTCCGCCCACGGAATGGTAGGGGTTAACCCCTACTATAAACAAGACTTAAATTAAAAACATGTATTATGTGCTTCATTGCATTATGTTCCAATCATACCTGGGTTAGTTTGCACGGGAGTCTTGTTCTCGTCAGGTTCCTGCTGCTTTGGTAGATATGCACCTGCAAAAGATTAAGAATTCATTCACTTATTATTTTGTTTTCTTCTCTTTCCATCAAATACATCTTTAAAATAAGCGTGAGACATAATAGAAGCGACATTTCCAATCTAAACGGACTGTTTCCAATTTGCAATAATTGTTTTATCAAAATAATGAAAACTAAAACTTTCGAACCTAAAATAGACAGAAGCGGGGGGGGGGGGGTAGCCTTTACTATTAATTACTGTACAATCTTCAGAATTCCCTCCCCCCGCCCCCACCCTGGGACCGTCACCTTACATAGTAACTTTACTCAAGCACCTAAAATTCTATTCATTTAAAGCCAAAGACAACTGATCACCCAAGGACAGTTCGAGATGTGAGAAGATAACACAATCAGACCTTCGAATACTTGTGGCACTGAGTGCCCTCAAACAGGCGATGAAATATGATTATTTCCGGGACCCGTGCTAAGATTTCTCTGTCCGATCTCGTTCTAATTTTACTGAATGGACGAACAATGAAATATAAGGGAAAATATAAACGTGCCAGCTCCGTGGCAAACCCAACTTAGATCATTTGGGCTACAATGCAATATCGTAATATGATGAGGTGCAAATAATAAACTAAGCAACCAGAAGTCATGTTAATTTTGCTTTTGAATTTGTAACCAGCTTGTTCCAGTTGACAACTACGAGTCTCACTTTATAGAATTTATAGAACTGATGTGGAATTGATTAAAGTCAAACGAAGCATTCCACTCTATTAGGTGAGGTTCGCGTCGTCTTAACTTTTATGGCATTAGGCCGACGGACACCCATAACGGGCGTAAGGAAAAATGGAGAAAAGTTGGGAAAAAGAATTCTTTGTTAGTGAGATTGTCTTGGGATGTTCGACAGTTATGTAGATGGGAGGGTTTGCTCTTAAATGTGGCTGTTTTTTGGTGAAATATTAAATATAACCCAGAATTATGAACAATTAATCAAGGAATCGTACCTGCCTATAAAGATAACCCAACATATTTTGCTAAAATGTTTGAATTTATCTAGCGACATCTATTGGTATTGAGCAGTCAGGTACCAATATTTATTATCGATCAATCTCGCCCTGCCCATGGCCCATCAGCCCGCAATGGGCACAGACACTGTCGTCTGCTAGCTACGCTGCATGATAACTAACATGTACTCTGCATGCAATGTCATTTCACGACGACCGGCCCAGCCTACGTCGGGAAGAGCAAAAGCTGGACAATGAATTCCATGAAATCCAGTCACCCTTATCATGGCTATGAGTGCACAGTTATTTGTGCCTTTAAAGGAGGAAAAGTTTAGCAAGGTGTCGAAAATATTGAATATTAATCCCATGTGTGTGTTTCGGCATTTTGAACCTGTACAGGAAATTACAATATGTGACCCGGCCTTATTTCATCATATTTGGAAAGAACAGAGTCTCAGCTTTAAAATTATATATAAATTGTCAGAATTGAAGGTGTTTGCTGGTATTAGTTAGAGAGGAAACAAGCTCTAAAGTTTTGGCCTATTCAAGCGTGCGGAGCAATAAAACATAAGAGAAAATCAATAGAGAGTGAATCAAAAGGCCATAGTAACCACTATGAAGGTGTTGTTAGATTTATTATCGCGAAACTCATGAAAGAGTTCCAATGGGGAGATTAAGCGCACCTAGGTGGCCTGGCACCTGCACTATACAATGCCTATTCACCCCTATTCACCCCATTGGGGTGTCTTTCTTTGTTCCCCGTTATATAATACCGATTTGTCACTTTCTTTTATCCTGGTGAACTTGCAATTTAGCATATAATGAACTTGAACAGGGCCTGCTCTTTTCTTGCTCACATGAAAATCACCTATGGAATTTACTTTGTACTGTAGACCTACTTATCCCTCTTTTGTAGCTCAAATGAATAAACTTGCAATTTGCTTTATAGCAGACACGCATACTATTTTTCTTTTTGCTCGCAGGAATAATCTTTTCTCTCTCACAAGAATTAGCAATTGTTTTATGGAGAAATCACATACTCTTTTAAACTTGAAAGCTCAAAAGAATCCCCCCTTGAAAGTAAAGTATGTATTGTGCACAACCTTTTTTGATTGTACCCCCCCCCCCCCCTTAGGACGAAAACCTTTCTGTTTGTTTGTTTGTTTGTTTTTACTTGTCAGAGAATTATTGAGGGGAACTGAACCCCCATACCCCCCCCCCCCCTTCCCCGAGTGAATTTTGGAGGTCTGGCGAAAAGCAACAAATCCCGGATCCGCCGCCCCCCCCCCCCTCCCCGTTTAAGTCACTCCTACGCACCATATGCCTAAGCTCTAAGTTAACACCGTTCTCACTTTTTTATATAAAAGCATAGAGATGCATTATCAATTTTCTGAAGTATGAAACACATTGTAATGCGAGAAATGTGTTGTTTTCCATTGGATTTTGGCAGCCAATCAGAATTCGGTATTTTAATGACGTCATAGGTATTTGGAAATATTTTCATTGGATTCTACGGGTCTGAATACCCATAGTTCCATCATCTAAGTTTAAATTTTAAGTAAAACTCAGTGAATGTGAATTTTGGCGCACTTTGGAACCATTGGAGCCGAATGAAAACGTGGCCCTGACACCATTCATGGGTGGGATTTCATACACAAATAAAAAAAGAAAACGAGAGAAGGAAAAAACAACAACAAAGGAATACATTAGGAAGAGCAGAAAGAAAAGACGACAGAAATATGGAAAAACAAAGAAATACACAAGAGATATAAAGAGAAGACTATATAAATATGGAGAGAAAAATACATATGGAGGAATAAAAAGAAAACAAATAAACGACGGTATTAAAAAAATGCATAAAGAACGACATAAAAGGAGTGAAGGAAAAACAAAGAAATACATGAGGAAAGATAGAAAGAGTATAAAGGAAAACTAATACAAAAGGAAACAATTGATAAGGAATGATAGAAAAAGAGAAAAGTGACCCGACGCCTCAAAACCTACAATAAGTCGCCAAAATTATTTTTCTTGTTTTATACATTTTCTGAAAGTAAAGATTCTCACCTTTCAAATGGTATATCACTTGCCTAGTTTAGTCAATGATAACACATTTAAATATCACATTTAGAATCAGCAATCAATAACTCCTATTCAGAGAAAATGGCCATTTAAGTTCGGAACAAAAGAGTGCTAAACCTTCACTCTCTGTGTGCGCCCAAGTAAAACTGGGTATTGAAATGGCCGTAGCAACAGGTATGAAGGGATTATCAGATTAGGCTGAATTTTAGCACACTGCTCCAGGAGGACCTATTCATTACTCACTCCAAAAATCAATTTAATACCGTTAGAGGTAAAGTAGTAATTTGGCATTGAATGAAAGTATTACAAAAGCTCTCCAGACATTCATTAGCTTGACAGGTGAAAAAAAGGAGTCATTTTAAAATGCCCCAAAAACATATTTCTAAGTCGAATTACGACTCACAAACTTGAGACATGATAGAATGATAATGAAACTACCCATTTCTATCAAAAACAGAAAATCGACTGATCCAAGCAAATTTACTATTTTGGGCTGTTTGCTACGTTGTGGTCCGTGCGACTTATTGTAGGTTTTGAGGCGGCGGGTCACAAAAGGAAAACTAGGAAATACATAAGGACAGATATGAGAGAAGAGGAAAAAAAAAGGAAATACAAAAGGACTAACAGAAAACAAGAAGAGGAAACAAAGAAATACTTACGAAAGGTTAGAAAACGAGAGAAAGAAAAATAAATAGATATTTAAGGAAAGATAGAAAAGAAGATAAGGAAAAAAGAAATAAATAAGGAACCACAGAAAACCTGAGGAGGAAAAATGTAAAGAAAACAAAGAAAAGCGAAAGGAAAAAAAGAGAAGGTGAAGTAAGCTTGATACATAGACATTCACAGGAAAATTGTCACATTGCGCATTTGGTGTTCATGGCCGGCCTCAAATCTGCTATTCGTTTACACCAGCAGGGCCGGGTATGGGGCCTGGCTGCCCCTTGAGCACATCAGGATGTGGTCTCAGACAGGGCCGGCCCGGGACACCTTTGTGTGCGTTTATTAAGGTTTATTAATGAAACAATTTACCTTTGGTTAATTTAACTCCTAATGCATCAAGTCCCACATCACGAAGCTTGCTTTCCAGGATGGATCGAGATTTGGTGAAATCTCCTTGACTGATGTTCCAGTTGACTAGGATATCTTTCGCAGCCATGTTGTAGTTATTGTGATGAGTTGCGAGCTTTGACTGACTTATCGTAAAAGAGTACCCCAGAGCGATGCACAGATCTGAGTACTGGGCATGTGGTATGTCAATGGCAAGTGACATCAATTCGAGTTCCTTTAAAGGTTCCATCGCTCTGTGGAAATCATGACATAAAACAATATATTACGCTGTAGTTTTCATCCTATAATGTTTGGTCCTAGGATTGGTACCTTGAACAGACCAAGATGCACATTATATTCAACGGCTACGAATAATTTGCATTTCATTCCTATGAAAGCTTTAAATAAAAGCGATAGATTTCATACTCGCGGCTCCGAAATGTGGGAAGTGGAGATATGTTTGTGTATCAACAGAAAAAAAACATCACCAACAATTAATTAAGATTTATAAATACACACCGTTCATATCACGTGAGGGAAATCAGCCGGCCACAAAAATTCCTTGGGTCTATCACAAGCTTATGTTTATGATTAGATGGTGTAATAATTCATAACTATCCCTCTCTCAGTGTACATGTTTTTAATGCCAACACTTGGAATAAGTGCACAGGAAACCTTAAAAGACCTAAATTTGTGTAATTATTATGATATATGCCGTAACCTGACTTAATAAAATTTAAAGGAAAATACAAGTGAAAAAGGGTGTTTAAAAGTGTTAAAATCTTGTCTCTTTGTCTCTTCAAAACAAAATTATGTTTCATTGTTTTATTAGATTAAGAAGTAAAAGTACTTAATGTTTCACCCCGCGCATCCTTGAGTCGACATATAAATCATATTTATACCAAGAATACGGACTATATCGAGTACTGCGCAGGTTTACAGACACTTAGTGTTAGTCAGAACAGGGTTAATTTTTGTTTTTGTAATTATGAGCAGATTTTTTATTCCAAAGTGACATATAAATGCAAAAATCAGTTGGAAGAGATTGAAAGAAGTGCGCCTAAGTAAATGCAATATAGTAGTAATAATAATGAAATAATGACATAATTATGTTACCCTCTCTTTTAATTTTGCAGTTAATCATTTGGTAATGTTTGGAAAAAAAACCTGTGGATTAAACCCCTTTAATATAAATAGTTGGCTATTTGGTCTCAAATTATGATTATTTTTAAAGGTTGACTAAATTAGAGAGAAAATAGGTGCTCTTTCCATGTAGTTTTGCCTTCTAATCACGAATCTGCCAATCGATTGTCCAAATTATTATGTCTCATTTTGGCGAAAAAGGGGGAAAAGTAGAGGTTTTTGGACCGTTCCTTAAAACCCGTGAGCTGATTGGCTAACCCCCAAGTGACGTATGAAAAGTAAGAGGCACAAGATCTGCAGGCTGCAGCATATAATATTGTACACAGAATGCGGTATTTGAACCCTCTGTTCAACGGACAATTTATGAAAAAAGGAATTTAATCAATAATAATCTTAGGAGTGAATATAGCAATATTTTTTTCTACAAGATCAGAAAACGCTGTTGCCCAAATATACAGCTCTTGTTTTGTTTTTTAGCTTTTCTTTTGAACAATGTTCTCATCCATCTGAGCTTGCCGAACGAAAATTTTGCATTTGTCATAAACGCGTGCACAGCCGTTTTATGCGTCTGTATATGTCCTACACATCTTTAGTACGGCAGTGACTATGTTCCCCTCGTAAATAGCGACTGGTGAACGCTTTTGTTGTTTACTTCACTTACGGCTTTTTTTTTTTACTTCGCTTTACATAGTACGTTAATACTGACTTAAATTTTGGCTGAATTCGAGTAACTTATATAGAGAGAGGAAAAGTGCCCGCGATTCCGAGTTGGAGTACTTTTCTGAGCCATGCGGATATACGAACTCTGATTTATCAGATGATTTATCAGACCCCGAAGGCAAAGAAGCTCGAGTGGCAAGGGGAAATTCGACCATATTATGTTTGATCCCCTCGCAGAATACGGGGAATGGCCGTGGGTGAAGTAACTCCAGGGAGCTCCAACTCGTTGGAGCTCCCTGGAGTTACGGGTGAAGTAGACCGAAAATGCTGTCTCTCGTTCGTTAGGTCGTCTTAGCTAACGAACGAGAGACAGAATTTTCGGTTTACGGGTGAAGCTGCTGCAGCTGCTGTCGTTGAAAAACAGATTGGAAGACTTGACTCCAAGTCTAATCTTTGGAATAGCTGAATCTTTTAGCTAGCTTATCCTTCTCTTCATGCCAAATTCGGAATACAGGCCAGGATCCTCAAAATCATCTTCGGCAAAGTGATCGATGCAGATTGTACTCCACTCACTTGGCCGGCCCTTGCCACTCCGCGTGAGCCCGCGTGAGCTTTACATTTGCGACCCACAATTTCCGTAGATTTTCATCTTTAGGAAAATGATGTAGGCTTAGACCATCTTTAGGGGTCTTGCTACATCCCTCAACTATACACCGATTAGGCATTATTGATGAAACTGTGTCCCAAAATCAAAGTTGTTGTGAGGAATTAAACACACGACAATACGCAATGCAAATGGTCGATGCGGTGAATATCATGCTCGGCACCGGGATGGGCCTGCCGGGGGCCTCCGGGCGCGCACGGTATAGGTTAGTGGAATATTTTCCCTTACTTTTCATGGGTCACAGATCACGTGATCACGATGTCGCTTCGATGGGTTTTTTTTAGGGGCAGGGCTTATGACTGTGTAAATCAGCAAAAATGTACTTTTCAAATGATTATAAAATATGACTGAATGCATAAACAATTGTGTGATGGATATTTTTTGGCTCCTGATGACACCTTCCTACGAAAAATGGGCAATTATTTTTTTATTTTAGTGACCCTTTAAGTTAAAGTCTTCATCTTACCTCGACTGACCGACTCGTATTACTCTTTTTTTAAATCTCTTTTGTGTATGTGTGCGTGTGAGGGGGTGCGCGCGGGTGTGTGTGTATGTTTGTAAACAGAAGGTGGGAATTAGGATTTCTTGAGCGGGTAAATCGTTTTTATACAGCATCATGAATGTAATTCGTTGAAATGCATGTCCTACCAAAAGAAAAATGAAAAAAAAAAAGGAAGTAATCTGGTGGTAGATATCAGTGATATGCTGTTCTTAGGGTTTAAAGTCATGGAAGTAGTAAACGTAGCGTTACATCAAGAAAGTAAAGCTTCTTTTCTCATTTGTGATAGTGAAGAAAGAATACGAAAAATAACCAAAGCTCGAGTGGGAAGTAATACAGTGCTAGCACTAGCTTTGCTTTGCTTTTTGTTACAACATATTCAACCTCCTATATTAATGCAATGCCAAAACTAAGGCCAAAATAGCAGTTCTACCGTAGAACAGGAATGTGTACCCCATACATTAATACAACATGACAAAACTGAACTGTCTCTTCTTTACACTGCTTGCTCTTATTGTTGAACTTTATTAGCCCATGACCTGGCATACCCATTGATCAAAACTGGTGTATCGAAAAAAAAGGTGATATCTGTTTTCCCCTTTTTGTCATAATTGGCACATGTTACAATATTGATTTCAAAGACACAATGTTTTACTGATCACAACTGGAATAATTTATACTCATGTATATAACATCTCAGTGACTTTACATTAATTTGATATATGGAAAAGACCTTTTACTCGAAAAAATGGCACCAAAAACATTTTTCCGAAATTTTAGGCCTGGAAATCTGTCAGAATACTCAATATTATCAAAACCAAATTTCATATATTATTTATATAAACACAACACTAAAAGTAATTCCCCCTTTAATAATCGCCCTACTCCTTACTCCTAACAATACTAATACATGTACTACTGTTACTACTAATAATACTTCTACAACTACGACTAATGATACTACTTCAACAACTACTACTGCTGCTACTACTTCTACTACTACTACATGTACTGATGCTGCTACTGCTACTACTACTACTACTACTTTCATTACTACTGTTTCCACTAGTACTACTAATACTACTACGTCCGCTACTTCAGTTATTGCTACTACTACTGGTATAACAAAAAATAATATTACTACCTTGATTATCACTAATCCTTCTACTACCTCCTACTACTAACCCCTCCTCTTCTACTGCTACTACCGTTGCTATTACTATTACTACTTCTACTACTACTTCCACTACTGCTACTACTGCTACTAGTATTAATACTACTATAGTGCTGCTGCTATTATTACCACTACGACTACTACAACGTGGACTTCTAAACATTTGTATGTATACTACTACTACGACTACTACTGCTGCTGCTGCTACTACTTCTACCACTCCTACTATTACTACATCTAAAACTAATATTAGTTCTACTTCCACAACAACTATTTTTTAATACTACAGATACAGCATGTCTTTGATTTTCTTTTTAAGTTCTGCCCAAGATTTATGTTCCAAATTGAGGCATGGATGCACATTACATGATTGGTGTTTATAATGAATTGGAAGAGATTGAGGAAAGCCTCGGGTAAATGCAATAATAAAAATGAATGACATATGTACCCTTTTTTCTAACTTTCCTGCTTATTATGTATATGCCGAATTCCATCTTTTTATGGAAAATGCACAAGTATTTCCCCATTCGGTTGGACTATTTTCCCAGGTTCAGATCACATGAGCGTTGCTGCAGCTTAACTGTTGACCCAATTATGCGTTGAGTAGCGGTCCAATCAACGTGCGTCTACAGAACTGTACCTCCTTATTTGCATGTGGATGGGCATAAGTTCCTTTGAAATTATTCATCTAGGAACCGTTTTTTGCAAGGCGACTGACATAAACAAACCAGCTACCTCGCACCCTCCGCATATGAATGAAAGTTGTATTCTTTCTTCAACATCCAGGAATTGCCCTGTGAAAGTTGACTCCATCTTTATGAATATTAATTCCATGCTTCGCCACACTGCAAAAACCATGGTGTTAATTTCACATCATCTCGATATCAATATTAAGCTACACCAGATAAGTGATAAAAACAACACCAGTTTGATATTGGTCTACACCACATACTTTGATTAGAAACCGGTGTTGTTTTAACACTTATCTGGTGAAGCCCAATATAGATACCGAGATGGTGTCGCATTCCGTGCAGCACCTTTTGATTTGCATATGTTCTTCTGCGTCGTGACTGTGATATAATGATTCAGAAGCCCTGTAGGAAACACATCGACTATACACTGTACATGTTAGTTCGAGAGGGAAAACTATAATAGAGTGATTTTTATGTGTACCTTGAAATCGCTTTGATAGGTGTGGATAATGAAAATATCCACTTTCTGCACTTTGAAGCAATGCAAATTTGTTATGATATTGGTAACATTATAGCGCTCCAAAGGGGATTAATGGGCTTGCTGAACACTTCTACTTGAATAAGAAGATAATAGTGCAACTGAAAATCTTACTTTCAACAATAAGATCTGATACTAAGTTGGTTCATAAGACATTTCTGAGGTTGGCCTTACAGGTAAATGAGCCTTTCAATCCCGTTTTATGTTTCTGGATATAGAGTAGGCTATATCTCCTTTTTTCGGTAAAAAGCAGTTTCGCATAAAGAAATAACGATTAGATTTAACGCCAATATAGCTGGTGAATCAAATGTCACATGAAACTATATGAAGAGGGTGAAGGGTTTTGTTATATTGATATACAATATTATACATGTTCCTCTGAAATACATTCAGATCAGTGATGGTATCTTTCTTGGAAACTCGAATTCTGAACTATCAAACTAATTCTGATATGCATATAACTATTTCACTCGATCGGAGTTTCAATAAATATATCTAGAGATTACACTTCCGAAATGTAAACTAAATTTCATACAATCAAAATAATAAACCAACATCGCAATAACATTATAGGATGGTATATTGCGTTTCTGGCAGGAACCCAAGATTCACGAATAAAGCCGCAGTGGAATTATTTTATGCGTTTGAACCTTTTATTAACATCGATGACGTGCATTAGTCGGTAAACAGGTATTTGAGGTGATCAAGGGAGCCAAATGACACGTGAACTTAACGTGCAATGTATCCATTAGCATCAAAAACTCCATGTATATGGCAAATTTATGCTTTTTGGAAAAGGTGCACTATTATTTATCTATTCCGCTGGACTACTTTCCCAGGTCCACATGAGCGTTGCGGCAGCCTGTCAACCCAATTTGCGTTGAGGAGCCAGTGGTCCAATCAACGTGCGTCTACAAAACTGTACCCTTTAATTTAATTTCCATATGAATGTACACAATTCCCTTTGTATACCGTTCTATGGCGACTCGAATATCAGGAATATTCAATCTGAGCGTCGTCAGTTTCCTTCTTACATACATCAGTCAGCTGCCTCGCCTTTGCTGCCGCACCCTCTAATTTGTATATGAACGCGGATAGGTTGTTTTCTACTGCAAGTTGACTCTTTATGAACATTCATACCAAGTATTGCCAAGTATATGGGATCTGCCTTGTATTATGTCGCTAGTATAGTGGGAGGGGTGATTAGCCGTTCGTTGCCAGGTTCGTTTCGTGGGGTCGTCTTCGGTTGGCTATGGGCATCCTCTCAGGTCCTTTGTATTGTTTTGTTAGCTGCTCTCTTTATTTTACTTTTATCTTAGCTGCTCTCTTTATTTTATTTTTATCTGTTGTTGTTGGGGGTTTTTCTTTTGTTTTTGTAATTATTATCCATATTTTATGATTATCCTGATTTTGTACCTGATTTGTTGCATTTTGTAAAATTCAATAAATACATAAAAAAAAAAAAAAAGTATTGCCAAGTATAGACCAATCAGGTGCGTCAGTTTTGTACCGCACCCTCTAATTTGCATATTTGATTCTGCGTCATGACTATAATCGAATGAAGCGGAAGCCTTTTATTTGGAAATACGTCGACTCTTACATTTAACACGTCAATTGGAGAGGCTATACCAGAATGTAATAAGCAAAATTATTTGTGTATACTTAGTTTCAGGGTGTCTAGTCTTAATTTGTGTGAAAATTCAAATGTGCACTTTCTGCTTTCTGATCCAATGCTAATTTGTTTCTGAGGATAATGGTCAAATTATTGCGGCAAATGCTCCGGGATAGTATGATTAAAAGCTGTGCTGCAAAACGAATTAACGGGTTTCCTGGCATGTCGCGAACTGATGAATCCAACTAAATTCAAAAGATTATGATGGACACGTTGATATCCTGACTCCTACCAGAATAATTATGAAAGTCAATCCATTTTCCTACGTTTCTAATCAACACGTTCATGAAAGATTATTGTGGAAATCTTTGGAATTTCGCTATAGTTTAATTTAATTTATGCATTATGGTATACAAAATATTAAATAATCTTGCTCCAAACTATTTGACTAAAAATATTACTTTCAAACGTCCAATTGTGCACTACGGTCTAACCAGTATTTAAATCTGCCTAAACCCAACACAAATAGCTGCAATAGAACATTTTTCTACAGAGCAGTTTCATGTTATAATATGCTACCTACTGAAATTAGAAATGCTACAACTTTAGGATCCTTTAAAATACTCCTTAATAATTATCTTGAACAAACACATCCATGAACAAAATTTTGACATTCACTGTGAATATGCTTGTTTTTAAACCATTAATATACTCTTTGAATATTGTTTAGATTAGTATTTACCTTAGTTTTTATTGCGTTTTCTTTGTTGTTGTTTTATGCTTTGTTAGAAGTATGCAATGATTAACTGTTATAATTAATCGTAGGACCCCAAGGAAGACCAGTGTTATTCTAATAATAACGTTGAATTTGGGCCATCCTCCGTATCTCATTTTCTCGATGTACATGATTTTGATGTCTACCTATCTTGTATATGTTTTTATATGATTCGGAAATAAATACAAACAAACCACCACTATTTCTACTACTACTACAACAACAACTGCTGCTACTACAACTATTACTACCACCACCACCACCTCCATTACTACTATTACCTAAACTATGACTACACGTGCTTTCTACTACTGCTACTACTGCTACTAATACTACTACTACGACTACTACGACTACTATTACTACGACGACGACGACGAATACTACTACTACTACTAATTCGACTACTACTACTACTACTAGTACTACTACTACGTCTACTACTACCACTACTACAACTACTACTCCTACAACTTCTACTACTGCTACTGCTACTTCCACTACTACTGATTCTACTACTTCTAATACCTCTACCACTACTTCTATTTCTAGTACTACTACTACTGCGACTACAAACACTAATACTTCTTCTACTATTAATATATATTATTCTACTTCTATCACTCTACGTATTGTACTATTACTACTACTACTACTGCTGCTACTTTTACTGCTACTACTACTATGGTGCTGTTACTGGTTTTTATTACTACTACAACTGCTATTTGAAATATAAAAAACTTTTTTGTGATAGTGAAGAAGGAAAACCAAAAATAATCAATGGTCGAAACTAACGTATTACAGTGTCGCTTGATAGATACAACATACTACACCGCCTAGATTAATACACTACCTAAACTGAGACCCAAATATCAGTTCTACCGTTACAAGCAGTTGTGCCAACCTCATGAATGCAACACTACAAAAGTTGACATACCTCTTGCTTACAATGCCTTGCATCTATTGTTGAACTGTAAAAGCCCTTGACTTGACGGATCTATTGATTCAAAGAACTGTGATAGTTCAAAATATTTCTAATCATAAAAATAAATCAAGAATATGACGGAACGTTGTCTCCTTGGTAACTTGCGTGCTGGGGATTAGGGGACTTGACGGTACGGTAGTACAATTAGATCTCTTCGCTAACCTCTGTTGTTAATTTGTATTTCATTTTGGTTGAAAATCTGGATGATGGCAATATGAACATAATGCCTATTTTGGACGGCACTTCCGATTTGAATGAATGATAAAAGCACAGAGTTTGGTATCGTTGCAGGGCGGTCTTTCATGTATTAGAATTTACAATGTGTAAGAAATTTGTTCTAATACTATAGCATTGGCAACTCTCGTGGGTAAATTTACATAATGTGAGGAATCAATTGAATTGACTGAAATAATTTATCAAACCGGAGACATGAAATGTATTGCTGACTTCTGCAAATAATTGATATTGATCTCTGTAGGATTTTTGGCTTCAAATACATTTACTAAAGTGTGTAAATTTTGAATCATTTACCTTATTCTGGTTTGAAAGCAGAATTTCAATTTTCAATACTCCTCTGTCCCTCAAAGAAAATAAATAACTGCGAAGGGGTTGCAAGGGCTGCCTGTCGTTGTTTGTACCTGGTGTAGCCGAAAACCACTCAACCCGCCTCCGTGGTCTAGTGGTTAAGGTCTTTGGCGTACAGTGCCAAAGACCCGGGTTCGACTCCCGGCGGAGACAGTTTTTGCAAACCCTGCAGTTATTTCCACAGAAAGGAACTCAGTAAGGAGGAACAATGCATTTAGCTACGCAAATTATTTCAATCAATTCAATTGATTTCTAACATTATGTAAATTTACCCACTGGAGTTGCCAATGCTATAGTATTACAACAAATTTCTCACACATTATATATATATATATATATATATATATATATATATATATATATATATATATATTCATCGTACTGTTGTTAATGACACAATTGATAGGAATAATAAAAGTCAACCAAATTCATAATTTATAATTTACAATTCATGAAGAGAAAGATTAAAAGGAACATTCGTCGCCATCCCCCCGCCCCCCTTCCCTCGTGATCTAAACTACTTGAAGAGTTTAGAATGGATACTTTAGATAAGCAGAATTCGATTTTTCTTTTTTTTTGTTTTACCTTTTATTAGTATAAGAAAGATAACTCATTATGAACGTAACAGAAATACTCTACATCACAACCATTAGCTAAATAAAAGGCGTTTAAATCATGAAGGGTAATTTGTTGCTATACAACTTCACTTAAATTATTTAAAGTTTGTACAGATACATATGATTTATCCATAACGGGTGTATTACTTAAGTATACACATTCCTAGCGATGTATAAAGTGAGATTTTAGCTTTAGAACGGCAATATAGTTATACAATTATAATTTATGTACTTTGATATCTAGCTATTAAGACCAAACCTGGAATAATGATAATAACAATGACATGTGACTTATGAGCTGCTTTTTTCTAATTCGAATCTCTTATTTTCTTATGATATCTCGGTTTATTCACTCATACATTTCTAACCATGAACTTTCGTTATGAACATCAATATCTTTATCTTTTAACTTTGCAAGAATTAAAATACTAATTGTGACCAGTACAACATTACGTCACTGAAACCAACCAAATGTATATGGCGCAGTGCCCTTAATGACAAAATGAGCGCAAAGTATAAATATGTGCAAAATGAGATAAGGTTACAATTGGAAGCATCTTACTAATATATATATTAACTCATTGACTTCAATTAATTAAATAAATGGAATTGCTATTTTTTTTTGTTTTACCTTTTATAATTCTTAACATATCAAAATTCGATTTTATTCATTGAATTTAGGACAAAGTATGCAGGAAATATATATTTCTTTTTAATAGAGAGGACACAACGAACCTCAGGCAACGAATTATTGGTGGCCCTGCCCTATATCCAGAATTAATCAGCATCAAAAACTCTAGGTATATGCCAAATTACATGTTTTTGCGAAAAGGTGCCCAATAATTTTATTTCACTATTCTGCTGGACTATTTTCCCAGGTCCTGGGCGTTGCTGCCGCCTGAGCTTTAAGCTGTGTTGAGTAGCGGTCCAATCAACGTACGCCTACAAAACGGCAATGATATTATGGAATGGTTTGTTCCTCTTCTGGAGGGACTGAACGTTACAAAAGTTATCGTGTTTAATGACATACCGACCGTGAAATTCTCTTTGTGCGTTTCAACCTTTAACCTCGATGAGGTGCAGGTAAACATGAATTTGAAGTAAGTAGGGTCCATGGAGTAAGTAAGAGACAGAAATCGAAACTGAACTTAAAGTGCAATGTATTTATTACTATCCAAAATTTTACGAAAGTCCTCTTGCTCGCTTTCCAGCAGCCCGACCATCAATGGCCAATATTTCTGTTCAATCCTTTTCTGATGATGTGCACTACATAATTCAGTTCGCATTGTATGCACCTCTCCCCCATCATGTGTAGTATTTGTTCTTTTGAGATATTCTTCAAACATGGTACCCTCAACAACCTGACATCACATTTAGACCGCTTCTAGTCTTTTGCGATTCTTACTACACAAAGTCCATCATTCAGTTGGATTTAGCAGTAGTGACTGACTATACATAGCATTTTTGGAACATTATTTTCAAGGTTTAGTTTAGTGATTTATCACACCAATACAACTCCAAAAATCACTATTACTACCCCCATACATATCGCCAGCATCACCACGACCTGCTACTGTTGATAGTTTCAATTTCAATTCATTCAATTTATTTCAATAATTTTTAGAAAAAGCTACATTTACAACAACAAAAAAATACAGACGAATAACAGTAAAGTGGTGCATGAATGAGGAGACAGCATAGGAATATTGGTGCCGCCACCAAAAAATGGAATTTCTCTCCCAGAATTCATTAAATCCTGTTGTTCCCTTTACTTATTTAAAGCCAAAGTTAAAACGATGTTACTATCGGAATATGCAAGGTAAAATTTCTCTGTCAACTCTTCATCATCATTATCATCATCATCACCGTTATCATCATCATTTCATCACCAATATGCTTTTAACTTAGGATTTCAATTATTTATCCATTCTGCTTATTTAAACATGTTTTAGCTATTTCATAATATTTGTCTGGGGCTGCC
The DNA here is from genome assembly GCA_025617745.1 of Heliocidaris erythrogramma. Lineage (NCBI taxonomy): Eukaryota > Metazoa > Echinodermata > Echinoidea > Camarodonta > Echinometridae > Heliocidaris > Heliocidaris erythrogramma. Next base: position 2,602,197 of record CM046873.1, read on the forward strand.
ACATTCTCAAGCAAATTGTTTATAATGGCAGTCCTTCTTCCGCTAATGATTTTATATTTGATGAATTACAATAATATGACAATTTATCATTTCGTGTTTGTTTTTGAAAAATGATTTTTACATATACTTCTTTATTTATTATTTATTGCAAAATGTACTTTTGTATTTTATTTTATATAATATTTTACCGAAAAATGTGGTTCTAATATATGTATGCACAAGAAAAATTAAAAAAAAAAATAAAAGTGTATAAACAACATGATACGAAAAAAATATACATACATAAATAAGAACGGAGAAACAAAGCAAAAATCAAACAATATAAAAGTAAGATTAAAGCCTGATCACACAAACTGTAAACTAAGTATTATAAGTATTTAGTATTAGTGATCCAACCTCTTTTTAAAATATTAAGATCAGGACTTCATTTGATATGTGAAAGGTGTCTTTTTCCAGATTTTGGGGCCCCTTGCAGAAGTTTTTTGCTACATTTTTTCTTGTGAACGGTAAAATGACAGTGGCATTGATACAAAACTTACCAGAGAGACTAAGGGGGTAGTTTTGTTAAAGCAGAAATACATAAAAACTGTTAATTAAAATCGGAGAGATCGGATACATTTAATATTTCCAAATGAAAAAAAATAATAGATAAGTATGAGCAAGGACATGGCAGGGGAAATAGCCAGTATATAATAGCCATTTTCTGTAATCAGAATAAACTAGACACTGAATAGTTAGTTGAAGAATCCCAGGCAACATTGCAGTATTAAAGCATTGTAGATCCATATCATTAATAATATTGTTGGTTTGTATAATATTCATATATATTTGATATTTTGGTAGAGCTTAAGTCAATGTGATCATTCCAAGATAATTTACTATCAGAATTAGTTACTCCTGAGAATTGCAGTAAAATAGAAACGCTAATAGTGCTGCTGCTGTTGATATGACAAACTCTACTACTATTTACTCCTATTACTACTTCTACTACTACTACTACCACTATACGCTTAACGCAGTAGTTACAACATACTAGACAGCCTGAATTAATGCACTTCCCAAACTGAGACCCAGTAGCAGTTCTACCGTTAAAACGTATTTGTGCCTACTTCATGACAACATTCAAAAGCTTACATACCACTTGACTATACACTGCCTTGCATCTATTGTTGAAATCTAACAGCCCTAGATTTGAAACAGCTTTTGATTCAAAACGTATGTATTGAACGAACTGTAGTCATGGTGATAGTGTTCAAAATATTTGTAATCATAGAAAGAAATAAAAAACATGAAAGAACGTTGTCTCCTTGGTAAATTTTTTTTAAACAGTAGATAAGGGGAACTTTCGGGTACGGTATAAAAGTTTCGGCAACTCCTGTGGTTTTATATTTTATACTCGTTGAGAATAAGCATAGTGACATTAGAAATACAAGACCTATTTTGGACAGCATTTATTTCCGACTTGAATGAATGATGACATTTCAGAGTTTGGTATCATTGCAGGGTGGTCTTTAAAACATGGCATGCATACAGAAATATGAATTTACATACATGATCACATATATGTCCAAACAAAGGAAGATAAGTAGATAACGACATTTTTGATATTTCATGCCTTAAACTGAGGATACATAGTTTGGTATTATCAAAATCCTTCATACTGATAACCGGTAGACCTCAAGTTGATCCTATTTTATCTGCTATCCTATCGGAGCGGAACATTCGACTATTTTAGAGGGGCGCAATGGTACATTTATCCAACCTCACAAATTTTCAGGCATGACAAAATTAACTGACTTTTCAATCAATGTGACGAGTTATTTCCAAGGTAAATTAAAATATATTGCTCTTAAAACATCATGAATTGTGATTGATTTTCCTGCTAACATCTCTTGTTATGTTTAAATTTTGAAGCCAACCTTCAATAGTGAATCAAAGGGAATATTTGGCCACGTGTCAAAGTCAATAGAGTGTAACGCCATTCTTAAAGTATGTTTTAAAATTATATCGGAAATCCCTTCAGCCATTAGCATGATTAGCTTATGTATGAATTATAAAAAAGAGCATGTCTAAAAATAATTAATCAAGATTAACGTAGTCGAATTTGTTAGCTCGCCCACTTCTCTCACTTGCAAGTATCTATAAATTCACTGTAGTGGTGTTAATGACACTTCAGTTAATATTTATTTATTTATTTATTTATTATGGTATATGATGATTGACCAGCAGCACAGGGGCTGAAGGGGTCAATTTACAATCAGATATATATGTGCATATATACAACAGAATCACGTCAAGTATATAAAAAGATACATAATTGGAAGCAAAACGAAAATACTAAGATTTACGCTACACAAATAATAAGATAACAAGTGTGAAAAGTGGGAGAAAGAAAGAAGAAGTAAAGAATATGAAAGAAAAGGGAAAAGAAAGAAAGAAGGAGACATTTACAGAGAAAGGAGAAGATTTGGGAGGAATACATAAATATAACCAAGTTAGAAAGCCATAACCATGCAAAATGAGTCATTACATCTAGGCATGGAATCTGAGAAGTGAAAATGTTTGGGATGCAAAGCGTGGGGGGGGGGGGGTTATTTTAAGATTCTGGCAAGGTCAGGGATGGTGGATTTTCGATATTGTTCTGTATTGCATTTAATTGTAGGGAAGCCAGTCATGTACGAAGCTGTCTTACATTTGAATTACATCTAGGGACGGGAAGAAGGTGTTTGTGGTGATCAGAGTTTTTGAGTTTTTGTCCAAAGCTTAGCAAAAGAGAATCTCTTCTATCAGATAGAGTAGTGAGTTTAGTTATGGCAAGGGCATTGGCATAAGTCACGTTATAGCCTACAATTATTTTGGGGGCCCGCTTTTGAACAAATTTCAATTTATTATTCTCATTTAGGGTAATTGAGTTGTCACAGTGCCAAACAGGGGAACCATTATATTCGAGTATGGGTCTTATGTACGTAGTGTAGACAGTTACCATATCTACCAGGCTTTGCCTTAGATTTTCTAAGGATACATAGTGTGTACAATCTTCTGGATGCTTTTGACACCATATCTGAGATGTGTAAGTTCCATTTTAGATCATTCTGAATTGTGATTCCGAGTAGTTTGAGATTTTGAACAACATTGAGTTGGGTTGAGTTAAGCTGGAAGTCGGTCCTGGGGTTTAAGTTCCTTAAAAATGATATGGTCATGAGGTTACATTTGGATGGTTTGGGGAGCACGTCATTATTATTACACCATATTGAAAGACGATCTAATACAGATTGCAATGTAGGGTCAGCATTACGCTTCACAATTTCTCCAAGTCTCAAATCATCAACGTATTTCCATCGATTCTCCCAATCATTCACAGCATCATTAACAAGAATCAGAAACAAAACCGGACCCAACTTGGTACCCTGTGGTACGCCACAGGATACCTCTAGTAGGGGAGAGTAGTAATTACAGACTTTGGTGCTCTGAGTACGTGCAGTTAGGAAGCTGCAAATAATTCGGACGATCGATCTGCGTACACCTAAGAGGATGAGCTTCTTGACTACAACTGAATGATATAAATAGTAAAACTCAATCAAAGTCATAATTTACAGTTGATGAAGAGACGGATTGCATGAACAGTCGTTGCCCTGACAACAAACATAAAACCGAAATAAAGGGCAGGTTTAGCCTGGCTTTAAACCACACTTTGACCGTGGTTTAATTTAAACCGAAGTTCAGAATATGGGCGATAATGTTTTACTGATAATTATTACAAGTACTGTACTCATAACACATTAGTGGCATGATAAGGGCAGGTTTAGACTGGGTTTGAACCACACTTAGACCGCAGTTTAATTCCTAATAACTTTATAATATTATATGGAATGCAACTTTATTTGAAAACATGGGCATCTAAAGCACTTGTCCGAATTTTGAGTTCTGGAGCCTAATCATATAGAACATATACCCTGTGGTGGACATTTTCTTTTTTTTAAATGAGCATAACTGACCTCAATTCCCGAATTATAGGTGGCCCTATATCCAGAATTGATGTGTGTGTGTAATTGGGTTTTCACAGACGTGTATCAATAAAATATGATTGTTTACGTCTGGGGACCGACCATTAACGTCATCATCCGAAACACGTGACTCAGTGTCGAACCTGGATCCGCTAAATCAGTTAAAAACTTCCACTGTTAGCTGGATTACAGGTGCACGCCACAAGGCCCAGTTAAGCATCAAAAACTCTATGTATACGCTAAATTCCATGTTTTTTATGAATAAGTGCACAGTTAGCTTACTACTCGGCTAGACTAATTTCCCAGGTCAACATGAGCGGTGCTGCAGCTTGTCGACCCAGTTTTCGTTGAGGAGCTGTCCAATCAACACGCATCTACAAAACTTAACCCTTTAATTTGCATATGAATGTGTACAACTTCCTTTGTAGTTTAACATCTAGAAATCGTTCCATGCAAGACGACTCCAATGTCATGTATATTCAAATTAAGCGTCGTCAGTTGTCTTCTTATTTACACCAATCAGCTGCGTCGCCTCTGCCATGTCTGCTGCCGCACCCTTTGATTTGCATGTGAATGCGAATAACTTGCAATTTATTTTAATATATTGGAATCGCCCTGTGCTTCTTGTTTGTTGAAGATCTGTTTTTTACAGACATGTATCAAGTCTGGGACCGACCTATAACGTCACCATCCGAGGTTGTGATAGTTGACTCAATCTTTATGAATATTCATATCAATCGCTACCAGTGTTCTTTTATCAGCCACACATTTTGATTCGCATGTTATTTTCTGCATCATGACTATATGATTAAGAAGCCCTGTTGGAAGTCCGTGAACTCTTACACTAAATATGTTAGTTCTAGATGCTATCCAAGAATTTAAGAAGCAAAATATGAGTGTATACTTACTTTCAAATTGTCTTGTCTTGACAGGTGTAAAAATCAAAATGTCCAATTTCTGCTTTCTGATCCAATGAAAATTTGTTTCTGATGATAATGGTCAAATTATTGCAGCCATTACTCCAGGATAGTATGATAAATAGCTGTGCTGCAAAACGTAGTGATTGGTTTCCTGGTACTAGTATGTCGTCGAACTGATGACTCCAACTAAATTCAAAAGATTATAGATAGATTATAGTATTATAGGAGATCCGAGTGAAACTTCCACTTACACCACTAAGTTCCAGAATTATTTTTTTTTAAAGGACATATATTAAATTTAGTTAAAAGGCAGACGTGCCTTTAAATTCCATGTTCTGTGTCTGGATATAGAGAAGGCTTTGGTTTTTCACTTCGGTGAATAACAGTGCTGCATGAAGAAATGACGAATAGACTCCTGGTCCGTATAAAATTGATGAATCCAGTGTCATATAAAACTATATTCCTCCCAAGGAGGGTGTATGCTTTTTAGTGTCTTTGTAGAAAAGAAGTTTAATCAGGAATACATGTAGATGAGTTCGGATATCTAATAGATAACTGCCCAATTCTTAAAAAGTCTAATTCTGCACGTTCAAAACTGTCACTGGTCTGCGCTTAAATCTAGTATTCAGAGCTCCCGATGTGTATCTGTCGCCCTTCCAAATGCAAACTAAATTTCAAACTGACTGCAAAAGGCAATATCATATTTTGGGGTGATTTGTTCCGCTTCTAGTAGTAACCCAACGAAAGATTATGAAGAGACCATGAAATTCTTTTGTGCTTTCTAACCTTTAACCTTGATGACGTGCATTAATTGTAAACAGGCATTGGCAGAGATCAAGGAACAGGAATATTAACATGCAATATATTTACTATCTATCTTCTGTACAGAAAATACCACTTCTACTACCACTTCTGCTACCAGTACCACTATCATCACCACTATAAATACTATTACATGTATTATCTATGCCGCTACCACTACCACCACTATAATACTTGGTCAGCACGACTCCTACTAAAATTACTATTATCTAGATTATCCACATTAATTAATATTACCATTCGTGTTGGTGCTGCTGTTGCTACTACTTCTACTAGATCTACAGCAAAAACAACAATAATAACAACATTTACTACTACTACTACCACTGATACTACTACTTCTTATTCTTCTTCTTCTACTACTACTACTACTATAATACAACTACTACTACTACAACAACTAAAATTACAATAACTATTACTAATACTGCTCCTACTAATACGAATAATAATACTTCTACTACTATTACTACTACTACTATAATACTACTAATAATGATAATACCTCTACAACAACAACTACTATTACTACTGCTACTATACTACTACTACTATTACTACTACTACTACTACTACTACTATTACTACTGCCACGACTACTATACTACCACTACTTATAATACTGCCGTTGCTGCTCCTACTACTACTCCTACTCCTCCTACTACTACTACTGCTATAACAATAAACACTACTACCACCACTGCTACAAAACAACAACAACTACTCCTACAACTAAAATTACAACTATTACTATTAATGCGACTTCTAATAATAATACGAATACGAATACTTCTACTACTATTACTACTACTACTACTACTATATCACTACTATTAATACTGATACTTCTACAACAACTACTACTACTGCTGCTGCTACTACTGTACTACTACTACTACTAATGTTAATACTTCTACTACTACTATTACCACTACTATACTACTACTACTACTACTACCAATACTATTACTCCAACTAGTGTATCTACCCTTGGAGCTGTTGCTACCACCACTACTGCTACTAGTAGTAGTAGTTTTACTACAACAACTACAACAACAACAACTACTACTACTTCTAGTTTTACTACTACGACTGATAGGATGTCCGATGTTCCTTTGCTCCATGCATCTCTTCCTACTTTGCAAATCATGATTTTTAGTCATTTCTTTTTTCTTTCTTTTTTTTCATTTTTCATTGTTTAACAACAGAACAGAAAAGTTATTTTGGCCTCATTTCATTTTGACTGAAAGCATGTTTCAACAGGTTTTTGTTTGTTTCCTTTCAATTAAATTAAATTCAATAAAGGTTTGTTAAACACAATTAGCAGTAAACAGACTGAATTGTACATGTTTTACAGCCATCGAATTTTATTTAATGTTTTCTTTTACAGTTTTGAATTTCAGTTATTCATAATATCATTGAAAATATACATGATAAAATGCTTTACTTTATATATACACTCATTGATATGTTGATTTATGATTCATGTATTTTCATCGAGTGGAATCAAGTTTTGTTTTGCTATTGTTTCATTTGTTTCTTTGTTTGTTAGATTTTTTTTTCGTTTTTGGTTTGTGCTTTTTTATATCGATAGAAAAATAAATTATGAACAAAACTGATGTTGATCAAAAATGTCCTTTAGTAAAGATCCTATTGTCGTAATTGACTCACTGCCTGATAGAAACTCAAAGTCATACATCGTACTATTAATCAAATATGTGCAGTCCAATGTTGTATTTCAGCAGACCTCCTGAAGTGTATATTATATCTGTCAGACAAATTAAATGTAAACCTCTTACACTAAGCATGCTCATAGCTTACAGTCACGTACTAAACCGCAGTAATATTATGCCATGGTTTGTTCCATTTTCTGGTAGAAACCCAACAAAAGGCAGCATATCTAATGATAAAGCAACCGTGAATTGCTTTTATCCACGTTAACCCAGGGGCGGCTGAACGTCTTTCAAGGGGGGGGGGCATGAACAAAAAGGGACACCTTCAAAAAGGGTGAAAACAAGGCTGAAAATGCCACTTTGAGACATTAGTATACCGCTACATTACACTGTCGAGGGGCATTTTCGACACATTAATATTATGTCTTAGCATGGTGTTATATAAAAACTACTTTGCAGTTGAGTGTAATATTCTGATGAAGATATTTTGACTAGCAGCGATTCTCCTAATATGATAAGAAGGCAATGGTAAATGCAAGCGAGCATAGCAAACGAGCTTTGGAAACATTTGAGAAAAAAATTGTACTCCTTCCTGTTAAAATTTAGAGGCACCTACTGCTGATTCTTGTATAATTTAGAGAATTGTGCCCCTCCTGTCCCCTGCTCCACTGCCTCTCATTGTGCTAGGTATATGGTATTTTGTGGACTTTAGGGCACAGTTTGTAAGCGACATCGGAATATATATGTAGAATTATATTAAATATACATATATATATAGGTAGGCTATATAGGGCAGTTATCAAAAGGGAAAATAATACTATTAAAAAGGAAAAGGGCCACTGATCAGAAGTAAAAGGGGCACTTAAAAAGGGGCATTTATCATAAGGAAAAAGACACTTATCTGAGCTTAAAATGGTCACTTATCAGAGGTGAAAAAGGGCACTTATAAGAAGGGAAAATTGTACTATTAGAACGGAAAATGGGCACTAATCAGACGAAAAACCAAGGTACAGATTTCAAAAGGGGCAGTAATGTCTGAACTTAGAGGGGGCACTTATCAGAAGGTGAAATGGGCATTTATGAGAAAGAACAAGGGGCGCAGTTATACGAAGAAAAAGGGGCATCTATCCGAAGTGAAAAGGCACTTATGAGGAGGAAAAATTGCACTATTAGAACGGGAAATGGGCACTAATTAGACGAAAAAGGGGCAATTATTACATTTCATAAGGGGCAGTAATGTCTGTGTTTAAGGGGGCACTTATCAGAAGGTGAAATGGGCATTTATGAGAAAGAAGAAGGGGCGCAGTTATACGAAGGAAAAGGGGCATCTATCAGAAGTGTAAAAGGCACTTATCAGGAGGAAAAATTGCACTATTAGAACGGGAAATGGGCACTTATTATTACATTTCATAAGGGGCAGTAATGTCTGAGGTTAAAGGGGGCACTTATCAGAAGGTAAAAAGGGCACTTATTAGAAAGTAAAAGGGGACTATGCGAAGAAAAGGGGACACATATCAGCAGTGAAAAGGAGCTACATGGATTTAACATACCATGTATTTACTACATGTACTATCCAACTATGCTACATGGATTTAACATGCCATGTATTTACTACATGTACTATCCAACTATGCTACATGGATTTAACATGCCATGTATTTACTACAAGTATTATCCAACTATGCTACATGGATTTAACATGCCATGTATTTACTACATGTACTAAACAACTATGCTACATGGATTTAACATGCCATGTATTTACTACATGTACTAAACAACTATGCTACATGGATTTAACATGCCATGTATTTACTACATGTACTATCCAACTATGCTACATGGATTTAACATGCCATGTATTTACTACATGTACTATCCAACTATGCTACATGGATTTAACATGCCATGTATTTACTACATGTACTAAACAACTATGCTACATGGATTTAACATGCCATGTATTTACTACATGTACTATACAACTATGCTACATGGATTTAACATGCCATGTATTTACTACATGTACTATCCAACTATGCTACATGGATTTAACATGTCATGTATTTACTACATGTACTATCCAACTATGCTACATGGATTTAACATGCCATGTATTTACTACATGTACTATCCAACTATGCTACATGGATTTAACATGCCATGTATTTACTACATGTACTATCCAACTATGCTACATGGATTTAAAAATGCCGTGTATTTACTACATGTACTATCCAACTATGCTACATGGATTTAACATGCCATGTATTTACTACATGTACTATCCAACTATGCTACATGGATTTAACATACCATGTATTTACTACATGTACTATCCAACTATGCTACATGGATTTAACATGCCATGTATTTACTACATGTACTATCCAACTATGCTACATGGATTTAACATGCCATGTATATACTACATGTACTATCCAACTATGCTACATGGATTTAACATGCCATGTATTTACTACATGTACTAAACAACTATGCTACATGGATTTAACATGCCATGTATTTACTACATGTACTAAACAACTATGCTACATGGATTTAACATGCCATGTATTTACTACATGTACTATCCAACTATGCTACATGGATTTAACATGCCATGTATTTACTACATGTACTATCCAACTATGCTACATGGATTTAACATGCCATGTATTTACTACATGTACTAAACAACTATGCTACATGGATTTAACATGCCATGTATTTACTACATGTACTATCCAACTATGCTACATGGATTTAACATGCCATGTATTTACTACATGTACTATCCAACTATGCTACATGGATTTAACATGCCATGTATTTACTACATGTACTATCCAACTATGCTACATGGATTTAACATGCCATGTATTTACTACATGTACTAAACAACTATGCTACATGGATTTAACATGCCATGTATTTACTACATGTACTATCAAACTATGCTACATGGATTTAAAAATGCCGTGTATTTACTACATGTACTATCCAACTATGCTACATGGATTTAACATGCCATGTATTTACTACATGTACTATCCAACTATGCTACATGGATTTAACATACCATGTATTTACTACATGTACTATCCAACTATGCTACATGGATTTAACATGCCATGTATTTACTACATGTACTATCCAACTATGCTACATGGATTTAACATGCCATGTATTTACTACAAGTATTATCCAACTATGCTACATGGATTTAACATGCCATGTATTTACTACATGTACTAAACAACTATGCTACATGGATTTAACATGCCATGTATTTACTACATGTACTAAACAACTATGCTACATGGATTTAACATGCCATGTATATACTACATGTACTATCCAACTATGCTACATGGATTTAACATGCCATGTATTTACTACATGTACTATCCAACTATGCTACATGGATTTAACATGCCATGTATTTACTACATGTACTAAACAACTATGCTACATGGATTTAACATGCCATGTATTTACTACATGTACTATCCAACTATGCTACATGGATTTAACATGCCATGTATTTACTACATGTACTATCCAACTATGCTACATGGATTTAACATGCCATGTATTTACTACATGTACTATCCAACTATGCTACATGGATTTAACATGCCATGTATTTACTACATGTACTATCCAACTATGCTACATGGATTTAACATGCCATGTATTTACTACATGTACTATCCAACTATGCTACATGGATTTAACATGCCATGTATTTACTACAAGTATTATCCAACTATGCTACATGGATTTAACATGCCATGTATTTACTACATGTACTAAACAACTATGCTACATGGATTTAACATGCCATGTATTTACTACATGTACTAAACAACTATGCTACATGGATTTAACATGCCATGTATTTACTACATGTACTAAACAACTATGCTACATGGATTTAACATGCCATGTATTTACTACATGTACTATCCAACTATGCTACATGGATTTAACATGCCATGTATTTACTACATGTACTATCCAACTATGCTACATGGATTTAACATGCCATGTATTTACTACATGTACTATCCAACTATGCTACATGGATTTAACATGCCATGTATTTACTACATGTACTATCCAACTATGCTACATGGATTTAACATGCCATGTATTTACTACATGTACTATCCAACTATGCTACATGGATTTAACATGCCATGTATTTACTACAAGTATTATCCAACTATGCTACATGGATTTAACATGCCATGTATTTACTACATGTACTAAACAACTATGCTACATGGATTTAACATGCCATGTATTTACTACATGTACTAAACAACTATGCTACATGGATTTAACATGCCATGTATTTACTACATGTACTATCCAACTATGCTACATGGATTTAACATGCCATGTATTTACTACATGTACTATCCAACTATGCTACATGGATTTAACATGCCATGTATTTACTACATGTACTAAACAACTATGCTACATGGATTTAACATGCCATGTATTTACTACATGTACTATCCAACTATGCTACATGGATTTAACATGCCATGTATTTACTACATGTACTATCCAACTATGCTACATGGATTTAACATGCCATGTATTTACTACATGTACTAAACAACTATGCTACATGGATTTAACATGCCATGTATTTACTACATGTACTATCCAACTATGCTACATGGATTTAACATGCCATGTATTTACTACAAGTATTATCCAACTATGCTACATGGATTTAACATGCCATGTATTTACTACATGTACTAAACAACTATGCTACATGGATTTAACATGCCATGTATTTACTACATGTACTAAACAACTATGCTACATGGATTTAACATGCCATGTATTTACTACATGTACTAAACAACTATGCTACATGGATTTAACATGCCATGTATTTACTACATGTACTATCCAACTATGCTACATGGATTTAACATGCCATGTATTTACTACATGTACTATCCAACTATGCTACATGGATTTAACATGCCATGTATTTACTACATGTACTATCCAACTATGCTACATGGATTTAACATGCCATGTATTTACTACATGTACTATCCAACTATGCTACATGGATTTAACATGCCATGTATTTACTACATGTACTATCCAACTATGCTACATGGATTTAACATGCCATGTATTTACTACAAGTATTATCCAACTATGCTACATGGATTTAACATGCCATGTATTTACTACATGTACTAAACAACTATGCTACATGGATTTAACATGCCATGTATTTACTACATGTACTAAACAACTATGCTACATGGATTTAACATGCCATGTATTTACTACATGTACTATCCAACTATGCTACATGGATTTAACATGCCATGTATTTACTACATGTACTATCCAACTATGCTACATGGATTTAACATGCCATGTATTTACTACATGTACTAAACAACTATGCTACATGGATTTAACATGCCATGTATTTACTACATGTACTATCCAACTATGCTACATGGATTTAACATGCCATGTATTTACTACATGTACTATCCAACTATGCTACATGGATTTAACATGCCATGTATTTACTACAAGTATTATCCAACTATGCTACATGGATTTAACATGCCATGTATTTACTACATGTACTAAACAACTATGCTACATGGATTTAACATGCCATGTATTTACTACATGTACTAAACAACTATGCTACATGGATTTAACATGCTATTTATTTACTACATGTACTATCCAACTATGCTACATGGATTTAACATGCCATGTATTTACTACATGTACTAAACAACTATGCTACATGGATTTAACATGCCATGTATTTACTACATGTACTATCCAACTATGCTACATGGATTTAACATGCCATGTATTTACTACATGTACTATCCAACTATGCTACATGGATTTAACATGCCATGTATTTACTACATGTACTATCCAACTATGCTACATGGATTTAACATGCCATGTATTTACTACATGTACTAAACAACTATGCTACATGGATTTAACATGCCATGTATTTACTACATGTACTATACAACTATGCTACATGGATTTAACATGCCATGTATTTACTACATGTACTATCAAACTATGCTACATGGATTTAAAAATGCCGTGTATTTACTACATGTACTATCCAACTATGCTACATGGATTTAACATGCCATGTATTTACTACATGTACTATCCAACTATGCTACATGGATTTAACATGCCATGTATTTACTACATGTACTATCAAACTATGCTACATGGATTTAAAAATGCCGTGTATTTACTACATGTACTATCCAACTATGCTACATGGATTTAACATGCCATGTATTTACTACATGTACTATCAAACTGTGCTACATGGATTTAACATGCCATATATTTACTACATGTACTAACAAACTATGCTACATGGATTTAACATACCATGTATTTACTACATGTACTATCCAACTATGCTACATGGATTTAACACGCCATGTATTTACTATCCAACTATGCTACATGGATTTAACATGCCATGTACTACATGTACTATCCAACTATACCACAGCAATACTACTACCACTATCACAACTCCTTCCAAAACTAACACTGCTACTGTTGGTTTATTGCATAAAATAAAGCATTGTATGACGTTGAATATTGTATAAATGCTGTGCAATGCCCTGACACTTTCTTATATTTCTTATTGTTATAGCTTATGGGCAGACTCCATCTATATAGGCCTACTGATGAAGTGCTTGTTATGCAAAATAACAGAAAAGCCGCCAGGGCGTCGAACTACATTCTGGCTTAAAGTAGATATTCAAAGAAAATCACAAATATGGCAATTAATGTATCACTAGAAACTGGGAAGCTTACAGATGGCAATCTTATAAGTTTTATGTCAACTGCGTATCTGGTGATTATAAAAACAACACAAATAAAAGCTCTTCTCAGCATCTGGAATATCCGAGGATTCGCCAGAAATATAGCGATGTTTTGATGTCGTCACACTCGGGATCGATCCTGCTTAAGCAGACGACGTCCTATAATGAATGAACGTAATTGCAATGCAATTATTTATCAAATTATAAAGAGTTTGGTGTATTTAAACATGACCTTATTTCACACCATTATAAAGGGAAAGTGAAACTGATTCTGATAGCTAAAACCGTTTGGTTGTAAATACATAGGAGAAGGGTCAATGATCAATGAAATAAACCCCACTTTCAAATTGAAAAGCCCTCCGAATAATAGCAGGATGGTATTCGTTCCCTCTTGAAACGCCGAACATGCCCCGGTGCAAGCAGCTGAAAATACAATGGCGTCTTATTTTGTTTACAAGTGACTGATTCCTTTATTTTTTTAACGCTGCATTTTTTCATCAAAATAATACCATACACGAAGTTAAGAGTGAGGCAACAGACTAACATTAAGACTGACGCTAGTGAAGGAAGAGAAATAAGTGAAGAGGAGATGACAAAATAGGCTCTGAAAAATGTGTAAGATGTTATGGGACATCGTCTGCTTAGACAGGACTGGTCCAGGGTGTGTCGTCACATATCTCAGCAGCGTTCGAGGAGCTCTTCAGCTGCTATATCGGGGGCTGTATTTTACCGTTTTATAATTGATAACAATCATTAATTCAAATGTTTCCAAGCGTTGAATTTGGATAACCTTGTTTAATTTATGCCATCTATGCAATAATAAGTATTAAGCCAATATTTAAAATCATTAACGTTCTACTTTAAAAGGGTGCTAAAACGTCAGTGCTTTCGCGTCTTTTGTTGGATTTCTACCAGAAGCAGAACAAACCATACAATAACATCACTGTGATGAAAATTACAATTTTCTTTTACAATTTGATAGAAAATAAGGAAACATTTGGGGGGAAGGCCAAGTTTGACTACAGCCATGTGGGATTTCTAAATCATTTTATTCAAGCCATTTAAGTAAAAGGCATCGATCAGTGACTGTTAATAGTTTGGGAAATAAAACGCGGGATCTATGGAAATTGGCCTGGCAGAGTATACATTCTACACATTTTCCCCTTCCATGCACCAAGTCTATTCTACACAAGAACACAGAAGTAAATAGACGGCTTCTGTAATGTATTCAAATGTTGCACATAATTTCTCTGAGCGCCTAGTGACGAGCTATTCCATTAACCTGATTTTTATAAATGTGCCTCAATGCTCGGAATCCAGTTTGCATACATTATTTGTTGCTATGTCCGACAAGCTTCCGGCAAGCTTTCAGGTTGTCAAGAACAACCTTTGTTTATAGGTATATATCAAATGTGTATACATTACCGAAGCGGTCTATTCTCTTGTTGGCAACTAAATCCTTCCCTAGTTTGATACTAATAAGCGAGTTCGTAATTGGCCCATGAGCAACTTTTCGCAAACGACCTTTCCCTTTTTTCCATTAGGATAGGCATCTTTTCAAAGAAAAATAATAAGTAAGCTTGCCCGACATAGCAACCTACAAAATTCAAACTCTATGAAAGAAAGACATCGTAGACCAGGTGACTAGATTAGCACTAGTCACTAACACTTGGGAAAGCGCATTGTTTGCAAGTTGACTATCATTTGGCAGACTGTAAAATACCAACCATCAATGAACACTTTGTTGCTTTTCAGTGGATTTAATGAAAAGTATAATTAAATGAATATATGAATAATCATTACATCACAGTCGACGCTTATCTCAGAGAATTTTAAACGAACATGCCAGTTTTTGCCACTTTATCTCAAATGACCTTTATCTGCTCATGCGTAAATCCTAATTACGAACTCACTTATTGGCAAGATTCTTTGTAAGGTTTCGTGAATATTAATTTAGTTGGCAACTTGGTAGTTGCAAACTAGACATAAAAGACTGTCAGTGCTGCACAAATAATTATGTAAAGTAACCTTACAAAAGCCATGTACTCTCTATTCATTCATTCTACCCATGCTGACTCCAACAGAAGGCAAACAATGGCTAGTTACCAACCAGCTGAGCTACATAGTTGGCAACTAGGGGTTTTTAGTTGCCTACTCGGGGTTTTTATGTACCAACTAGGGCCTAGTTGGTAACTAGCTTAGTAGGGTTTTAGGAATATGGGCCCTGATGTTTGGTAGATTTACGCTCTTCCTTTTCATTGTATCTACCTTGATTCATTTTAAATTAACGTAAAATTTGAACGCTAAACTAAAAGTCTAAAACACACATTTCTGGGGGAGTGAGAAGGGCCTATATTGAGTGTAAGCTCTTTTTAACATCCTACTATACAGCATTCATAGAGGATATCGTTTTATCGCTTTTCTGTTAGTACCATTAGAAATTATTAAAATTATCATGCATGACTATCACCAATAACATTTGCATACCACGTAGAATATATGTTTCCATATGGAAGTCAGTGATATATATGATTTTTAATGCATTTTCAATTGGGCGGCAATCAATAGATTCAGGGATTCAGGGATATTTTCAAATATCTTTAGAAAGAAAATATGTCATGCCACTATAGTTTTATGCTATATAATCACATGTGCTACATTATTTGGCACTCTAAAATAAAAAAAATGAGTACCTTTCAGACATTTGGCCAACATGTTATCATATCCACAATGTATCGTTGCATTTTGATATTAAAGTAGCCATTTACTGAGCTTCTATTAACTTGAGAAAGGTATTTAAAGCACCCTTTTCGACTCTAGTGAGTAGCTGGTCCTTTGGGCCCTTTTAGAACAAATACCAGGACCATGTGGTCTTTGGTGGGACTTAACCATTATACATATTTCATTTTAACTGTCTATAGTTGGTTTTCAACACCAAACGAATGTTTCTAACTCCAAGGTTGGCTCTGAAATGCATAAAGACAATGGCGGGCCACTAAACATAAAATTTGGGCACTGTTTATGCAAAATCAGTCGATGGCATCGTTCGTTTTGGGGTTTTTTTAGCGTTGGATTTTACTTAGGCATCCATGTTGAAAAAAAAAGGGAACACTATTTCCCATGAAGAGCCGTCTGTGTACTTAACTATGCACCCCAGAACAGTTTCCCTACAAGAAGTAACCCCTAGCTTGGACAATTACCCCAATACAATTTACGTGTAGGACAGCATCCACAGAGAACAATCACCCAAAAGGGCACACCCCGAGGGATAGATGATTTATAACCACTAACAGAACATTTATGTCCTTACGGGTAGTTGTCCCAGTGGCACTTCCGTACGTATGGGTTGGAGGACTCAATGTCGTGGCAGTAATGGGGTAAATAATCCTAGGGTATGGCTTATCATCAGGAAAAGTGGTGTTTGTTCCTGCAGAGGCATTTTGTTCATTTCTTGGTGACAAAATTGTTAATTTTGAAGATACCATCCATGCCTCTTGACCCACTGTCTAAAATTTCTTGATTTTGCTTTTTTCCTCACTGCAGGCAATTCAGGGGTGCACTCGCTATTCATAAGGGGGGGGGGGGGGGGGGGAGGGGTAAGGGAGAGGCTTTTGCATCTGTTAAACTCGAGACATGGAGACAGTTGATCTATATGCAATAGATTCAATCAAATACATGAACAAAGCTGTTCTTTTTTAGTCATCTGATGTTTGGTAGACGCTCTTCTTTTTCATAAATCTTACCTGATTCATTTTAAATTAAGGCAAAATTTGAACGCTAAAAAAAAAGTCTAAAACACACATTTCTGGGGAGTGAGAAGGGCCTATATTGAGTATGAGCTCTTTTTAACATCCTACTATACAGCATTCATAGAGTATATAATCGTTTTATCTATTTTCTGTCAGTACAATTAGAAATTTTTTTAGGAAATATACGGGTTAACAGTTTTGTGTATCAGAGTGCTAGCAGGAAACAATTATGATAACCACAAGCATATCTCCTGAGTAGGCGTACATTTATACATATACGCTCTGATAACTGCAAAATATTTCGAATATATAGGTGTTTACACATATGCCAGGTATAATGAGACCAATTTTGTAAATATTATTCCACACGTCACAATATTGCAATATATTTTTCTACATCATCTGCATCTACATGTATAACATCAAATTGTTGATTCTTGCCTGCCTGAGGTCAAAGAGGGATTTTTTCACTATATAGCGTTATGGAATTTATTTTATCCTTACTTTATCCTTTTCCTTTCCTCCCTTCTTCTTGATTTACTTTTTTCCTCCATATCCATCTTCTTTTTTTAGTTTCCTTTTTGCGTTTTGTATAA
The DNA here is from genome assembly GCA_025617745.1 of Heliocidaris erythrogramma. Taxonomy (NCBI): domain Eukaryota; kingdom Metazoa; phylum Echinodermata; class Echinoidea; order Camarodonta; family Echinometridae; genus Heliocidaris; species Heliocidaris erythrogramma. Next base: position 2,620,857 of record CM046873.1, read on the forward strand.
GATCTTAGCACTTTAATCAGCGTGTTTATGGAGGCCTTTGTCTATGAGGGTGATTAGAAAACAATAACTCCGACCCCCCCCCCCCCCCCAATGCAGAAAGGAGCAAAATACTAATTCTGCAATTTCTTTCGTCGAGCAAAATAAACCTTGAAGGCCTGTTCTTAGAAATATTATTTTTAGATAATTACGAATTGTCTAAGAATATTGTGGAATAATATTTACAAAATTGGTCTCATTAATGTGTAAACTCCTATATATTTTGTAGTCATCAGACCGTATATGTATAAATGTACGCCTACTCAGGAAATATGTTTGTGGTTATCATTGTTGTTTCCTCATAGTACTCTTATACACAATCCCCGATATAATCCCCTATATTTCCCTAAAACAATTTCTAATGGTATCGACAGACAATAGATAAAACCATAAATATATTATTCTATGAATGTTGTATAGTAGGATATTTAAAAAAAGCTCACCTCAATGTAGGCCCTTCTCATATACCCAGAAATGTGTATTTGAGACTTCTATTTTAGCGTTAAAATTTTGACTTAATTTAAAATGAATCAACCGTAGTTCTAATCAAAAAAAGAGCATAAATCTACCTCTTTGTATTGAGATCACATTAGAAGACTAACCAAGAACATAGTCTCCAGCTTTGTTGATTATATGTATTTACTGAATGGAACAGATCAACTGTCTCCATGTCTCGATTTGAACAGATGCCAACGCCTCTCCTTTACCCCTCTGCGCGCGTGATCCGACCACCCCTCCCAAAATAAAATCCTTGCTACGAGAGTGTGAACAGAAATCTATAAGCAACTTCCACTGAACATATTTCTTTGCATTTTTGTCGTCTTTATGGGAGTGGGAGTACACAAAAAAGCTACGTATGGGACAATTTTACAAATCCTGTCATATTCGACAGAAAGGTGTTTTAGAACTTTGATTCTAGCACTTAAAGTTTGTGGTTGAATGCTTGAGTTTCTAACTATAGTGTTTTGTACATACCTTTTTGTACTGAGATCACTTAAAAGAACAATACTGTTAAAGCTCATTAATGTAAGCTGTAGGTGCCCGCCGTTTACATTTATCATACATGACTATCACCAATAACATCGGCATATCACGTAGAATATATGTTTCCATATGGAAGTCAGTGATATAATTTTTAATGCATTTTCAATTGGGCCGGAATTAAAAGATTCAGGGATCATATGCCCTTTCAGGTGCCCCCAAATGATGTAATCTTGATTGATTTGATTTGTAGAACACATTTTCAAATATCTTTAGAGAGAAAATATGTCATGTCACTATAGTTTAATGTTATAAAAATCACTTGTGTTACATTATTTGGCCACTAAAAAAAAAAAAAATGGGCACCTAACAGATATTTGGCCAACATGTTATCATATCCACAATGTATCATTGTATTTTGATATCAAAGTAGCCATTTACTGAGCTTCTATTAACTTTGGAAAGGTATTTAAAGCACCCTATTCGACTCTAATGAGTAGCTGGTCCTTTGGGCCCTTTTGGAACAAAGTCCACGACCCTGTGGCCTTTGGTGGGATTTAACCATTACCATATTTCATTTTAACTGTCTATAGTTGGTTTTCAACACCAAAAGAACGTTTCTAGCTCCAAGGTTGGCTATGAAATGCATAAAGACAATGGCGGGCCACTAAACATAAAATTTGGGCACTTTGGGAACTGTTTATCCAAAATCAGTCGATGGCATCGTTCGTTTTCAGCGTTAGATTTTACTTGGGCATCCATGTTGAAAAAAACAACAACACTATTCCCATGAAGAGCCGTCTCTGTACCTAACTATACACCCCAGAACAGTTTCCCCACAATAACTAACCCCTAGCTAGGACAATTACCCACCCAATACAATTTACTTTTAGGACAGTTGCTGCTAGGACAGTATCCACAGAGGACAATCACCCAAAAGGGCACACCCGAAGGATAGATGGCTTATAACCACTAACAGAACATGTATGTCCTTACGGGTAATTGTCCCAGTGACATTTTCCATTCGTATGGGTTGGACGACTCAATGTCGTGGCAGTAATGGGGTAAATAATCCTAGGGTATGGCTTATCATCAGGAAAAGTGGTGTTTGTTCCTGCATAAGCATTTTGTTCATTTCTTGGTGACAAATTTGTTAATTTTGAAGATACCATCCATGCCTCTTGACCCACTGTCTAAAATTTCTTGATTTTGCTGTTTTCCTCACTGCAGGCAATTCAGGGGTCACTCGCTATTCATAAGGACTGCTATTCATAGAAAACTGCTATTCATTTAACACGCGTTATGAATAGCGGTCCTTATGGATAGTTATGAATGGTGGTCCTTTTGAACGGAAGTCCTTAAGATAAGAATAATTTGTCTATGGTTTGTCTTCTGAACTTTACTTTCTAACTCCCATAGGCTTAACACAGAAACCCTCCCGTTCCCGTAGTCAAGGTTGGTTGGTTGGTTCTTCTTATGATGGCGCTCTTCAATCTCCTCAGATTATTTGCGCCAGTCATAGTAGGTTTGGCGTAGGCTTCGGAGAGCCCACGAGTGACTTTTTTGTGGTGAAAATGGTGTTATTAATGGTCATCATTAGTATGGTAAAAAGTTAGTATCCCATCTCCAGAGTTAGATAGCTGTCGATCGTGATTATTCGTAATTATTCGCTATAATATCAAGCAATCAGCAATCAATCGGAATTAACAGAGAGAGACGGGGGGAAGTAAATTCCAATTGTTCATGGAAACATAAAACATACATATTTATACACAATTGTACACATACACATATACATTTAAATATATACATATATTGTTTTTTTTTTTTTTTTGTTACTCTTTACCCAATTTCTTCAACATCGTATACATAACAATGTATATGATAAAAAACGGGCTATCTAAAACGATTGGTATCATATATATAACCCAATAATTCACGAGTGAAAATTGGGTTAGACATCAATAATTCTTTTAGATTAGGATTTTTCAATTTAATCCTTTCTTTAAGAGACGTCTCTCTTTATCGTATTTTGAACAATATAAAATAAAATGTTCAATCGTCTCAAATTCTTGACACACTTCACAGAGACCAGTATCATGCTGGTTAATTTGAAAAAGGTAATAATTTAACCTGCATTTACCTACTCTTAGTTGTTGTATCAAGCATTCTTCTCGACGAGACAAGCCATGTCTGTGTATGGGCTTAGTAACATCGCTATGTAAGGCATATAGAAATCTACCGTGCTCGGCATTGTCCCATTCTCTTTGCCATAATTTGTTATAATGGATCAAACGAGAGGCTGCTAGTTCACCTCTCGTGTGTGGGATATCTATGTCTATACACTTTTTCGTGGCTCCTATTTTGGCGGCCCGATCTACGATCTCGTTGCCGTTAATATCGCAGTGTGATGGAATCCATTCAAAGGCAACACAAACACCCTTCAACTTCAAAATATTAATTATGTATAAAATTTCATTCACAATAGCACATCTAATAAAGTATGAATCGATCATTTGTAAAGCTGACAAAGAGTCACTAAATATTACCACCGATGAGGCTTCCATAAATGTATTAATCCACTCTAGTGCCATGAGTATGGCTACTAGTTCTGCTCTCATAATGCAAACACAGGATAATCTAAAATGTTGCTCCAAGTCGTAATGAGGCACATAAAATGCGGCTCCTGTTCTCCTATCTTCCAGTTTGGATCCATCTGTATAAACATGTAAATATCCATTCCATGAATTTCTAATACTTTCTAGAATAATCGATTTCATTTCAACTTGAAGCATTTCCCTTTTCTGTATTTTTACCCTGGTGTTCGAGGGACACATGAGGTCGTGTTAAACGCCATTCAGGGATTTTGGGTAATAAGTTTGTTTGGCCCTCCACCACCATTTCGTCTCTGAAAGATCGCCGTTTAAGAGGTCCTTCTCCGGTCCTCCATTCTAGGCTATTTAAAACACAACCGTCACTTAACACTTCTTTGTCGGGTGATTTGGGATACTGGACAGCAAATAAACTCTAAATTTATCATTTAACAACCATCTACGATGGCTCAGAGGCAGCTCCCCGGTCAAAACTGTAAAGCCTCCAAGGACACATTGTGTATTGTACCTGTAATAATTTTTAAGGCTCTGTATTGGATAGAGTCAAGTTTTTTCTTCAGTGATATACAAGCAGAATCATACATTTCACTTCCATAGTCCAAAACGGATAAGATAAGTCCTTTATAAATCATCATCAAAATCTCATACTTACTTCCCCAAGGGGTGCCAGAGATACAACGTAGCAAGTTTAATCTTTTCTTACATTTATCAATGATAGACTCTATATGGACAGACCAAGTTAGTTTGGAGTCAAACCACATACCAAGGAACTTTAATATACTGCTCGTATACTGGCAGACTACGTCCTTTTATTTTAAAAGATATCTCTCTTTTGTTTGTTGGTAAAGATTAGAACCGCGGATTTAGTAGGAGAAACATTTAATTTCCACTCCCAACACCATATCTCAAGCTCATGCAGGGCCTCTTGTAATTTCCTGCGAGCCAGCTCCAAATTGTTATTTGAATACCAAATTGCGATGTCATCAGCATAGCAAGATAATTTAACTTCACTTATCTTTATCTTCAAATCATTCAACTTTAAAGTAAATAATAAAGGACTTAATGAGCTACCCAGCGGGATACCGTTTTCTAACGTGTAATGGCGATTAAACGAATTTACATGATCGTAGAGGGCAGGCTATAGGGCATAGGCCAATAGACCAGTTCGTAGTTAGCGCATGGTACAAATGAGCACAAATATCCACAGATATTTTAGACATGGAGGGTCCCTTTATGTGCAGTTCAGAAAAATAACTCTGGGAGTCATAGAGGTGCCTCATGAATAGCTTTTGTTTCCCCCTTTAAAAAAGAATACTTCCACCTGGATATCATGGAATGCACCATTAGTGCATAATTGAATACTGATTACATGACATTCATGAGCACATATCAAATATTAGTGTCAGTGGGTTTTAGAATTTTGTACAGATGACCTTTATCTGCTCATGCTCAGATTGCATCTACGAACTGGCTTATTCAAGTAACCAAGGTCAATCATCCTTTCCGACATTTATAGCAGATGAGTTTGTCCAAAGTTTTATTGGGGAAAGGGGGAGGGGTGGGTGGGTGTAATTGTCTGGGGCAATTAGTCTGTGGCAATTTCCTTATATGTTGTTGTCCTAGTGGTCATTGTCCTGGGGTACTTGTTCTGAGGAATTGTCCATGGGAGTAAAAGTCGATTTATTATGAATTAGCTGTAAAAATTATTTTGTTAGCTCCATGAATAATGTGCTTAACATTGCTTATGCCCCGCAATGGAGCTGTCTACTTCTACTATTACTACTAATAGTAAGACTGTATAACTCTTGCAGTTAATACTGTTCCTATATTTGTAACCATATCATTTACACTCAGAGTAGTTGAACCAACTTTTGATCTCTTGGTACACTGTATGAAAAACTTTATAATTTTCGATACATATTATTGGATGGTTTGTTCCTCTTCTGGTAGAAACCCACAAAAGATAGCATATTTCATGTTAAAGTGACCGTGAATTGTCTTTTATCCGCGTTAACCTTTAACCGTGATAACACGCTTTAATCAGTAAACATGTATTCGACGTTGGGGAAGGAAATGCAGCATGGATTAAACATGCCGTGTATTTCCGACTATTCAACTTTTATATAACAGCAATACTTACTACAACAACAACCACCCACCACCTTAGACTTATGATGCTACTAGTAGTACTTCTACTATCAACATTACTACTACTACTACTTCTTCTACTACTACTACTACTACTAGTACTCCTCCTTACTTCTACTATTAATATTACTGTTACTATTACTGCTATTGCTACTAAACCTCCTAACACTACTACTGGTACTATAATAGAACCCACAATTATTAATATTCAAAGTAATTTTACCAGCTGTTGATCTCTTAGTACCCTCTATGAAATCAGTGAAATCACTGGATGGTTTGTTCCATTTCTGGTGAAAAGGAAAAAAAATCCTAGAAGATGGAAGTTTCTAGTGATCAAACGTAATTTTATTTTTATGCATTATACCATTTTACATAGATGACGTGTAATGATGTATGAATGTATATGGTTGGTGTGAGCATTGGAATGAAAAAAAGAGAAAAAAAATAAGGGAATTTAATGTAAAATATCAAGTTCTACTGCTACTACCACTACTACTATCACTACTACTACTACTACTACTATAAAAGCAACAACAACGCCTACTAGAACTAATTCTACTACTACTTCTACTACTACTTCTATTGCTTCTACTTCTTCTACTACCACCTCTGATCCTACTACTTCTTCTACTACCTTTTACTACTACGACGACGACGATGACTAGGACTACTAAAGATAATACCAAACTCATGCAAGCTCAAAGGATAACCATATTCAGAATTAATACTGATCCTATATTTGTAACCAAGGTCTTTTATACGCTCAAGGTAGATCAACCAACTTTTCATCTCTTAGAACTCTCTATGAAAAAACTGCGTATCTTTCGACACAGTGATATTTTTAGATGGCTTGTTCTTCTTCTGGTAGAAACAAAATATAGCATGTTTCATGTTAAAGTGACCGTGAATTGTCTTTTATCGATCCGCGTCAAACGTTAACTTTGATGACGTGCTTTAATAAGTAAATGTGTATTTGACGTTGGGAAGAAAATACAGCATGGATTAAACATGCCATGTATTTCCGACTATTCAAGTTCTATATAACAGCAATACTACTATGACAACCACCCACCACCTAAGAATTATACTGCTACTAGTATTACTTCTACTATTATTATTACTGTAACTACTACTACAACTACTACTACTAATACTAATACTACTGTACTATTACTACTTCTACTACCACTACTACAGCAACAACAACTTTTATTAAAACTAATTCTACTACTACTACTACTACTACTACTACTACTTCTACTTTACCATGTATGAATTAAGTATAATATTAAAAACCTGTAAAGAGTCTTCTCCAGGTAAAGATGGAATTGGGTATGAAGTATATCAAAATCTCTCATACAAAGGGAGAGAAGTAATGTTAAATATCATGAATAACATATGGGTAACAGGAATTGTTCCCACCCAATGCAAGCATTATGTTATTGTCCCAATATTGAAACCACACAAGGTAGCTACAGATGTTTCTTCCTATAGGCCTATATCTCTTACTACCTGTTTCATCAAAATAGTTGAGAAAATTATCAAGGAACGAATGACATGGTTTACGGAAAAACATTGTCTGTTACCAAATTGTCACAGTGCTTTTAGAAAAGCAAGAAGCACAAAAGACAATATAACCCAACTAAAAAATGACATTCAAAAGAGTATTGGTAATAAAGCACATACCCTGGCCGTTTTCTTTGATATGGAGAAGGCTTATGATAGACTGTGGAAGAAAGGATTGATTTATAAACTGAACAAACTTGGTTTCCAAGGCAACACTGTTAGGTTCTTATGGAACTACTTAAGTGGGCGCTCTTTCCAGGTCCGGGCAAATCAGAGCTACTCAGTGACACATAACATAGAGGAAGGACTGCCCCAGGGTAGCTCACTTAGTCCTGTCCTTTTTAATTTGATGTTATCGGATATACCGATGGACGCATCTGTCAATATTTCTACATACGCTGATGACTGTGTAATATGGAAGAGTGGGAAAAACATAGATTTTCTGAAAAGAAAAGTACAAATCTACGTAAATAACCTAAATGAGTGGTTCTAAAGAAAAGTCTGTTACTTTATTTTTCAGCAATACTAACAAAATTGTACAGATTGACTTAGATGGGGTCCCTTTACCACCAAAGGAGGAACATCTATTTTTAGGTGTAATGCTGGACAGGAAGCTTACATGGAGACCGCATATAAATATGATTGTAACAAGAGCTAAAAAGAAAATAAATATCATGAAAAGACTAGCGGGAACTACGTGGGGAAGTAGCTATAAAAGCCTTCTGAAATTCTATAAGTTGGTCATTAGGCCACTCTTGGATTATGCATCTGAGGCATATGATTCGGCTCATGATCATGTGAAGAACTTCTTGCTGACTATTCAATACCAAGCTCTAAAGTTGTGTACAGGGGCGTTGCAGGGAACTTCCTTAGAATATTTACAGGTGGACACGGGTGAATTACTACTCGACCTAAGAAGATCCATGCTTAGTAAGGTATACAAAGCAAAAATAAGGCAAAACCCCACACATCCACTCCAATCCTCCTTGAAGAACTGCTGGCAATTTGAATATGAAAAGAATAAGAAAGTGCGTAAACCATTTGGTTTGAGAGTTATGGAAGATGAAATATACATGTATCATGCAAACGAATCACTCATGTCTTTTACCCCCATGCCGCCTTGGCATCTCTCTCCACCAGAAGTGTCATTGGCGCTACATGAGCTTGTGTCAAAAAGTGATAACATGTTTTATCAATACAATACAACTCTGGAGTATATTAATAAAATGTGGAAAAATAATCTCCATATTTATACTGATGGTTCTAGAGACCCTGCAAACGGCAGCGCCTCTGCTTGCTATTATGTGCCTGCAATGCGGGTAGTTGAATGTAAAAGAATGCAAAACTTCACATCATCTTACAGATCAGAATTGGCCGCAATTGTCTTGGCACTACGGTGGCTTGAAAATTTGAATGTTTATAATAAAGTGGTAATTTTGACAGATTCTCTGAGTGCTATTCAAGCAGTCAAGGAAAACAATAACGACAATTTCGTAAAAGAAATCATAATCACCGCTACATGTCTAAAATACAAAGGCACAATAATCTGCTTAGAATGGATCCCATCTCACTGTGGGGTCCAAGGGAACGAAACGGCTGATTTCTATGCGAAAACAGCCCTAAAACAAAGAATAGAGATTAATAATGGATTGAATATCCAAGAAACCAAACATATTTTAAGAATTCTCATACAAAATGAATGGCACAAGAGATGGGACAGGTCAAACTTAAAATTAAGAAAATACCAAAAAGTGGTCTCAGAAAAACCATCATTTCAGTATCTCTGCACCGACAAAAGTAGTGAAAAAATGATTCACAGATTACGCTTGGCAGGTTTGGGTTTGAATGATTTCCTGTTTAAGACAGGAAGACACACAACTGGAAAGTGCGATTTTTGTAACAAGAGAGAAGGTATACCATTTTTTATATGTTTGCCCTAGGTTTATCATTCAACGCGCCCTGTTACTTGCGGAATTAAATGTGAGCAATGTCTCTGAGGCGGAACGCAAAGTGGAGAATCTCAGTGTCAAGACACAAGGTGCACTCGTCAGATATTTCAAAAGGACTCGTCGATTTGTAATTGGTTGCCAAGAGGGCAACCGTGATAGTAAGGTGTAACCAAATAAAGAGAACGGAATCGAAGTAAATCGGATAGGATTTATGTTGTGACCATTGAATGTTAATGTGTACAATCATACTGTATAATTTGTTTTTTATACGCTGCTCAAAGATGAAGCACTTAGTTATATACTAACTATAGGTATAGGTGCACTTTTCTTGTCATTTCACTTAATTGAAAGGCCCTTTAATGTCAGTATATACTCTACTTAAAAAAAAAAAAAAAAAAAAAATCTGTGTACGTATTTATTTTGCTTTTATATATTCGGATTTTCTAATCAGGTTCTATGAGGAATCAGAAAGAGCGCCCCCTGCTCACGTTTGAGAGACATAGGGAATACTTGTATTCCTAAGACGCCCTCGAAATGTACCTCGAGCGGGCTTGTCAGGATAACGTTGTAAAATCAGGGCAGGAGTGGCGGTCCTGCATGGTATCCTGGAATCTGTACCTTTCTAACTAAAAGTTAGACCCACGGATCAACAAACAAAGTATAAGTGAAAAGAGCAATTTAGTAAGGCAACAATAGTCAAAATTGACTAGTTTGCCTACTTTAAAACAACAACAACAACAACTTCTACTTCTATGCTGCTTCTACTGCTTCTACTTCCACTACTACCGCTACTACTTCTACTACTTTTTCTACTACTTCTGCATCTTCTTCTCTTCTTCTTCTTCTTCTTCTTCTTCTTCTACTACTACTACTACTACACTGAAAAAACTCCGTGTAAAATTATAACAGAAACGGGGTAAAATTCACCAGACCTCCGTGTTCCCGGGGGAGCAACACCGATGGTGTTAAATTTACCCCGTTTCTTGGTTATTTGAAATTTACCAGTCAGCCGTGTAAAGTTTACCAGGAATTCCTGGTAAAATAATTACCCTCTTTCCTGGTGATTTCACATTTTTCACCAGGGAGACATGTAAAATTAACCAGGAATTCCTGATAAAATAATTACCCCGTTTCCAGGTTATTTCCAATTCAAATTTACCAGTTAGACAAGTAAATTTGACCAGGAATTCCTGGTATTTCGTACCAGTAACCAGGCTACCCTGGTAATCAATTAGCACTCAGACACAGACACACATATATTTCTTATTTCTTATTTCTCCAAAAGTTAAGTCATTCACATACTCTTAGCAGCATCATAGTCACTCCTCAACAAGCAATCATCTGCAAAAAAAAGAAGCGAGGAGTAAACAAATATATTAATAACACACATTTTGTATTTTTATTACACAATAACTTATTTGAATTTTCAAAATTCAAATATATGAAATTTCACTAAAAATGAAATGAAAATTAACATTAAATATCTACAATAATAGTACATTACAGTTTTTGAATCAAGCATGGGGCATCAATAAATTACACTACTGGCCAAAATTAATTAGCCACCCTGTTGAAGAACACCAAAACTAATAGTTTGGATTTGTGCATAAAAAAAATATATATTTTCATCAAACATAGATAGTGAAGATGTCTTTTAGAATCTTAAATGCATCTGAATTTGCTATGATGAGGCACTTGACCTCAAAGGTGGTCCTGGGGCAGGGCCTTCAAACCCTTGCTGTGAAGTCGAAGTGTTTATATCGTACATATCAGAGTGTACTTGGTAGAAAATATCTACTTACATAAGGAGACGAGTCTAATACTCCGATAACAGAGGTGCCAACTAGCCCCAAAGTCCTTTCTGTACTTTCATAGGGCTATAGAAAATGTTGATAACAATAAATTCAGCCTTAATTAGATTGTCCTCGAAAAGGAAGCGTCCCATAACAAAGTATAGAAACCATAACAAACTATCAGCATTTATAAAAAGTTTTGGGGAGTTTAAAATTTCACTCTGGTAAAAAACAAAGTTTATCTATATTCCAACACCATATAATGTTAAAAATTGAAATCTCATATATTGTAGTGTACAAATAGTCGTAAGACCTATATGCAAATGGCATTATTTCAATAAAAAGTGATACGCTGATGGGAAAAGGTCAAAGTTAATTAACCCCATGCATCAACTGACCCCACTTCCCCTAAAATTCAAGATTACAGACTTACAATTTATTTGATAAACTCCTCAAACGACAAGTTATACAATACCTGTCAAATCTAAGTTACACCTCCGCACAATTGAGTCTAAAATTAAACATTTCTTTTTAAAGAGAAGACACTTGAATAGGCACGTCTCTTTTCTTGATTTTCAGTTGCCAAACTACCCGCGAAGAATGCATGGGGACTGTCATTGCTGCCATTGTGTGTGTGTACTTGGGTTTTTACAGACGTGTATCAATCAGATATGATTATTTACGTCTGGGACCGACCTTTAAAGTAGACATTCAAAGAAAATCACAAATATGGCAATTAATGTATCACTAGAAACTGGGAAGCTTACAGATGGCAATCGTATAAGTTTTATGTCAACTGCATATCTGATGATTATAAAAACAACACAAATAAAAGCTCTTCTCAGCATCTGGAATATCCGAGGATTCGCCAGAAATATAGCGATGTTTTGATGTCGTCACACTCGGGATCGATCCTGCTTAAGCAGACGACGTCCTATAATGAATGAACGTAATTGCAATGCAATTATTTATCAAATTATAAAGAGTTTGGCGTATTTAAACATGACCTTATTTCACACCATTATAAAGGGAAAGTGAAACTGATTCTGATAGCTAAAACCGTATGATTGTAAATACACAGGAGAAGGGTCAATGATCAATGAAATAAACCCCACTTTCAAATTGAAAAGCCCTCCGAATAATAGCAGGATGGTATTCGTTCCCTCTTGAAACGCCGAACATGCCCCGGTGCAAGCAGCTGAAAATACAATGGCGTCTTATTTTGTTTACAAGTGACTGATTCCTTTATTTTTTTAACGCTGCATTTTTCATCAAAATAATACCATACACGAAGTTAAGAGTGAGGCAACAGACTAACATTAAGACTGACGCTAGTGAAGGAAGAGAAGTAAGTGAAGAGGAGATGACAAAATAGGCTCTGAAAAATGTGTAAGATGTTATGGGGCATCGTCTGCTTAGATGCTTAGACAGGACTGGTCCATGGTATGTCGTCACATATCTCAGCAGCGTTCGAGGAGCTCTTCAGCTGCTATATCGGGGGCTGTATTTTACCGTTTTATAATTGATAATAATCATTACTTCAAATGTTTCCAAGCGTTGAATTTGGATAACCTTGTTTAATTTATGCCATCTATGCAATAATAAGTATTAAGCCAATATTTAAAATCATTAAAGTTCTACTTTAACGTCACCATCTGAAAGACGTGACTCAGTCTCGAACCTGGGTCCGCTGAATCAGTCTATAACTTCCACTGGTAGCTGGATTATAGGCGCACGCCACAACGCCCAGTTTGCTGCCATTACTAAACTACATACTTCGTTGTCTCTTTTTTGTCTTGAAACATCCCAGACAAACTAGCCGATGCGCATTTTGACCTCTGAACTTTGACCTATATATCCCAAAATCTAATCAGATCGTCTTCATATGGTAATACATACTAGGACCAAGTTTGAAGTTCATACCTCAAACGCAATATCACACATTTTGAGATATTGCTTTAGCGAAGATATATAACCTGTAATTTCACAATTTGATCTCTATGACCTTTGACCTACATACCCCAAATTATAATTACTTCGTCTTTCTATGGTGATATATACTAGAACCAAGTTTGAAGTTCATACCGCAAACGGTTCTTGAGATAAAGGGGCAAAGGGGACAGCCGGACGGACGGACGGACGGACAACCCGAAAAACATAATGCCTCCAGCACCAACTTTGGTTGGCGGCGGCCTAAAAATGTGGTCATGAGCTATTACAAACTGTCTTATTCTAATGGAGGCTATTTCGCAGAAATGTGCAAAGACTCCTCACAGCGTTAGATGTGTTCTTCTTGTCCTGCATATTGTAACAGACTTTGTGAACAAACTCCCAACTCGACTTGCATTGCCAAGGATATTCAACATCCAAGACAAAGAAATATTTGTAGCAAGCATCCATTGCTAATATCAGGGAGGCTTCTTCAACAACGAATTTCTCTGCGATCACAAACACTTGCTCTGGATGGCACACTGACAGGTCCCCGAGAATCAACACGAATGGCCGAGTACGCTTGGACGTCTCTATGTATTGCGGGATGTTGGTTCCAATCTGAAATAATTATAAAAAAATTAAAAAGGAGACAAAATAAAGAATTTTTTCAAGAATTTCAGATACAGCTACATGTAGATGTATACTGCATGTACAGGGTGGGACAGGAATGCAGTAAAAATGAAGTCTTGATTTTTTTTTCCTGGAAGTAAAAAAAGACTTAATGCCGGCTGGTCGTCCTAAGCAATTTCACCGGGAGCAAGGCGAATCACACACATTCAAGGGGCAAGCGTACAACACGACAGCTGGTGTATGTGTTCTCAAACAAGGTCGTGTTGTACACTTGCCCCCTAAACACACGCGATTCACACCGAACGGCTCAGGACCTCACAGACATGGAGTAGCATCAGTGTACATCAAACCTCGCTGCTGTTGAAATTGCTCAGGACGACCAGCAGACTTTTAACCCTCAATAGCCCGGGGGGGGGGGGGGGATAATTTGGCGATAATTTTTTAACAGGAAAAGATCTCGTACTGAAATTTCATGACTTTTTTCTTTCACATCTCGCACATATTTTAAGACCCTGTTTGTGAAAATCGGGGTTCGGTTGCGGAGATATAGCACATATTCATGACCAATGTCACAGGCATAATTTAAAATTTCCAAGTTTAGCAAAAATGGTCCGGCCTAAATATTATCAGCATATCTGATATGGTAAGAATGAACCTGTGAAAAAAACTCTGCAGAAGATATCTAGCGCGTCAAAAAGGGGAAAAACCTAAAATATCTCCATAGACAACTGTGTCAGAGTTTTGCTATACCACCTGTTAAGCGAATTTATTGATATCTTGAAATTGAATGCATGACTTTCATTAGTTTTGCTTTTCCTTTTTTAAAAAATCTATTTGAACATAATTACGCAGGTTCTCAGTTTGAGAATTGTTTAATATGTCCACCACACTGAACATGTAGGTCATAATGTACCCCATTCAAGCCATTCGCTACCAGCTATTGTCTGATACAGTAATTCACGATAACGGTGTTCTTTTTTAATTCTGAATTAAACCAAAAGAAGAAAAAAATAAGCACAAAACACAGCATAAGATTAACCCTTGTTTGTCATTTTTTCTGTCAGTTTATATGAAATATTTTTAGCCAGAATGTAGAAATCTTCAACCAAAATAAAGAGCAACATCACAAATATTAATAATTCAATCAATACCTCCAAATGTATCATAATTCAGTCTGTGTGCAAATTGGCAACTTAAAGGATGGCCCATGTTATCTTATTTTCTTGTAAGTATACAAAACATTAAAAAAATAATTTATGATGAAAATAAGGAAGTTTGTGTTGTCATATTGACTGTTTTTTAAGGGGAAGGTACAAGAGGCTGTTACAAGGTGCAAATAATGTCAAAAACTTCTTATCTTATTCATATCCATGATAGAGATACAAGTTCCACAGACAAGGATATCTACAGTAATTAATCTCATATTTTATGCGTCTTAGCTCTTCTCTGTGGGATTTGCCTATCTAATCATAATTAATAATAATAATAATAATTATTATTCACACATGTTGCTCAATACTGAGAATGAAAAGTAGTGCGGTATCAGTCAAAACCAGATTGAGATATTTTACCTACGTGTATAACATTTTAAATGATATCAAATTATATTCACCTTCTAACTGATCAGGATTCCTTGGCAGGTTTGCTTGGAGTTGAGTTCTGCATGTCTGTACATTTGTGTCAGCATAGGACGGAAGCTGCGTGACGAACTCTGGAATCCATGTTTGCAGCAGCCTCTCTGCCTTCTCCTCCCCATGTATTCTTTTGAAATCCTGTTGAACCTGGTACATACACATAAACACAAAGCAAATTGAGAAATGTGTAAACTGTATTTTGGACTGCAATAACCAATTGAATAAGAATCCATTTGAATCTGTATTACTGTATGGTTTTTCAAAATTTCATGCATTTTTACAAACCTCTGGAACATTTCATCTTCCACACATACATCCCCATTCCAAAAACAAAACAAAAGAAAAAAAGCCCCCCCCCCCCCCCCCCCCCCCGTCCATGCCTCATCATTTGGAAGGCTCTCAAGTACAGTGTATGACATTTATGGCCGCCTACAAGAACGCCTTTCAGACCTGATTGTTGATCCCTCGATACTTGATTTCAAACATTTGTTTTAATTTGACCCGATTTGCTGCTTCATAGACCCAAACTTAGGCTAAGGGGTGTTTGTTCACACGTAACACAATTCCTGTATTTTCAAATGTCATTTTGTTGCGACAAGCTTCATCTTTAATAGATAAACTAAATGTAGCACCAAGCAATGGAATGACCCAAATTATAAGACTTAGTCAGGTACTCAACTTACCATGCCACATGTGTCAAAGAGCCTTGGATATTGAAAAACTGCATTCTTCTCAGGATTTTCCCGAATCCACTTCTCTCGATGTAGTGTCTTTCCCATGAAATCTGCTACTTTACTCAATGGTGCTACATTCTGTTGGAGCCACTTCGTCATCTCAGAATTATCCTCTTCTGAAGTTTCACGTTCTGGTGCAGTAAATGAAATGAAAATTTTATTTTAATTCCTGGTTGAATTTCTTTTACTCCTTTTGAAATTGACTATTTATAACTCTCTCACACATGGTGAAATTAATGCTAGTGTCTGAAGCATCACTTCCGGGCCAAGCCAATCCATGTCTGCTAGAAAAGAAAGAACCCTGAGGGCACGACCCTCACCTCAGGTCGCTGAATTCTCATCTGTCGGAGTTCAATCTGGCACTCCCATGGGGAATGTTCTGAATTCAAATATCTTGGAGGATCTGAATGAGATGTTTGAAATATACAGACACCCCCTGGGGCCACATGTACAATTTTTTTAAAAGTTTGTTATGAAGATATTTTTTTTTTAATTTACAAAGTTTTTACCATTAGACGCACATCCCCCCCCCCCCCTTGGGGTCCCCACAGACCACACATGTACCTTTTTACCAACTTTGTATCCCCTATCCCTATAGATGATTCCTACCAAATTTGGTTAAAATCTGACCATGCATATTTGAGATGATGATGAAAATGTGAAAAAGTTTACACACAACGATCCCCAAAACAAGGTCACATGCATGATTTACCTTAGCCCCTTGAAGTTCCAGAATGTGCCTCCAACATTTGATCCTCGGCCCTGCCCATGGTATCATTTGTTGCAGCTCTTCTTGGGTGATTAGGAGGAGAGCTTCCATATCAATCTGGTTTTCTTAACATAAACAAGAAAACACAGTTTGTAGAACATTTTTTCCAGTTGAGATGTTGAAAAAAAATAAGATCATTATCAAAGAAGTTTTGAAAAATTCATGGTTACTAATAATTCAGTTTCCAAAAATGTCTGCTTTTTACGTTTAGACAGCATAATTGCTTTTTCTTGTATGCATGTAAGTCTATGGGAAATGCTTAGAACAAGCAGAATAAGGCGGAAATTAGCCTCTTAAAGTAGAAACATCTGGGTGCTAGTAGAATAACTAGAAATCACTGTTGCCATGCAACGGAATTGTATCCCCGGCTCGTGAAATATCTGCCACAGAATGTAACATCCCATAAACGAGAAGGGTTATTTCATGAAATAGTACTCCTCACCGCCCCCCTCCCCCTTGAGATGGGGTAAAAAGCCCTCACCAAGCCTACATAGCACACACAAGCATACCTGCCAATATTTGAACTTGGAAATAGGGACAAAATTGGCCAGGGTTCTGGGGGGGGGGGGCCGTCTAGGGCTTTTAGCTTCAAGGGGGCAGAGCCCCCTCCGCCCCTTTGAAGCTGAAAGGAAAATAGCATTCTGGAGGGCCATTAGGCCAAGTAAACATATAGTATTAGTTTCTCGTCCCAACCTTTTGAAAAAAAGGAGGATGAGGGCAGTTTTTTTTTCCCCCAAGACGACAGATATTTTATATTGTCTTTTCGGTAAGACTTCCATATGTGCCCCGCCATGTGTTATTATGCCTTACGGGTAGTCTAATTTCCAGCCATTTTAATTTTACTGCAAAATCGATCGAAATTTTGTCTGTTTTTGTTTTATAAATTAGAAATAAACTTTTTTAATGCGGCGGCAAAAAAACTATGCGCGAGGGGACGAGAAACTAGGCCTAATAATTTGTTTTACTTGGCCTTAGTTAGAAAATTGTTGAGGGTGTAATGTCAGCGCTGAGTGTACAGTGGATAGTATTGTTGCTTTAAATCTCATTTTCCTAACACTTTACTGGAATATTTTGTGATTTTACTCACTTGTCGCTGTTTAACACCTGAAGCCTCATTAGGATAGGGTTTCATGGATTATTTGTGCAGGATTGCATAGATTTTTACTGATTGCATTCTCACCTGGATATGGACCTTTTTGGGAACTTTGAGCAAGCCAGTCCCATACCTGCACCCTTGCGTCATGTTGTGTGTCTTCAGATATCTTGACATTTCTCCATCTTGCCTCATGGACTTTTGAAGATAGTCTAGCTCCACATTTGACCCTGATGTTTTTATGCAAGGTGGACAATACAGGTCTTGATTTACTTTAGTGCTTCTTATAATGTTCATGTAATTTTTGAGTCTGTAAAAGATGCTTCCATGCTACCAGCTGCCTGATATCAATTGTCAGTATGTCAAGTCCCTCAGACTATTTCTTTTGGCTCATGTTGGCATCTGCAATCATCAGCATCCATCACAGCCGATCGATGCGTAAGCCTTTCAGAGCAGAGCAGGATTTTATCGCTCAAGACCTGTCACAACTGCAGCACCCTCGAAATCCTTCAACATCTACACACAGCTCATGGATTGAAGAAAGTCTCTACTGGTCAGCCTGTACATCTAGCCGAAGAACCAGAGGATGTACCGTTTCTTCACCACAGTATGGAAAGAAGCACGCCCTGCTGTATTTGACTTTTCTTCTACTCTCCGTCGCTTCTGATATCGAGTCAAACCCAGGACCAAGAACTCCAAAATATCCATGTCAGATATGTTCTCGAGCAGTGACCTGGAAGCAACGTGGTGTAGCTTGCGATGATTGCGATGGGTGGTACCATGTTGAGTGCATGGGTATGTCGACGCAGGTGTATGGCGCCCTTCATGAACCCAATGTCTCGTGGCAATGTGTGAAATGCGGTATGCCACAGTTCTCTAGCAGTCTTTTTGATCAGACTCAACTCGAAACATCAAACACCTTTGAAACATTGGACTCACTTAGTGACAACATCACACCTAGCAACACCAGCCTTGACACCAGCAACAGCTCTTCATTTGGCTCACCGCAGCACACATCCTCCCCTCTAAGTCACAGGAAAAGGAGAGCAGAGAAGGAACGACAAAAGTTGCGGAGTTTGAAGGTACTCAATGTTAACTTCCAGAGTGTAAGAAACAAGAAAGAAGAGTTGGCGGTGCTCATTGACTCAACAGATCCTAGCATCATCATAGGGACAGAAACCTGGCTAAGCAGTTCAATTTCCACCTCTGAGATTTTCCCACCAAGCTTCAGCGTTGTGCGAAAAGATCGAGAAGATGGCTATGGAGGAGTACTACTCGCTGTACGTTGTGACCTGGTGTATGACATCATTCAGGTGCAAACCTTAGGAGAGCATGTCTTCATCAGGCTCCAATTTGGTAAAGGCTTGAGCCTCATCGTTGGAGCCCTTTATCGCCCTCCCAACACTGATGCACAGTACATGGACAATATCTGCTCAACGGTCGAGGAGATATCCGCCCAGAATAGGAAGTCTGTCTTGTGGATAGGTGGTGACCTCAACCTACCAGACATCAACTGGGAAGACTTGAGCGTGAATGGACATAACAACCCAGCTCCTGTTAACAACCGGTTCCTAGATATGGTCCAGAACTGCAACCTGCAGCAGATGGTTTCCTTCCCTACACGAGGAGACAACTTACTTGATCTCTTCTTAACCAACAGGCCAACACTGATCAACAAATGCACCCTTCTCCCAGGCCTCGGGGATCATGACATCGTAGGGGTTGAGTCAGATGTTACTGCAAAGCGTTGCAAGCCAGTGAAGAGGAAAGTGTATCTGTGGAAGAAGGCTAGCCTTAAGGAGATGAAACAAGATTGTCGCCTGTTTCAACAACAGTTCCTGAACACATACAGTGAACAGAGCTCAGTGCATGAGATGTGGAACTGTTTCAAGACCAGTCTACTGAACATCATGGACACCCATGTTCCAGCGAAAACTACATCTTGTCGCTTCAGCCAACCGTGGGTCACAAGGTCTGTGAAACGGCTCTCGAGAAGGAAAAAGCGGGCCTTCAATCGCGCTCGAGCATCTGGCAGACCTCAGGATTTCAGCAAATACCATCAGCTTAAGAGGTTATCACAGGCAACCTGCAAGCATGCGTACAACGAGTACATCAGCAATATCATCAGCCCTGACTCCACTACAAACCCAAAACGATTCTGGAGCTTTATCAACAGTAAGAGGAATGATAACACTGGAGTATCTCCACTGAAAGACATCAATGGGAAGACACACTCAGACAGCAAAGAGAAGGCCGATATCCTGAATCAGCAGTTTACATCAGTATTCAACAGGGATGAAGACATGTCAACATTGAAGGATAAGCGACCCAGTCCATTTCCTGGTATGGATGACATCGTGATCTCCCCAGCTGGGGTACACAAGCTACTGTCTGCTCTTGAGATCCACAAGGCTACCGGACCAGACAGACTTCCTGCACGACTTCTCAAGGCGCTGTCATTGGAGATAACACCAGTGTTGACTATGCTCTTCCAGGCCTCACTACATCAGGGCGTGGTTCCCATGGACTGGAAGAATGCAGATGTTGTCCCTATCTTCAAGAAGGGTGAGAGATGCAAGGCGGTCAACTACAGGCCTGTGTCGCTGACATCAATCGTCTGCAAGACTCTGGAGCATATTGTCTGCACAAGCATCCATGAGCATCTTGATGATCACCACATTCTGTCAGATGCTCAGCATGGTTTCCGCAAGAGAAGATCCTGCACATCTCAACTCCTTCTCACCATCCAAGATCTCACTAGCAGTGTCGACTCAAAGGACCAGATTGACGTTATTCTGTTAGACCTATCAAAGGCTTTTGATAAGGTCCCGCATGGAAGACTCTTGCATAAAATCCACTACTATGGAGTCCGTGGTAAAGCCCATAACTGGATTAAGGATTTCCTCACTGGTCGCTCTCAAAGGGTTCTACTCAATGGTTGCACTTCTCACACCTCTCCTGTCCTCTCGGGCGTTCCGCAAGGCAGCGTCGTCGGACCTCTTCTCTTCCTTCTCTTCATCAACGATCTTCCTGACTGCATATCACCCAAGTCCACGGCAAGATTGTTCGCAGACGACTGCATCCTGTACAGGACGGTGAAGAGTGAGGAAGATGCCCAGAGCCTTCAAAAAGACCTAGACAACCTCCAGGAATGGGAAAAAGACTGGCTGATGCACTTCCACCCGCAGAAATGCCACATCATGCATGTCTCTAACAAAAGGAAAATGTCTCAGACATCCTTTCCTTACTTCATCCACGGAGAGCAGCTACAAGAAACAGATTCTGTAAAATACTTGGGTGTCAACATACAGAGTAACCTGAAATGGAATCACCATGTACATGTGACAACCAAGAAAGCCAACTCAGTTCGAGGCTTCCTGCAGAGAAACGTGAGAGCCTGCCCTCCGAAGACAAAGGCATTACTCTACAAGACCTTGGTACGCCCTGTGATGGAGTATTCTGCAACGGTATGGGACCCATCTACCCAAGAGAACATTAGAAAGGTGGAAATGGTTCAACGTCGATATGCCCGCTTTGTCCTGGGTGACTATCGGCGCACAAGCAGCGTAGCCACCATGCTGAAACATCTTCACTGGATAAGTCTACAAGAGAGGAGGGCGCAACAGAAAGTGTACATGGTCTACAGCATTCTTCATGGTTTGGTTGATCTCCCTGTCACCAACTTCATCCCAGTTGCTGGCCCACAGACCCGCGGGAACCCACATAAGTTCAGGGTTCCCTTTGCTAGAACTCACCTGTACCAAACAACGTTCTACCCAGACGCTATCAGACTGTGGAATTCCCTGCCACCTGCTGTTGTCAACTGCACCTCCTTGGAGCTCTTCAAACAGAAGGTGCAACATGTGAAGCTCCGTTGAGCTTCGGGACTGTTTTTTTAGCTGCATATAGTTTGATTGTAGAGCAATTTTTACTTGCACTGTACACTCGGCACTCGACAAGCACAAAGTACGATAATACGCCAGCGGCGGTCTGTACCAGACTGGAAGAAGAAGAAGAAGAAGGCTTAAAATGACCTGAATCTGAGTCTAGCCTCTAGGCCTAGGCCTAATTAACTGTATGATGGGGGGGGGGGGGGGGGACCTAAAGCTACGCACTTTGTTTTGTATATGTAGCGCGTAATTTCCCATAGACAACGCATACTAAAAGTGGTGCGTAGCTTTACTTTAGTTTAGGACCACCTGCCATACCATCAGTGCTACAATTTTTTACAAATTTTCCTGGGAAACTTTGACTTACTTGATGCCCAGGACCAGGTCCGTCTAAAATTAAAAACCTGGGCAGCAGCCCACCCCAGGTGAGGCTAAATAGTAAAAACTCTAACCAACACTAAGCCTAAGCCTAATTTGGTCCCTACACTACAGCTAAACAGTATGCTAATTCAATGGCTTTGCATGCAGTCTCACACTCACAGTCACACTCACATGACACTCATCACATTCACAGGCTCCGCAGGCTTACCGCTCAACTTCAAAGTTCAAGCCTCAGCCGACGGTGATAAATTTCCAGGACTTACCCCTAAAAGTTTCTAACAGTGTCTCCAATCCCCATTCTCTTAGTTTCTCCTTAACTTCGTCATCCATGATTTGAAGGAGGAAAGCAAGAGATGATGTTTGCAGGGGATGTTCGATCGATGAACAGGCTCAGTACACATAACCACTATATGCGATGCATGCATGCACCGTATGCGTATATATATACCGGCGCTGGGCATGCTGTAGATATGGCATGCAGCGTTAATTGCACACGGTACGCGCCTTTTATGGCAGCTCGGCTAAAGCCGGGTACACTCTTAGAAATATTGGACAAAATTTTACCCAAATTTTACCCAACATGAGGGTCCTTATGAGTCCGACCAACTTTTGGGTAAACTTTACCAATTTCATTCTTATTTTTGACCAATGTTGGGTAAATGCATGTAAAAGTTGAGCAAGATTTAACCAACCTATGCCCAATCTTCATTTACCCAGTGGCATTTACCCAACATTTCTAAGAGTGTAATAATGTGATACTTTGTATTAAGCGCAGTAGAGTATATCCATATAGTGGCTGCGCTATATAAATGGGCATATTATTATTATTATGTCACATCATGTTTCAACCTTTACAAAGTATATATTTATTTACAAACCATACAACTTTTAAAGACGATGCTAACATTGCTTACTTTAAAAATACATGCCAAACAATTTACTCTAACACTACTAATATATATATTCTACAATGAACTATACCAGCAGTAAAACAAAACTTGACACTTTAAATTGTTATCAACACAAAGTTTTAAACTAGGATCACTTTGCAATTTTTACCTCAAGGCTCTTTTGAAAATAATGCTTTGAATATTCAGTTACATGTTCACTTTCGGTTTGGATCATATTGGCGTTGTATAATAGATTAAGAGAACGGGTAATTATTTATCATAACGCATGAGTAGGCTATTTACCCTATATGTATTGTACAGTTTTTGATAAGCCTTCAAAAACCTTTCGTCACATTTACTTGATTTTAGATGATAAACAACACAGTACTATAAAACAAAGCTGCTATGAAGACTTTTCCTACTCAAATGAAACATTAAACAAATGAGAGGTGAAGACTAATGTAGATAACGGGACAGTACTCCGACAACGGCAAGTTGTACTACATTGTGTAAACACGTGTAAAAACATTACTGTGTATGCTACACAAGTCATGGCACACACGCTATATCCATGCGGAACACCGAGGTTGTTATACGGCCAGCCGTCGGGGTGGAAGGTTCAACACGTTTGGCAGTGTATAGCTGTTATATAGCGTTCCTCAAGGATTTACTCAAAAAGTCTAGAAATCATGAAATGACACAAGATCTCATACATATATTTTTTTATACAAGGAGAACAACATGAGACTATAATTATACACGTTTCTTTCCAATTTCCTTTTGGCTACCAAAATACTCCCATTGCACTCATCAACAAAATGGTGATACCATTTTTTGAATGATCATTAACCAAGGGCGACATTACAACAAGCAACAAAATTTTAACATCATCGATGGGTAAAAAAGATATTGATTTTAAACTAACAGGGATTAAAAAATGTAAACCACATCCCCATGAGCGTTAAATTATAAAAGTTTGGCATTACATAAAAGATCTAAAACTACTTTTTTCAAATTTAATTTACAGACATGACAATAAATAAAACATATTAAGTTCAATGTCCTGGTTAGAGTATTTACAAGAGCGATACAAGACAAATACCTTCTGTCATGATTCTCAAGGCTCGGTCATATATGACACGGTAAACACGGTAACCCACAACAAGATGAAAACTGTTTCACGTGCAAATAAGAAAAACAAACCCATATCGTTGTATATCAAGAGCCCGCAAAGCCCGATACACACAATGCGTCATTCACCTGACGTAACGTAGGATGGCGTTAGTGACTGGTACTGTCCTTTAAGCGTCGTTAAAGAGTGATATCGTTTAAAAAGTGTTCGTAACATGAACAGTGTAAACGATGCTTTTTATACCTGGCATAAAATTCATTAACAGGGTCCTTTAGCGCAGGTAATTACGCAATCGAAATGACGTCTCGTGTGAACCGAACATCTGTCTGTTTCAAGAACCAGAAATGTGAGGGCAACTCACTTACGTCCTTTTATTTTACGGCTTCAGTTTTACCGTGACATTTAGGAACGAGGATACATAACAGCGTCAAGAACATAAATTCACTTGAAATAAACAATATTTATCCATACATGTTTACACTTATCACAGGTGAAGCAACAACAAAAATCTTGAGATTATCGTCGTTATGCAATAAACGTTGCCCTAAGCAGATTATCATTACTAAATAACATCACTATTGTAATATTTTCCATGGCTTTCAAACCAAGAATCTAAAAATGTATAGCACAGTGTCTTGGCAAAGACCTGAAGTTTCACAATGTTAAATGTTCCTATGGAGTGTCCTCATCGGCTTTTTTGGAAGTGAGTATTTCCGAGAGCTGGAGCTGCTGTTTCCTAGACTAGAAATAGTGGTTTGTACTGTTCATTGTATGCTTTAAGAAGAGCTCAAATTTCTTGCTGGGACATAATTCTAAGACAAGAGTTTGCAAATAATGTGGAGCACGACCATTAACTGCCTTCCTCTGTGGAGTAAGATTTTAAATTCTATTATTTTGCTTGCTGGTAGCCGGTGAAGACTTTTGAGACCTAGAGTAGTGTGGGGAAACTTAGTTGTTTTACTGAGGACCTGAGCATGGTTCTATGTTATACAGTTGTGCATAACATATTTCATAGTCCAGAATTTGGCCGATTTCATTTAACAAATAATCTCCAATTATGCGATCCCCCTACCTACTGCAAGCAAAAGGGCGTGTTCCCAAATTTGTATAGGAGAGGACAAAATCGATCCTTTCCGAGCCATCAATATTCATCGCCCCTATACGTAGAAATTTGGGAACACGCCACCTTCGGCTTGCGATATGTAGGGGGAGATGGCGTAATTGGATATCAGGATTAGAAAAGATGGTGGTGTATTTAGGATTTTGTTATAATGGGGAGGGGGCAAAGTCGGAAAAACTCTGACAAGCAGAAAAAAATATAAAGATTCCTACATATTTTGTCCACCCCCCCCCCCCCCCACCGCCCCACCGAACATCACTGTCAGAAACACAGGAGTCCTCTTTAAATATCATAAAATTCGATGACAGTTAACAAGACAGTGCCTAACCATAATGTTGACTTCTGGATTTAAAAAATACCTTTCGGTTAAAACTGTGACAAGTTATTTATTACACACAATGTTGACCCGATGATTACTGTATTCTCTAACTCCCATAGGCTTAATACATGGATCACCCGGTTCCAGTAGGCAATGGCTTAAATGTTTAAATCGATTTTATAACATGTCAGTGCCACGAGTCATATACCTCTTAACAAATGCCACCTGCCTATTATAGAGGACACCTATATCGTCTCCATTAAGAAGAAGGATATTTGTGATAGTTTATCGAATCTGTATATAAAGACCACTCGTCTACAGTCCCTACTTATTATGTTTCCAGTGAGTTGCTTCTATCAACACTTCAGACTGTTTCTGTAATACATTCCAGTGTATGCATGTCCCCCTCAAGACAAACTACTGACCTGCTCCGAATATTTGAGCTTCAAGTTTCAATTTGCAGATTTCATACAAAAGACCTTGTAAGATCAGAAAAAAAATGCTTGTCTGACAAACAAACACGTAATATAATCTGCATTCTGGATATTGAAAAACAATAACTTGACACTGTTGAATGGAATAGTTTTTACAACGTGTACAAGTAAACTGGTTCATTAAACCTTACCTTTGATCAATTCACGCACAAAAGTGACAACTGTTCCTTTTAATCATTATGTGACTAAAGGTGTATGTATAGCTCCATTTTTAAAGGCCAGAATCAGTGTTTTAATATGCGTCGTGAGGCAGAGCCAGCTATTTGTGTGGTGAAAAGATGTGTAAAGTGCGTACCATGAAAACAGCGTTTCAAAATGTTCCATAACCGTTTTCAAAAATGCTGTTGTTGGCCTCACAACTGAACTACACACGCCTACTCTTAAATTGATGCAATTTGAAATTGAAATCGACACTGAAGATACCTAATCTCTGTCGAAATCATAGTGATAGTTTGATACAAAAATTTGAAAGATCTACTTTAAGGCCCGTATTCTGAACTCCGGTGTAACTTAAATTCCATCAAAGTGTTTAACTTTTACGGGAAGTTAGACTGCAGATAGGATAGGTTAAGTCCGGTTTAACTCGTGTTCACGCAGGGCCGCAACAGGATAATCATTGTTTGCAAAGACGAGGAGCGATATAAACAGTTTATAAAGTCTGCTGGTACCAACTGAGAGAGAGAGGTAAATCTACTTTCGTAAAGACGAAAATCTTCATTTCCCCCCTTTTTAATTGGATCT
The DNA here is from genome assembly GCA_025617745.1 of Heliocidaris erythrogramma. Classification (NCBI taxonomy): domain Eukaryota; kingdom Metazoa; phylum Echinodermata; class Echinoidea; order Camarodonta; family Echinometridae; genus Heliocidaris; species Heliocidaris erythrogramma. The sequence continues at coordinate 2,647,701 of CM046873.1, forward strand.
AGAATCGAAGTAAGATCTAAAGTTACCGGCAGTATTCATTGCAAGCTCTGTCATTGTCGCAGAACTGACTGTGCAACAGTTCTTTGCGCTCGCACGGCTGCTAGGACAACTCTTAATACATCCGGACCTGAGCCGGTCGACTGGCCCAGCCGACGCGACAGAAACCCTCTCAGGCAGTGGTGAGCTAGCTGAGCCAGGAGAGGGTCTACTGTACAGCGACGTCGGAGCTGGTTGCTGCTGCGGCTTGGCTTGGAAGTTGAGTTCCGAATTTACAGCTACAGAAAAAAAAAACATTCAACAAAACTACAAAACAAATTCATCTATAAGAGCTCAGCTCAGCTCCAGAGATTATAGAAATCCTGACTGCCTGAATTTCAAAATTTGACATCTGAGTCACATTTAAAATTTAACTCCCCTCTATCGCCAACATTCTATAATCTAATAAGGAGTCAGTTTATAGAAAAAATGAATTATTAGAACCACATGATGATAGATTATACAATTTCCTTGAACACAAATAAGTTTCTAAACTTTGTTACTGTACTTTTCTAAGTAATTATACCATGCTTCTTTCAGAAACTGATCACATTCCAAATGGGAAAATGATTTGTTATTAGAATTATCAAATGCAAATTAGATGATGCAAAGTGGAGGTCTCGTTCTAACTGGATTAATAAATCTTCAATAGATAATAGATTTAGGCATTTTCAGTTAACATTTATCTATAGGAAAACTGCTACAAATACAGTATATCACTCAATCATCCCCCTCTCAATTTAATTCCTCTTTCTCTACTCTCTCTCTCTCTCTCTTCCCCTCTCTCTCTCTCTCTCTCTTTCTCTCTCTCTCTCTCTTCTCTCTCTCTCTTCTATCTCACTTTGTCCCCCTTTCCCCCTCTCTCTCTTTCTCTCTCTCTCTCTCTCTCTTTATCATCTTCTTAAACTCATCTAACATTATGTCACATCATGCTTCAACCTCCACAAAGTTTATATTTATATCATTTACCAGCAGTAAAATCAAATTTGACACTCTAGATTGTTATCAACCCAAAGTTTTAAACTAGGATCTGTTTGCAATATAGTTTACTTGAAAGCTTTTTCTTTCTGACATTGTCTCAAAAAATCATAAATTTTTAAATTAATGCTGTGAATATTCAGTTACATGTTCACTTTGGTTGGCTCATATTGGCGTTGCAACTAGATTAAGACAATGAGCAATTATTTATCATGATGCATTAGTATTATTTACCGTATTGTACAGTTTTGATAAGCCCTCAACAAATTTTCGTCACATTTTCTGTCATTTTAGAAATACTCATCAAGGTACTAATAAAACTAAGCTGATGTGAAGTCTTTTCCCTACTCAAGTTAAACATTAAACAAGTGTGAAGTGAAGACTAAATTAGATACCGGGACAGTACTCAGACAACGCCAAGTTGTACTACAACGTGTACACAAGGTAAAAAATGTTACTCTATACATGGTGTATGCTACACGTATACATGTCACACACGCTATATCCATGCGGAACACCGAGGTTGTTGTACGGGCAGGCGTCGGGGTGGAAAGGTCCTAATGTTCGGCAGTTAGTGTATAGCTGTTATCTAGCGTTTCTCACGGATATACTCTGAAATTCACCAGAAATCATCGTTCCTTTCCAATTTCCTTTTGCTACCAAAATACGTCCATTTCACTCATCAACAAGACGGTGATAACTTTCTGAATGCTCATTAACCAAGGGAGACTTTAGAAAAACCAACAAAATTTTAACATCATCGATAGGTAAAACACATACTGATTTTAAACTGACGGGGATTCATAATGTAAACCACATCCCTGTGAGCATTACATTATAAAAATGTGGCATTACATAAAAGATCTAAAACTACTTTTTTCAAATTCTATTTACAGATATGACAATAAATAAAACATATTCAATTCAATGTCCTGGTTAGAGTATTTACAAGAACGATACAAGACAAAATAACTTCTGTCATGATTCTCAATGCTGGGTCATATATGACAAAATAAACACGGTAACCCACAACAAGATGAAAACTGTTTCACGAGCAAATAAGAAAAAAAAAAACCATAATATGGTCGTATATCAAGAGCCCGTAGAGCCCGATACACACAAGGCGTCATTCACCTGACGTAGCGTAGGATGGCTTTAGATGGCTTTATAAGCGTCTTGACAGAGTGATATCGTTAAAAGGTGTTCGTAACATGAACAGTGTAATCGCTGCTTTTAATAAGTGACATAAATTTTATTTACAGGGTCCTTGACCGCAGGTAATGACGCAAACGAAATGACGTCATGGTGAACCGAACATCTGTCTGTTTCAAGAACCAGAAATGTGAGGGCACTACACTTACGTCCTTTTATTTTATGGCTTCAGTTTCACCGTGACATATAGGAACAAGGATATATAACAGCATCAAGAACATTAATTCACTTGAAATAAACAATGTTTTTGCAAACATGTATACACCTATCACAAGTGAAGCAAGAACACAAGACATTAGATTATTATCATCATGCAATAAGCACTGTACAAAACAGAGTATCATTACTGAATATCATCATTATTGTAATATTTTCCATGGCTTTCAAACCAACAATCTAAAAATAAATATATCACAGTATTTTGGGAAAGACCTGAAGTTTCATCATGTTTAATTTTTCTCATGGAGTCGGATTTTTAGAAGGAAAGTATTTCAGAGAGATGGAGCTGCTGTTGCAAAAGTTGTTTCTGTTTTTCTCCTAGACTAGACATAGTGGGTTTGTCCCGTTAATTGTTTGCATTTAGAAGCGCTCAAATTTCTTCCTGGGACATAATTCTAAGACAAGAGTTTGCAAATATTGTGGAGCAAGACCATTAACTTCCTTCCTGTGTGGAGTAAGATTTTAAATTCTATTATTTTGCTTGCTGGTAGCCGGTGAAAACTTTTGAGACCTGGAGTGGTGTGGGGAAACTTAGATGTTTTTACTGAGGACCTGAGCATGGTTCTATGATATACAGTTGTGCATAACATTTCATAGTCCAGATTTGGCCGATTTAATGTTAAAGATCACATTGCAAGAAAATCACAAATATGGCAATTAATGTATCACTAGAAACTGGGAAGCTTACAGATGGCAATCGTATAAGTTTTATGTCAACTGCGTATCTGATGATTATAAAAACAACATAAATAAAAGCTCTTCTAAGCATCTGGAATATCCGAGGATTCGCCAGAAATATGGCGATGTTTTGATGTCGTCACACAAGGGATCGATCCTGCTTAAGCAGAACGACGTCCTGTAATGAATGAACGTAATTGCAATGCAATTGTTTATCAAATTATAAAGAGTTTGTATATTTAACATGACCTTATTTCACACCATTCTAAAAGGAAAGTGAACTGATTCTGATAACTAAAACCGTTTGATAGTAAATACACAGAGAAGGGTCAATGATCAATGAAATAAACCCCACTTTCAAATTGAAAAGCCCCCCGAATAATATCACACATTGTATTCGTTCCCTCTTGAAACGCCGAACATGCCCCGGTGCAAGCAGATGAAAATGCAATGGCGTCTTATTTTGTTTACAAGTGACTGATTCTTTTATTTTTTAACGCTGCATTTTTCATAAAAATAATACCATACACGAAGTTAAGAGTGAGGCAACAGACTAACATTAAGACTGACGCTAGTCAAGTAAGAGAAATAAGTGAAAGAGATGACAAAACAGGCACTGAAAAATGTGTAAGATGTTATGGGACATCGTCTGCTTAGACAGGACTGGTCCTTCGTGTGTCGTCACACATCTCAGCAGCGTTCAAGGAGCTCTTCAGCTGCTATATCGGGGCTGTATTTTACCGTTTTATAATTGATAATAATCATTAGTTCAAATGTTTCCAAGCGTTGAATTTGGATAACCTTGTATAATTTATGCCATCTATGCAATAATAAGTATTAAGCCAATATTTATTTTGATGGAATTTTCTTGCAATGTGATCTTTAACATAATCTCCAATTACGCGATCTCCCCCTACCTACTGCAAGACGAAGGTGGCGTGTTCCCAAATTCGTAACGGAGAGGACAAAATCGATTATTTTCCTCGCCATCAATATTCATCACCCCTATGTAGACATTTGGGAACACGCCACCTTCGGCTAGCAATACGTATAGGGGAGATGGGGTTATAGACCGCTTCGGTAATGTATGCACATTTTATGCATACCTTTCAAACAAAGGTTGTTCTTGACAACCGGAAAGCTTGCCGGAGCCTTGCCGGACATTGCTACAAATAATGTATTCAAACTGGATTCGAAGCATTGAGGCTCATTTTAATAAAATCAGGTTCATGGAATAGCTCGTCACTCGGTGCTCAGAGAATATAATATGTGCATAAATTAATGTGTATACATTAGAGAAACGGTCTATTGGATCTTTCCATGGGCGCAAATCCAAACAGGAATTCTATTCAAGTGGGGGGGGGGGGGGGGGGGGGGGGGGGGGGGGGGGGGGGGGGGG
>CM046873.1:2655222-2657722 GCA_025617745.1 Heliocidaris erythrogramma
AACCCTAACCCTAACCCTAACCCTAACCCTAACCCTAACCCTAACCCTAACCCTAACCCTAACCCTAACCCTAACCCTAACCTAACCCTAACCCTAACCCTAACCCTAACCCTAACCCTAACCCTAACCCTAACCCTAACCCTAACCCTAACCCTAACCCTAACCCTAACCCTAACCCTAACCCTAACCCTAACCCTAACCCTAACCCTAACCCTAACCCTAACCCTAACCCTAACCCTAACCCTAACCCTAACCCTAACCCTAACCCTAACCCTAACCCTAACCCTAACCCTAACCCTAACCCTAACCCTAACCCTAACCCTAACCCTAACCCTAACCCTAACCCTAACCCTAACCCTAACCCTAACCCTAACCCTAACCCTAACCCTAACCCTAACCCTAACCCTAACCCTAACCCTAACCCTAACCCTAACCCTAACCCTAACCCTAACCCTAACCCTAACCCTAACCCTAACCCTAACCCTAACCCTAACCCTAACCCTAACCCTAACCCTAACCCTAACCCTAACCCTAACCCTAACCCTAACCCTAACCCTAACCCTAACCCTAACCCTAACCCTAACCCTAACCCTAACCCTAACCCTAACCCTAACCCTAACCCTAACCCTAACCCTAACCCTAACCCTAACCCTAACCCTAACCCTAACCCTAACCCTAACCCTAACCCTAACCCTAACCCTAACCCTAACCCTAACCCTAACCCTAACCCTAACCCTAACCCTAACCCTAACCCTAACCCTAACCCTAACCCTAACCCTAACCCTAACCCTAACCCTAACCCTAACCCTAACCCTAACCCTAACCCTAACCCTAACCCTAACCCTAACCCTAACCCTAACCCTAACCCTAACCCTAACCCTAACCCTAACCCTAACCCTAACCCTAACCCTAACCCTAACCCTAACCCAAACCCTAACCCTAACCCTAACCCTAACCCTAACCCTAACCCTAACCCTAACCCTAACCCTAACCCTAACCCTAACCCTAACCCTAACCCTAACCCTAACCCTAACCCTAACCCTAACCCTAACCCTAACCCTAACCCTAACCCTAACCCTAACCCTAACCCTAACCCTAACCCTAACCCTAACCCTAACCCTAACCCTAAACCCTAACCCTAACCCTAACCCTAAAACCCTAACCCTAACCCTAACCCTAACCCTAACCCTAACCCTAACCCTAACCCTAACCCTAACCCTAACCCTAACCCTAACCCTAACCCTAACCCTAACCCTAACCCTAACCCTAACCCTAACCCTAACCCTAACCCTAACCCTAACCCCTAACCCTAACCCTAACCCTAACCCTAACCCTAACCCTAACCCTAACCCTAACCCTAACCCTAACCCTAACCCTAACCCTAACCCTAACCCTAACCCTAACCCTAACCCTAACCCTAACCCTAACCCTAACCTAACCCTAACCCTAACCCTAACCCTAACCCTAACCCTAACCCTAACCCCTAACCCTAACCCTAACCCTAACCCTAACCCTAACCCTAACCCTAACCCTAACCCTAACCCTAACCCTAACCCTAACCCTAACCCTAACCCTAACCTAACCTAACCCTAACCCTAACCCTAACCCTAACCCTAACCCTAACCCTAACCCTAACCCTAACCCTAACCCTAACCCTAACCCTAACCCTAACCCTAACCCTAACCCTAACCCTAACCCTAACCCTAACCCTAACCCTAACCCTAACCCTAACCCTAACCCTAACCCTAACCCTAACCCTAACCCTAACCCTAACCCTAACCCTAACCCTAACCCTAACCCTAACCCTAACCCTAACCCTAACCCTAACCCTAACCCTAACCCTAACCCTAACCCTAACCCTAACCCTAACCCTAACCCTAACCCTAACCCTAACCCTAACCCTAACCCTAACCCTAACCCTAACCCTAACCCTAACCCTAACCCTAACCCTAACCCTAACCCTAACCCTAACCCTAACCCTAACCCTAACCCTAACCCTAACCCTAACCCTAACCCTAACCCTAACCCTAACCCTAACCCTAACCCTAACCCTAACCCTAACCCTAACCCTAACCCTAACCCTAACCCTAACCCTAACCCTAACCCTAACCCTAACCCTAACCCTAACCCTAACCCTAACCCTAACCCTAACCCTAACCCTAACCCTAACCCTAACCCTAACCCTAACCCTAACCCTAACCCTAACCCTAACCCTAACCCTAACCCTAACCCTAACCCTAACCCTAACCCTAACCCTAACCCTAACCCTAACCCTAACCCTAACCCTAACCCTAACCCTAACCCTAACCCTAACCCTAACCCTAACCCTAACCCTAACCCTAACCCTAACCCTAACCCTAACCCTAACCCTAACCCTAACCCTAACCCTAACCCTAACCCTAACCCTAACCCTAACCCTAACCCTAACCCTAACCCTAACCCTAACCCTAACCCTAACCCTAACCCTAACCCTAACCCTAACCCTAACCCTAACCCTAAA
>CM046873.1:2662722-2743992 GCA_025617745.1 Heliocidaris erythrogramma
TCGCGCTTCGCGCGGGAAGGGGGAAACTCCCTCTCCCTGCGCCCACCCCCGTTACATACAGTGCGGTATTACGTCCAAATAACTGAAAAGCAGTCAGGGCGTCGAACTATAACTTTCCGCCCCAAAAATTGTTTGCTACGAGCCGTTTATCTTTCTCTTGAATTTGCTACAACGTCACAGCTTTCGCGCTTCGCGTAGTAAGGGTGACCCCCCCCCCCCCCCTCCTCCCTGCACCCACCCCTGATACATACAGTGCAGTATTGCGTCCAAATAACTGAAAATCAGCCCGGGTGTCGAACTAACTTTCCGCCTAAAAAAAAGTGTTATCTTTCAGATTTGCTGTAAAACATAAGAGCTTTCGCGCTTCGAGCGGGAGGGGGAACCCCCCCCCCCCCGCCTCCCTGCACCCACCCCTGTAGCATAAAGTGCAAAATTGCGCCCAAGAAATTGAAAAGCAGTCGGGGCGTCGAACTATACAAGCCGTTAAGTTTCTCTCAAATTTGCTAAAACGCCAGAGCTTTCGCGCTTCGCGCGAGAAGGGGACCCCCTCCCTGCACCCATCCCTGTTACAGTGCAGTATTACGTCCAAATAACTGAAAAGCAGTCCGGACGTCGAACTAACATCCCGCTTAAAAAAGGTGCTAAAACGTCAGACCCCCCTCTCCCTCCCTGCACCCATCCCTGTTACAGTGCAGTATTACGTCCAAACAACTGAAAAGCAGTAAACTGTAAACAACAAAATGGTAACAACTTACCAATTAGATAAATTCAGTGCTGGGGGTGGGGAGGTGACATCGGGATGCACATAGCCATTCTATCAGTTGATACTTCCGAATTAGTGTAGGTTGAGTGAGGTAGTGGTTGTTCCTTTGCTGTGCAAAAAAAAACAACTTAACTTTGAGGCCAGAAATGTACTTTGATATAAATGTAGTCTGTTGGATTACTATTATATTTTTTCATTACAAAAAAACGGACTTCCCTACATGAGAATGAGGTGTGTCCCTTTTCAAAGCAATTATTAATCATGCAATTAATTTGGATACTGAATTGTTTACAAAAAAGATCGCAAAGAATTGTTATTAATGGTGAATTTTCTTCATGGATTGATGTTAAATCTGGTGTTGCACAAGGTACAATTTTGGGTCCGGCGTTATTTCTATGTTTTATTAATGATATATCTAATAACATCGCCTCTACCACTATATTATATGCTGATGATTGTATTTTATATCGTCGTATTTCTACCTTAGATGATTGTAAAATTTTACAAAATGATCTGGAAGTTTTAAATCAGTGGTCTAAGACATGGATGCTTGATTTTAATTTATCTAAATGCAAGATCATGACGATGTCTCGGAAGCTTCATGATATAGCTTATGCATACACTATTGGTGGTCAGGAGCTACAAAATACAATGTCAGAGAAATGTTTAGGTCTTATGATCAACAATACTTTGAATTGGAATGATCATTGTTTTGAATTACATGTGAAGTGCAATATACTTGTTGGTATTATACGGAGGAACTTTGTTGACTGTCCAAAATCTGTTTTAACAAATCTTTATGAATCTTTAGTACGCTCACGTTTGGATTATTGTTGTAAAGCATGGGATCCATATAGAAATTCACAAAAGCAACTGGTTGAACGAATTCAAAAACCCTATTTAAGGATGATGTGCAAAGACTGGAGCACTAGTTATAATACTTTATTACAAAAGATAAGTATGAATACATTAGAGAATAGATGAAAGTACCTCCGACTGGTGTTTTATTATAAGCTTGTTAATGGTTTAATAGATACAGGACATAAAGACTAGTGCACACCTGCGAACAGAATTAGAAGAAACGATCATAACTTAAAGATGCATGTACCCTTCGCAAGAACAGATTATTATATGAACTCATTTTATCCTAAAACCATGAATGATTGGAACGGAACAAACTTCCGAAGTATGTAGTCAATATGAAAACTCTTAGCATGTTTAAAAAAGAGTTAAATAACCATCTCAACCCACATAGTTAATTTCACAGATGCTATACCTCAATTAAGTAATTTTGTAATCTGCAATACTACAGTGATTTTACTTGCAATCATTATTGTTGTTTACATCTTTTAAATAATACTTTGTGCAATATATTTATGATATTGAATCTACTTGCTGTTTATATCCGGGAAACAGACTTACATGGGTTGGTCAAACCTTTTTTGTTTTCCCGAGACATGTTTTTATAATGTCTGAATAAATTCAAATCAAATCAAATCAATTATATGTTCAATATTTTCTTTCTGCTTCAGACAAGCACAATAATTATGCAGGGTACATTAATAGGGTAGTTGCAGATTTTCAATTTAGGATGTAAAATTGTAGGGAAAAAAGAGATCAGAATATAGCCTTGTAAGAACAAAAAAATGGGATAATCATGCGCTACAATCATGACATGTTTTCCATACAGTGCTGCCATATTGAGTCCAGTAAATGCAGATCTCGGGGGGGGGGGGGGGGGGGTTCTGTATTATGTAACAATATCTAGGTCTGTCCTTACTTGCTGACTATCCAAAGATAAGATTACATGTAGCTTGTCCCGTTCTTTCTTGTTTATCAGGAAGCAATCTGCAGAAATAAACAAAGAAACAAAGCATTGTATGCATCACAACGGGGTCCGTTAGCTTTTCATAAGGACCGCTATTCATAGAACACCGCTATTCACTTAACATGCGTTATGAATAGCGGTCATTATGAATAGTTATGAATAGTTGTCCTTATGAATGGAGGTCCTTATGAATAGCGAGGTAATTTGTTTATGGTTTGCTTGCTATTTAGAAGTACCGCTATCCATACAAAACCGCTATTCATTTGGTCACGCGTTATTACAGGGTTGGAAAAAAGTTTGGAATATTTTTATTCCAAGAATTATTTCTTGTCTTAAACATATCCCTCGTCATTTTAAGTTCTTCTTTGAGGTTCAAATAAAAGATATGTGTCCCTTTTTAACTTTAAAAGCACAACATTAAAAATCAGGCTTATCACACAGTGCAGAGGTCCACTTGGAATTCGGAAACGTATATTTGCTGTTTTTGCAAATGTCTAACGAAAAAGTTAAATAATCAGATACAGTTTAATTGCTATACCAAAGTCCTCAAAATGACTGCAAACTGCACGTAGCTTTTTCAAAATTCCACGTGAAGTACAGAAATGTATAACAAGATGTTCAAACACAAATAGAGCAAATCTGACAACATGTGGTTCATTGGTCAGCCATTGTAACATGTTTAACAATATTACGTAATCTTTGGTACAAGATGGAACAGTAGACTTCATTCAACACAGTTAATCCGATTTGGATGAATTATTCATCACAATATAGTAGAAACTAGCATTTAAAATCAGACATACTCATCGCCAAAAAAATATTCCAAACTTTTTTCCAACCCTGTATTATTTACTAGAGTCTATACGAGTTAGTATTATATAGATCTAGTCCTAAGATATACTCCTACCTGATTATAAATCTTGCTAAACTGTTCATTATCTGATAGATCAACTATTCAGTATTGTCTAAATTGATTTTCTTTCTTGCAAACAAAAAACACAAAAGAAAAGAAAAGAAGCTCGGCATAAGATACAACTCAGCCTCAGCCAGGCCAACCTCAGGCTCAGCGGCTGTGCTGAGCTGACCTACGGCTGCTGCAGCTGTGAACAACCAGCACACAGTGGGACAGGGCAGAACCAAAGTGCGCCAAAAGTAATTTCTGGCGATTTGATTTTTTTTGTCATGTATAATGCCCCTATACAGGGTGCTAAAATAAAAGAGCACAAGGAGAAACAAATAGTTGATTGTGATGCTGGTGTCAAAAAGCAGAGTGGCACATTCATTATTAATATAATAAACGTAAAAACTAAAAACAATAATCATAAACATACAGCTCACTAGGTGAATCATAACGACCTAATTAAATTGGTGAAGCAAAATCAGAAAAAACGAAAGAACTTTCCTCTCTAAAACTAAGAGCAGAGGTTACATTTAGGTAAAATATCAAACATGGCTCAGAGTCGCCTAAAACTGTTGAAATCTTTTATTAAAGTAAATTCCATCTTGAGGTGGAGTCTTACAAGTGAAAACAAAATGGCTACCCTGATTCTAACAAAGTTAAAAGTCGGCATAATTAAAGGGAAGATTAAGTTCTGGGAAAGGTAGAAAATAATTTATGAGCTTTCTCATTCGTATTGTGTTAGATTGGAAGATTAATTAGCAAAGTAGATATGTCCCCTGAAAAGGACGGCTTTTCAAATGCCCTCACAGTCATGCAAAATATGACAAGAAACAGTTGAAATGTTCCGGCTGAGCATGCCATTTTTGTGTAGTCACTGTGAAGTGCATGTGACTCTCAGCAGGAATGGGTAAATTTCTTATCATTTTGGTGATTCCAAATCCTTACAGCATACACCAATTCTTATGTGCTATAATTATAATCAACCTTTCCCAATAGACCGCTTCGGTAAACGGTATGGACATTTTATACATACCTTTGAAAAAAAAGGTTGTTCTTGACAACCTGACAGCTTGCTGCACATAGCAACAAATACTGTATACAAACTGGATTTCAAGTATTGAGGCTTATTTATAAAAAGCAGGCTCGTGGAATAGCCCGTCACTATAGGTGCTCAGAAAATATATGTGCATAAATTTGTTTACATTACAGAAGCGGATTATTGCTTTGAGACAGTTTCTTTCACAATGCAATCTAATGATCAGAACCCAACTTTATGTTTAAACAACAGCCCTCTCCAAGGAGGGTGAAAATTCTTTCCCTATGCCATACCAAGGTGTTACCACAGACCTGGAGTCACAACATAATTGTTTACGACCGAAAGTGTTAAGCAACGCAAGCGATAAGACCCGAAATCAAAGTACCGCTCCGCTCTTATCGCTCGATCTGTGATAACTCCTTGGTTTGTAGCATCATGGCCATACAGTACATGCGTTTTATAACAAGGGGAAAACAAACACATTCTCCCGAAACAAAGTTATCACTCTCTCAGTGACTATTCTACTTCTCAGCCTCTTTATGGCAGAACCCAAGTCTTTACAGCGTAGAACCTATCACGCTCCCCTTTCTGCGTGACACAGTATAGCTTCATGTTAGAACTTAGAAGCAAATCGATACTGTACAAAAGAATCTATTAGATACTTAGCGGGTCTGATTAATTAGAATGTAGAGGTGTAGAGGTGTTGTGGCGTAGTGGATAAGTCACCGGACTGCAGATCACAAGGTACGGGGTTCGAATCCCACCACAGCACTAACGTCCTTTGGCAAGACAATAATCTACATTGCCACTCTCCACCCAGGTGTAAATGGGTACCTGATATGCTTGAGCGCTAGTTACTTTGGCAGCTCGGCTATAACCAGGGTAATAATAATGTCTAAGCGCCATGAGCGTCACTGCGTGACGGATATGAGCGCTATATAAGTGGCCACTATTATTATTATTATTAATAACCCTACAAGAAAGGAGGTATTGGTCTCCACACTGTCCAACCACATGGTCGTTATCTCTGTCTTATCTCTCTCTCTCTGCCGGCGCAGGTGTTCATGCGGGCCTATGCCCTGTTTACATCTGAAATATTTACATCTTTAACACACTGATATGCTCACAACTACTCATGACATTAACTATGGGTTTTGTTGACTTTGTTCACATACTGGTATACCTCCAAATGACTACAGCTGCTTTCACATTCAATATCAACTTTGCGACATAACACCCTATAACGGCCAGGACCACTTCACATCTAAATCATTAACCGCTTTAAGTTTGCCTACACTATGGATATGTATATTTTCAGCATTAATGTATCCAAACAACTCATATCATTCTATATTCTATACTTAATTATCGAAATGAATGCCAACAAACTTGAGGTTGTAATGGGTTAGGTGGTAAGGTTGTAATAACAGTGATTGTGAAACATATGTTATAGATTCTGTTATAGATTCTATTAAAAATACCAAATGAAGCACTCATCCAACTCTCACATATCCATCTCTCAAAATGCATCATATTATCAAGAATGACATGCATTGTATATGAACATCTGGTCGTTAAATGAGTGTAATAAACATAATTTTATACAAATATCAAAATATTAAAAGGTAGGAATGAATTGTCTTACCTGAATTAAAAGAACACGAGGAGAAACAAATGGTTGGTTGGTTGGTTTGCTGGTGGCAAAAAGTTGAGTGGCACAAGGGCACCACAATCACTTATTCAGTCCCTCCTCACATGGATTCCTGGATCATTCCATTCTTTGGGCGGTGTTTGTGGATCCTCTAAGTTTTAGTATTTGTCCTGCAACCTTCAGGGATGGGGGGGGGGGGGGGGGGCGCTTGGGCCCTGTTATTTTCTTTTCACCGATTGGAATTTCGGCACCCTTAATGCCTGACCTTTTATATCTTTTGATATACCATTATTCCTTATTTAAGCAATATAACTCATTTTGTAGGATAATTATTCCTCGCGCGTCACTCGAAAACGACAATTTTTAGTTATTAAGGCAATATTAAGGGCTGTACACTCTTTACACGATTCACTCAAAAAATTTAATACTATTGCCGTAAAGCTCCAATTAAAAACAAAGTTTAAACTACAACTTTTGCCATTTTCGAGTCACGTCCTTCTTGCCCGATTTCAAATATCTTTTTGCTGTCGATATTAAGGGCTGTAAATTATTTACACAATTCAATCACAAAATTTAATATTGCTATTGCCGTAAAGCTCCAATACAATAACAAAGTTTAAACTCGAACTTTTGCCATTTTCGAGTTACGTCCGTCTTGCCCGATTTCAAATATATTTTTGCTGTCGATATTAAGGGCTGTAAAGTCTTTACACAATTCAATCACAAAATTTGATACTGCTATTGCCGTAAAGCTCCAATTCAATAATAAAGTTTTAACTCGAATTTTTCCCATTTTCGAGTTACGTCTTTCTTGCCCGATTTCAAATATTGATTTGCTACGAATATTAAGGGCTGTACACTCTTAACACAATTCAATCACAAAATTCAATACTGCTATTGCTGTAAAGCTCTAAATCAATAATAAAGTTTTAACTCGAATTTTTCCAATTTTCGAGTTACGTCTTTCTTGCCAGATTTCAAATATTTGTTTGCTACCAATATGAAGGGCTGTACACTCTTAACACAATTCAATACTGCTATTGCTGTAAAGCTCCAATTCAATAATAAAGTTTTAACTCGAACTTTTGCCATTTTCGAGTTTGAAACTCGAAAATGCTCAATTTTCGAGTTACGTCTTTCTTGCCCGATTTCAATTATTTTTTTGCTACCAATATTAAGGGCTGTACTCTCTTAACACAATTCAATCACAAAATTCAATACTGCTATTGCTGTAAAGCTCCAATTCAATAATAAAGTTTTAACTGGAACTTTTGCCATTTTCGAGTTCGAAACTCGAAAATGCTCAATTTTCGAGTTACGTCTTTCTTGCCCGATTTAAAATATTTTTTTTGCTACCAATATTAAGGGCTGTACACTCTTAACACAATTCAATCAAAAAATGCAATACTGCTATTGCTGTAAAGCTCCAATTTAATAATAAAATTTTAACTCGAACTTTTGCCATTTTCGAGTTTGAAACTCGAAAATGCTCAATTTTCGAGTTACGTCTTTCTTGCCCGATTTCAATTATTTTTTTGCTGTCGATATTAAGGGCTGTAAATTATTTACACAATTCAATCACAAAATTTAATATTGCTAATGCCGTAAAGCTCCAATACAATAACAAAGTTTAAACTCGAACTTTTGCCATTTTCGAGTTACGTCCGTCTTGCCCGATTTCAAATATATTTTTGCTGTCGATATTAAGGGCTGTAAAGTCTTTACACAATTCAATCACAAAATTTGATACTGCTATTGCCGTAAAGCTCCAATTCAATAATAAAGTTTTAACTCGAATTTTTCCCATTTTCGAGTTACGTCTTTCTTGCCCGATTTCAAATATTGATTTGCTACGAATATTAAGGGCTATACACTCTTAACACAATTCAATCACAAAATTCAATACTGCTATTGCTGTAAAGCTCTAAATCAATAATAAAGTTTTAACTCGAACTTTTTCCAATTTTCGAGTTACGTCTTTCTTGCCCGATTTCAAATATTTTTTTGCTACCAATATGAAGGGCTGTACACTCTTAACACAATTCAATCACAAAATTCAATACTGCTATTGCTGTAAAGCTCCAGTTCAATAATAAAATTTTAACTCGAACTTTTGCCATTTTCGAGTTTGAAACTCGAAAATGCTCAATTTTCTAGTTACGTCTTTCTTGCCCGATTTCAATTATTTTTTTGCTACCAATATTAAGGGCTGTACTCTCTTAACACAATTCAATCACAAAATTCAATACTGCTGTAACCCCCTTAAAAATGGGTTACTGTGGCTGATTATATCTCTTACACTATACTCCATGTTACCCCTCTTCATCCCTCTCTATCTATCTCTGTCTTATTCCATTAACTAACCTGGCAACTTGTTTAAGTGCCCTCTCATTAATCTGTTAACACCCCAGCCTGTTGTGTATGTCACTGTTTTGTTAGGTCAAGCCCAATTGCCAGCACAAAGGCTAGCCCATTATTTGAGGTTGGTGCACATAAACACCTACTCGCTTTTGTAGACATACTGTCTTTGTGCATTCTCTAAGATATTGTCCCCCTCCTCAGGACCCATGTTATGTGTCAGGGTCAGTGTTTATGAGTTGTCCTCCTCTACATAGATTGTCATAGGAGAGGACTGGCTTTACTGAAAGGGCAAGATTTTAACCTACATTTGGGTGATGCCACATGCCAATGATACTCTCTATGTGTTTGGTTGTAGAATGTGTTCTGTCCGTGCGATGCCTTAAAGGCAGAACACTGTATTGGGATTGTAGTTGTACAGTATATGATACATGTATATATTCAATTAAGATGTAGGATATTGGGCCTTAATACTTGTATATATGGGAAGTTAACAGTTTGCATGGTCGCATGCCCAAAATTATACATATATGCTAATGATGGGCTAGGAGAAAATGAACAAATATAAATATGAACAACTTTAAGAGTTTGCATTAGAGTATAGTGCAGTCCTGTAGATCTAACCTCGAGGGACATACTAGATCCATGAATAGAATAACTTCTTATTGTGATGTTTATTCCCTGCAGGATTTATATTTCAATGTATGATTATAGGGAGCACACCTATATGTGAAATGCACTTAGATATATATGGCCTTTACAAGATGGTGGACTAAGGGTGGTATTGTTGCTTTAAAGTTCTCTTCTCAGAATGTTGAGTCCTGGTCTCCATCGAGAACAAAGCATGGCTATTTGTTTGGACATGACATTGTTCAAATACCCCCTTGTGGATGGGAGGGGGAGGATATGGTCCAATCACATTGCCTTTTTAATTTATGCAGGCTAAAGGGAACCAATGGGATAATCCCATATAAGTGGTGATTAAGAAAGCCCAACCCTGATTTGTCAATGAAGGTGTACATACAAACCTGTGTTAGTTAAAGTTTAGGAAGTTTAATAAAACTACTAGAGTTAGGTGTTGCATCACCATTTTGCCTCCTGCCATCGCTTCCCAACCTGCTGTATTCATCTTCCTATGAGCCATGTGCTCCATTTGTTTATTGTGCCATCTGGAATTTGAGATGTTGTTCTCCCTCTCTCTCTCAAACCATCTTTAATGTCCGAAAACTGAATTATTTCACTGAGTTTTCGTGGAACTGTACAAAGCCACATTTCCACATGTTTTATCTTGGCACCATTTAAAGGAAGTTTGAAGTACTTTTTGTCATTGCTGGAGTTTGACCCTCTGTTTTCACCGGAACGAGTGTTGGCTCTTTTAAATAGGTAAGGTGTTTTATTTATGTTATATCAAAATATGTGTGGATGGCTGAGACATTTTAGAGATATTGTAGTGCACCCTGTTTGTATAAATTATATTGTTTTCTTACTATATTAAAGATCCCTACTACAATACAAGATCCATGCCACCTTTAATATGGTAGCATACCCATTAGACAATTTGTGTGAATGCGGTTGCTTGGATAATTTTTTCATTTGCTTTATTTAGATCTTGAATTAGTAATGATGATTATTACATCATATACGCACATAACGATAATTGATGAGTGTGTGTTGGGATTGTTCGGTAATCGAATATAAATAACAACATATGCCATTTAGCATCAGACATATACATGTAGAAAATGTTTTGTTTGACCGAATTTATTCATGGGCATTACAGCCCGGGGTGGACAACCTTGAAATAATTATATTATCCTTAAAGGACAATTCAAGGATCTATGATATATGTGTCAATAACATTCCTTGTAATCATGCATACTCTAGGGCAGTTGCCTATTTATATTGTAAGTATATTATGTTCACTAACACCTTTTGCCACAATTTGTACATGGCCATTGCATTACGTTTGTCCTATAGTAGGGTTACGCAGCGCGTGGATGCTCGTTATTATTAAAAGAGCGAGACTTCAAATTGGAGTCAAACATCATTTGGATCCTCACAAAATCAAGCAATGTTGTTCAGGTCGATCAGATAGACTAGAGCTTGCCATCTGCATTTGCGGCAACATTGCAAGAGCTCATAATGTGAATATTAAAACCCAATACTGGACAGACAATGCACTGATCATATACATGTAATATCTTGCATGTGTTCTATGTAAGATCCATGTTACTTTACTAACACAATGCTGTTATATTAAATATTAGAGATTGGAAGGGATACATTAGATGATAAACCATATGGAAAATATATTTCAGGGACTTCTGATAATAATACAGTGTATATACATGATTAGCTATAAAAATTATGTGAATAACGTAAGCGTTATAATGAAGCCCTCCTGTATTCAATGCCTTGGTATGGCACACTATTTAAGAAAAGTTTTGCATTCCATTGACTCTTTTAAATAGCCTGATTGCAGTTCTTCAGCCGGATCGCTGCGAAGCATCTTACGTACAACGAATCGCACCACTGCAGCATGCTCATCCTTCAGAACGCAAGGCTACCCGACCGACCGATTAATATATAAATTAGCGAGATCTAATGGACACTTAAAATAATTATAATATTGCCGGCATTAGGGATAATAATATTTATTTATCTTAGTACCTAATATATAGGCCAGTTTAGTGAAGATCTTCTTATTGAATTGATTCAAAGTAGTTATGGTCAACATTCACTGTAGTATGCAATTATTGATTTATGATTGTTAACTCGTAAACCTGCTGTTTTATTTTCAAGTTCTTTATTAGGCAACAAGCTAATAAAGAATTCGTATTGGATTATTTTGTCAAAAGGTAATCTTCTGTGTACTTTTCTTTATTTATGGACCTGGGCTGTACCATACGGGTTACACTGCTATTGCTGTAAAGCTCCAATTCAATAATAAAGTTTTAACTGGAACTTTTGCCATTTTCGAGTTCGAAACTCGAAAATGCTCAATTTTCGAGTTACGTCTTTCTTGCCCGATTTCAAATATTTTTTTGCTTCCAATATTAAGGGCTGTACACTCTTAACACAATTCAATCAAAAAATTCAATACTGCTATTGCTGTAAAGCTCCAATTCAATAATAAAATTTTAACTCGAAATTTTGCCATTTTCGAGTTTGAAACTCGAAAATGCTCAATTTTCGAGTTACGTCTTTCTTGCCCGATTTCATTTATTTTTTTGCTACCAATAATAAGGGCTGTACACTCTTAACACAATTCAATCACAAAATTTATTACTGCTATTGCTGTAAAGCTCCAATTCAATAATAAAGTTTTAACTCGAACTTTTCCCATTTTCGAGTTTGAAACTCGAAAATGCTCATTTTTCGAGTTACGTCTTTCTTGCCCGATTTCAAATATTTTTTTGCTTCCAATATTAAGGGCTGTACACTCTTATCACAATTCAATACTGCTATTGCTGTAAAGCTCCAATTCAATAATAAAGTTTTAACTCGAAATTTCGCCATTTTCGAGTTACGTCTTTCTTGCCCGATTTCAAATATTTTTTTGCTACCAATAATAAGGGCTGTACACTCTTTACCTGAAGTTGAGATTTCTTTCAAAAGTTTAACCTTTGCAAATGCTGTTTTATACACTATCCTACATTGGGGTCGCAATATTTATCAGGAGCACTGCATGGCGTAAATATTATTTTTCAATAGGGGGGGGGGGGGAGACTTGAAGGATCGAACTGCTTAGCCAGGATATCATTTTGTGGTGCGGTTGTGAGATGCGTGCTCCCCAGGGGGTGGGTGTAGGGAGGGGGGGGGGGGGGGGAGTTCCCCCTCCCGCGCGAATCGTGAAAGCTCTGACGTTTTATAGCAAATTTGAGAGAAAAACAACGGCTCATAGCACCTTTTCTTAGGCGGAAAGTTAGTTCGGCACCCGGACTGTTTTTAAATTGCCTGGACGTAAAACTGCACTGTTGTAACAGGTGTGGGTGCAGGGAGGGGGGATTTTGAAAGCTCTGATGATATATAGAAAATTTGAGACAAAAACAACGGCTCGTAGCACCTTTTTTTTAGGAGGACAGTTAGCTCGACACCCGGACTGCTTTTAGTTGGAGGCAATATACTGTACTGTATATTACAGGCGTGGGTGCCGGGAGAGGGGAGTTACTTCCCCCTTTTGAGCTTGAAGCGCGAATGCTTTGACGTTTTAGCAAATTTTGATTGAAAGATAACGGCTTGTGGCGCCTTTTTAGGCCTTTTTCCTCTCACTTCCCCCGCTTTTTCGCTCTCAAGAGAATTAATAGGGGGAGGGTATGGTCCCATTGTGCCCCCTGGCTACGCCTATGAGCAGGAGTCATATGAAACTTACATGATATAATAATAATAATAATATATACTTATATAGCGCAAAATGCTAAAGCCTCTAAGCGCTTTTTAGAAGTGAAGAGAAAATACATGTATTATATTGAATAATTAATACACAACATAAACATTTTAGTGATACATTTATAAAACAGTACATTCAAGCGTAGGCAACATTAAACAAGTAGGTTTTTAACAAGGATTTGAAAGTGTTCACATTGTTTGCTGTACGAATATAAAGTGGTAAGTCGTTCCATAATGCAGGGGCGGCATGTAAAAGTGATCTGTACCCATCTAAATTCTCCATTCTGCCAGTAAAGATAATTTGCGACCTTGCCTAAATTAAAAATGTCAAGACAATATCATGTTAGACAAGTTTCTTATATCGCAGCGCTGCCTAACAAATGTTTGATAGCCGTTTAATTCTCATGATCTCATCATAAACATGGCAAATAATTTTAGTCAGCGGAGGCATAAGACGAGAAATCTTAATTTGTCTTGAGAACAAGAGGGGCATTATCATAATTCAACGATGTTCAGTTGAGAGCCAGAGGAGCGCTATCGCGGTATAATGTCTATGGTGATAGCGCTTTTCTGGTTGTCAACGAAACATCTTTGAATTATGATAGCGTCCTTCTGACTTTCACCCCGTGTTACGTATACACAATCAATGATAGTGGTGTGTACGATGTTAGGGTCAAGTGACATCTTGTGCTGATAAAGTCACATTGATCATTTTGTTAGAAATCGCTGCTCATTTGTCTGATCTTCCATTTGTTTTGATCGCCATAAGGTTTTGAACCTTCAACTATGAACTTCTTACCTTTGAGTAATAAAGGATCGTGTATGGCGTGTCAGATCACATCGTTTTAAATGTTTGGTTAAAGTTTTCAAAACCGCTGCTCTCTCTCTCCTAAGTTATATAATGTTCCATCGATAATAAAATGTTGGGATAGAAACATATATCGTGCGCATGCGATTGGGGTCAATATGGGTCATAATTATGTCACCTATAGGCTATAATAAGCCAAAGATAAGTTTTCAACTCTGGAATTATCATCGATCCCGGGAGGATGGGGGGGGGGGGGGGGGGGGGGGGGCTAGGTATATATCCCCCAAAACTTGAGGTGGGGGATGGCCTGTATTATCATTCCCCTCCCAATATTTTTGGTTAAAAAACATTAGAATTATGATACATTAACTTAAAACTAATAATCATTCAAACTCAAGTAAGGAAATAAGAAATGACATATTTTCAATGCAAAATATCGAAGACGAATTGTTCGCTTGCATTGTTATTCTCAATTAAGGGGTTCCCTCCATTGGCGTTGATCCGAGTATTCCTTCTTATTGTAACACTCTAAATATTAGTTCTGTAGCGTGGTACTGGGCGAGTGTCACGTCAAATAATAACAAACACAGGTTGAGTCCAATGTTATAGCGAAGTACATATAAGTATTTATTTTGCCATCCAGGCACACATAAATATGGGCGACAGTCACAGAGTCACAGAGTTATAACATCTGAAAGCAATGGAATCGCGGCCGAAGAACTTTCTACACTCCTTTTTCTACCGTCCACACGCAGTGGCAGGAGTATATTGCTAGATCCAGAAACTGGAAATATTGCCAAGAGCACAAGGCTCCATCCTCTTTTATATGAGGCATTAGAGAAAGCCAAGAATGGGTATAAAACAAGTATGCTCTTTAAACTATCAACACTGAATGATACAGCGAGGATAACTACCGTATTCTCCTTGAGACAATCATGGAGGTCTTGGAAGGAGAGAAAGGGTCAATAAACTATATGAAGGTCTTGGAGTAGAGAAAGGGTCAATAAACATATATTATGAATGAGTTATATTCCAGGCTAGGGACCAGGGTTACCACAAAATAGGGTGATATGTAATTAATATGGATACACTATATTTTGGATATATACTTCTGCTATTTCCTATCTTACAGTCGACACATCTTTCAAAAAGAAACGTCCTCGTTTCAATATAAAAACAAAAATTATCAAACTAACTACTCACATACAACCCATAAAGTACACCCAATTGCCTAACTAAAAACATACAAAAGTGATTTCAATAAGAAATATGAAATGGCTGTAAAACATCAAAATGGTTCAACTACAATTGCCGATATAAGATTAAATTGAACTGCATATCATGAATTTCAAAATCACAATGCGTATATTATATAACCCAAAATGTGTGTATAGACTACGCATCGCACAAAATCAGAAATTATAATAAATTCTCACCTAAAATAGTGATGAGTCACTCATGTGCATAAATTGTCTAAAATTGGGTGAACACCTCATTTAATGATATGAATGCATTCAATTAAGTCAATATGACTTTCATGCCAACAAGTGAATTCCAGTAAGATGAAATTGAAATTATTATTTGTTTTGTTGGAATCAATGCTGGAATCATGATATGAATCACCTTACACCCTTTCCGAAAAAATAATGTCACAGCAATTAATAGGTAAAAATAAAATGAAGGACCAAAATTAGCAAGTATTTGGCTGAAAACCGAGATAATTAAGACAACAAAAATAGCCATAACAGGTGCACGACGGATGTATATGCATCAACACAAAACTGAAACAAATAATTATAGCTAATACGTCTTTCGTATTTTACAAAAATATTACAAACGAAATTGTGGTGATCATAATGTAGAGTGATGCAAAAGTAATATTGCATTACAAAAATTGGGGAAAAAGAGTGCTATAAAGGCTTAAACCCTTTATGGAAAGTTTGAGATAAGTAGAGTAAAAAAAAAACTTATTATATATCAGGAGTATACAAATACATTTTAAAGATCATCAGATAATATTAGGCACGAAGTGGAGCGAACTTTGTCAGACCGGTGCCATTGGAGAACTGACATGATTCTGTAACCTGGCATGATACTTTCTTATCGTTTTACTAAAATCACAATAATGAAAAAATAAAAGAAAAATGAATACAAAAAAATTTAAATCTATCTGCGACAAGAAAATATGTAAAAAAATTAAAGTCACTAATGGTAATAGTAAATATATTGGACCATGCCATTAAACATGAAGCAATAACAAGAGTATATACAATAAAAAGATAATTACTACCTATTAATCACGAAAAAGTAGACATTGAACTATAGAACGAGAAGAAGATTGAAAACCAACACATCGACTAAAATTGAATAATGCAAAAGATGTAAATATAGCATTGAAAACTTGCTTTACATGGTAGTGTTGCAGGAGAAAGGAAAAGACTAAAAAAAATTGTATATTCTATGTACAGAATTTACAATTAGTGAAAAGTCTAAACTGTTTTGAAAATGTGGAAGGGAGTGAGGGAAACCGAGGAAGGCAAAACTATTTCAAATGGTGGCCAGCCGTTCGAATTAGCTTTATTCTCCACCGTACTTCACCAACAGATAAAGTGCACAGAAAATTTGAATGCGGGTGCACTGCTAACTATGACAAAAAATGAAAAATACAGGATACGAAAGCTGCCACTGAATCAGAGAAGATTCACGGGAATTAGGAAGTATATGGACTTACAAAAATCATAGGGTGTCGAGCAGAATCAGGGCCATTAACCAGGTGTAGCCATTCCATTAGGATAATATTTTACTATAGGGGGACCTGGACCATGAGGCAGTATGAGGGGATGGAAAAGAGAGGGGTTATTGAACGTACATAAGGGGGGTGGGTCAGGGGTAGGAGCAGAGGAAGATGGATCAAGGAAGATAGAAGGGGACTCCTTAGCCTCTGAGCATGTGAGGATAAACTCATGTGGAGTGGGAGCAGCATCTAGGGTGATGGGGTCGATATAATGACTAGAAAGAGGGCTACAGGAAGGTCGAGAGAAAGGGATGGGGGTGACAACCACTCCCGCATCTAACGGTACAGGGTGTTGAAGGGGTGAATGAGAAGAAGTGATGTTAGAGTGGGCAACATGAATATTGAGCCCATCAGAGGAGAGGGATGAGGGAAATGGGAGCTCAGGCATGTCAGGGGGAAGACCATCGTCTTGGGTTGGAAGCGATGGCATGGATGGTGCCACAGGTAGAATATTAGCTGGAGGGTTAGTGGGAGCAAGGGAGGGAGGAAGAGGAGAGGAGGGGACACCTGATAAGGGATAGAGATCGTGTTGGGGAACATGGTGAACTAGGGGCTCAGACTCGGAAGAAAAGTTGACAGCATTTGAACAGGGAGGGGGAACAGGAAAGG
Organism: Heliocidaris erythrogramma; assembly: GCA_025617745.1. Taxonomy (NCBI): domain Eukaryota; kingdom Metazoa; phylum Echinodermata; class Echinoidea; order Camarodonta; family Echinometridae; genus Heliocidaris; species Heliocidaris erythrogramma. Next base: position 2,679,860 of record CM046873.1, read on the forward strand.
TCTGAGGAGGATTAGGAGGAGGGGTTGAGATGTGATTTGCAGGGCTAACCTCATGATAATGAATAGCCTCAGAACGGATAGATGGAGGGGAGGGTGAAGGCGAAAAGACGGAATCTGGGACGGGATCATAATAGTCTGAGGATGAGGCGGCAACTAAGCTCGGGTCCGCTTGAGAAGCCGGTGTGTGGACAGGCTGTTTGGACGACCTGTCTGGAACAACAAGTTGGGTGAAACACACACAATCTTCAGCATGTTCAGCGACGGGCTTATGATAGTCGATGGAAGCGCATGACATGAAATGAATTATAGCCGATGAAACAAAGAGAATGGACGAGAAATAGTCTGTGAAAACCTCAAAGTGGCGTTCTAGGCAAGCAAGAAAGTCAATACCTAAAATGATATGGGGGTCAATGTCGTCAACAATTTGAAATTTACAGAATATGAAATCAGTCTGTAATCCTAGACTGACAGGGGCGACCAGAGTGCCATCGGGGTAAGTATGGGTAGGGCTAGAGTCACATGGAGGACTAGATGAATAGAGGGGTGGATAGATGTCGCAATCGGCAAGACTAGGTAAATTCTCCACAAGACAACGGCTAATTAAAGTGTGCGGAGAGGAGTAGTCTAATGCGGCTGGAATAGGCCTCGATTCTTCATCAAGAATGTCGTCAAAGAAGATGGGGATGTGGGGAACAGAAGGATATGAAATAGAGGGAGGAGGGCGGGAGTACACGCCATATTTCAATTTCCAATCCATTTAAATCATGATAAACAAGAAATTTGAAATATTATGCCAACAAAATAAATTGAATCAAAAGTAGGGTGCACGTATTTGTAAAAACCTGAAGAAGGGGGAAATAGAAACAAAGAATATTAAGGAACTCCAAGTGAAAACTTGAAAGGATTACGGAATACAGACATCAAAAAAATATTAAGGATAATGAAGTCGAATGAGTAACATGGCATACATGGTGAGAAATCAAAGAAAAGTTTACTTAGGGCAATAAGGAACGAAGACAAAATAAAAGAAGGAGACAATAATACTACAGTCGTTGGCATTAATGTCCAGGCTTGAGGCTAATTAAATGTCCTAAGAGTTCACCTCCTCGAATAGCTGCATCAGGAAAAGAAGAAGTTGACACCTGGTTGAGAGCAGGAACTAACATCCATCCATCACCGATGAAAACAGAGGGTGAGCGAGATAGTCAGCGAGCCAAAACAAAGGGAGATAGATCCGCGGTGACGATGATGAAGAAGATGATGGTGATGAAGAGAAAAGTGAAGATGGCAACGATGACTCCGGCCAACGAAGAGAGGATGACAGGCATGACAGGAAAGGGTAGAACAGGTCAGAAGGGGAACATGGAATCAACCAGAAGCAGCATCCATGAGCACGACGAATAGTGACGGAGCATGAGTGTTGAGTGTAGTCAGGAACAGTCCATAATTTAGCTACATTCAGGAATGGTACGTGAAGGATGGCGGGAACAAAATATTGCCCAATACAGGCAAAGTATGGGTGACAGAGATCGAAAGCAGATATTGTCCATAAAAATGCAGGAACAAATGACAAAATGTCCATCAAATAGCAGGTCCATCCAAGACCGAAGAAGAAAAATGAGCAGGAACAGTTCATCAAAAGAATATTTTGTTAAACGTAATCAGCGTCAGCAGAAAAGTAAGCAATAATTTAGATATCGAGCGGGATCAGATGACCACCGTTTTTCCGCTGCCACCAATGTAACACTCTAAATATTAGTTCTGTAGCGTGGTACTGGGCGAGTGTCACGTCAAATAATAACAAACACAGGTTGAGTCCAATGTTATAGCGAAGTACATATAAGTATTTATTTTGCCATCCAGGCACACATAAATATGGGCGACATGCAGTCACAGAGACACAGAGTTATAACATCTGAAAGCAATGGAATCGCGGCCGAAGAACTTTCTACACTCCTTTTTCTACCGTCCACACGCAGTGGCAGGAGTATATTGCTAGATTCAGAAACTGGAAATATTGCCAAGAGCACAAGTCTCCATCCTCTTTTATATGAGGCATTAGAGAAAGCCAAGAATGGGTATAAAACAAGTATGCTCTTTAAACTATCAACACTGAATGATACAGCGAGGATAACTACCGTATTCTCCTTGAGACAATCATGGAGGTCTTGGAAGGAGAGAAAGGGTCAATAAACTATATGAAGGTCTTGGAGTAGAGAAAGGGTCAATAAACATATATTATGAAATGAGTTATATTCCAGGCTAGGGACCAGGGTTACCACAAAATAGGGTGATTGTAATTAATATGGATACACTATATTTTGGATATATACTTCTGCTATTTCCTATCTTACATTTTCATTAAAAACCATTTTTGGATGCTCTAAAATGCAAGTTTCATAGACAGATTTTTAAAAAAGCCCCCCTCCCATACCCCCCCCCCCCCGCTCGGTCGCTTCGCTCAGTGGCGTATCTAGGGGGCAGGGGGCAGATGCCCCAGGCGGCATTTGGAGGGGGTGCAATAAACGCAAAGGAGGGAAAGAAAAAAAAAGGGGGAAATGAAGAAAAATCATAATCATTACGGATTATGCTCCCTCATATCCGCTGGGTATATGCACTAGAAATCTCGCTTTTTAAGGTTTGAAATGCAATCGTAATTTCGCGCCCTCAGTATATAGTTCTTGCATAGATTAATGGGTTCAAAATTTGAAAATATAAAGATGTAATTGCTTATTTTCAAACTCGAAACTCGAAACTCGAAACTCGAAACTCGAAACTCGAAACTCGAAACTCGAAACTCGATACTCGAAACTCGAAACTCGAAACTCGAAACTCGAAACTCGAAACTCGAAACTCGAAACTCGATACTCGAAACTCGAAACTCGAAACTCGAAACTCGAAACTCGAAACTCGAAACTCGAAACTCGAAACTCGAAACTCGATACTCGATACTCGAAACTCGAAACTCGAAGTTTAGCAACACACCTATTCTTATGACTACTATTACTACTGTGTCTTACCACCGTTCTACTACAGCTATACGAAGGTAGAGGTATCGTAGTCGAGTGGTTTAATTACTTGATTGGGGATGCAAAGGTAATGGGTTCGAACCACGCGGCCGTCACATGGAAAAAGTGGCTAACTCGAAAAATCACGAATCACCGTATCACGAGAAAAATCGTTTTAAAGTTGAAGCCACTATGGTTCTTTTATCTGACTGCTATGGTGGTTGATGTTTTTCATAACGATAAAGAATAAGAATATTTTTTAATTATAGAACAAATCAGGATTTTTCATCAATTTACTGAAGAATTAGAGCACATTTTATCTAGTTAGACACTTACACCATTAAATCAATAATTAACCGGACCGAACGATTACATGGTAAAAGTGGCTATCTCTGAGTTAGTCACTTTTACCATGTAATTCAATCCGAAAGGTGGCTATCTTTGAGATACATAGCGCATCGGTGCTGGACAAAGCTAGCTAGCGCGCAATTTGTAATGCGAGCGTGCGTAGCGCCTGATCATAGCGCCTGATCGGTACGTGCACCAGCCATGTGCATGTACATCCATCGCGTATATCGACGACGGTATTTGAACGTATTGACTGTTGTTATTCATTGTCAGTCATGTCCGTGGAAAGTTAAGATTCAAATTTAGTTGTCTCTCCCGGATTTTCAAGTAAAAATAGAGCAAAACATTTATCTGCAGGTAAGTTGAGAAACATTTAACTTTATTATTATCCAACCCAACTAAGAAATAGCGTAGCTGTAGGGCCTATATATCACCAGTTAAGACTGAACTTTTGGCTTTGCTTAGTTTGCTGCAGCGGCGCGTCACGGCGCTGCCCCCCAGCCCGGCCCGACCAGCACGGACCAGACTCTCGTTGGACTTCAATTCAAGTTCAACTAAACTTTATTAAATCATTAGAATGGGGATTCATTAGAATGAGTCTGGGCCTAATAATTAAAAACAATGTGATACTGATAGTATAATAAATTCATAAAATCATGAAAATATAATGAATATGAATTATGGAAGAATAGACATAGGGCCTAGATGACTAACTGAGAAAAGAACAATTTGGAAAAAAGAAAGGAAAAAAACAGGGTGGGTGTAGATTATATCTGAAGCACCACCTACAGCGAAAGGGGAAATCCAGGAGCAGATACCATGTAAAAGTAAACATGGCCTCTTGATTGTTATCAAGATTCGTTTGGCAAGTTCTCCAGAAGGGGCAAATTGTTAATGAGTTTGACACAATGTAAACGTGGAATGATTGTTTATCGTTAAAGTGGCCTGGGGGTGTTTCATAAATATGTTCGTAAAGTTACGAATGACTTTACGAACGACTGGAACATGTTCTTGGGTGCTATACTAACCAGATTCTCAATCATTTAGCACAAGAACTGATCACCAGTCGTGCATAAAGTCGTGCGTAACTTACGAACAGCTTTATGAAACATCCCCAGGTCTACGATTTCATTGTGTAAATTTTGCAAGTTTTTTATGTTGTTAAAGCCCGTCAAAATATAAGTGCTTACGCACAGGATACATGTTTGTGTATAATAAGTGTACATGACCTCAGCCATTGAATAGGAGTGGCACTATGAACACGGTGACAAAGAGAGCGGACAATTTATGCAGCTCATTGTACCCTCCACAATAGCTCTAATTGACATCCCTCCACTGCTATTATGTGACACCTGTTCTACATATTTTTACAGGATAGCAATGAATGGATGTTCTTTTTGTTAACCAGTGCAATTGTGAAGGGTAAAATGAGGAGCAGCATAAATTGTCCGCTTTTTTGTTCGTCATGTTCATAGTGTGGTTGCAATTGCAACGCAGTATGTGTCGTGCATAAAGGGTTTATTCATGTAAACAAGATCTAAGATGGTGCACGATTTAATTAGCTTATGTTTTTAGTAACTTACAAGAGCTGAAAGAGGGGTGGTATTCTGAGATTTATTTAATCTTGATTTTAGTGAAATAATTTGAATTGTCATAACAAAATGTACGCTTATATGGTTAATGCATGTGCAAAAGTGACTGCGTACGCGGAATTCATCTGTGCAAACACCAATGAAATTTTGCAATTTGAAATATGTTATCACAAAATCTTTTCACTAAAATCAAGATAAAATAAATCTCAGAATACCACCCCTGTTCTGAGGGAATATTATTGATGTCAGTTCTCATAGGGTCTGGACTCGCATAGACTACTTTGCAAATTGTTATTCTTTTGGGGGTTTATTTTGTCATATCAAGATCACATAATATTAAGAGTAGTTGAAGATTCACTGTAAAGTAAACAAGTTTACATGCATTTAATTTTGTTTATAATGATGCATATGTTTATAATGCTTTGTATACTTTCATTACAGTGAACCGTTATTGCTAATCGCAGATTCGCAGATTGACCATCGACGTGAAGATGACTTGTTACTGAAGAATAGAATAGAGATGAATAAGAAAAGGACGAGTTGTTTCATCGTTTATTTGCATGTTCACAGTTGAAAAGAGATTTATTGAATGATTGATAGATCACAAGAAAGAGGAGAAAAAGAGAGACGAGGGAGTGAGGGGTGTAACAGGTTGATTGATTGATTGTCCAATCAGGAGAAAGAAAGAGAGATGGAGAGAGGACGATAAAAAGATTTAATGATTGACAGATCAGGAGGCAGGAGAAATGAAGAGAGTAAAGAAACGAGGGAGAGTGAGTATCAATGAGAAAGAGGTAGAGAGAACGGGAAGGCAGGAGAGAGAGAGAGAGAGAGAAAGAATGAGGAGATGTATAGATAAAGAGAGAAGAAAAGAGGCCAGGGGCTCCTTTCACAGATCCATCATTAGTCTTCTTGGATAATACATAGAAACGTTTGTTGTAAAATCAACACGCATTTCTATGGGATGTCCACAAACTTAGACTTGACGGTTTCGTGAAACGGGGCCCCTGAGAGAAATAGTAAGATAATGGGGAGTAAGACAGAGATGAGGAGCGTGGGGTATCAGACGTTCACCCTTAAAAAAAAAAAAGTTTCTTCCTTTCGCTCTTACTGATCTATCGCCCTGTCTCTCTCTTCTCTTCTTGAATATTTACCTCATTCGCTCTCTCTTTTCTTGTATTCCTCTCCTTCTTTCTCTCTACCACTCTCTCAAGCTCTCACACACAAGCTCTATACACTATCTACCTTCTGTCTTCCCCTCTGTCTCTACTATTCTCAAAGATCTACATTTATCTCATTCTCTAGCTCTCTCCCCCTCTTTTCTTTATCCATCTCCTTCTTTCTACTATTCTCTCTCTCTGTCTCTCCCACACACAAAAACACTGTATCCTTTTCGCCCTACCCCCACACCCCCCACTTTTTCTTTCATCTCTGACTTTCCAAACTCTTACGGTCATGAGACGTACACTTAAAGGACAGAAAATGTATATATCATTTAGGATTATTTATTTACAAATATTTTTTTACAATATTTACATATATTCATCATGATAAACAACACTGAATACTTAGGCTGGTATATATTTGGCAGTGATAGCAGCCAAGAATTACAACTTGCCAATTATAGAACTAGATTTAAACATGTCTTTGTAATAAACTTTGTATCCATCATTCCCGCGTACCAGTATTCATTACGACTTTAGATCACGTAGAACGCTTTGGTCTCATTTCATGCTGTTGCCACCAATGAAAGTTCGGAGGTGATATTTTGAACTTCATGGGATTCGAACCCATGCAACGTAGCATTAAAATTCAACCGTTGGAATATTAAGCGATCAGGGAACTCGTGTTTAAGGCAATTTAGTAAAAAATATCCACCTCAAACATGCAAATTCATATTCTGGGGTTTCATTTGCAAAGGAAATGTCAACCATCTTACCCAAAATATGTTGAGATAAAGTTATAATCAAATATTTATATTTGTTCTTTATTGATAACGCTCATTTTTGTACGTGATGTACAACGAAGTTACGCAGATTTCTTGCGTATGCAGCGTGCCGTGAACCCCACCAGTCCTTTTCCTCTCGTACGCAGGAAATAGGCTTACGTTCTCTGTGAATGACATGCAAAAATAAGCGTAATCATTAATACATATTTTAATTTAAAATTAACATGAAAAACCTACATGTATTGTATCTCACCACCATAATCGTTGACCGTCCTGTGGTGCAGTGCACGGCACGCTCAATTGTAGTCGTTTTCCTCTCGTACGCAGGAAATAGGCTTACATTATCTGTGAATGACATGCAAAAATAAGCGTAATCATTAATACATATTTTAATTTAAAATTAACATGAAAAACCTACATGTATAACCTTTGACCGTCCTTTGGTGCAGTTCACGGCACGCTGAATAAGCCAGTTCGGGGTTAGCGCATGGTACAAATGACCCCAAATATCCACAGATATTTTAGACATGGAGGGTCCCTTTATGTGCACTTCAGAAAAATAACTCTGGGAGTGATAGAGGTGCCTCATGAATAGCTTTTGTTTCCCCCTTTAAAAAGAATACTTCCACCTGGATATCATGGAATGCACCATTAGTGCATAATTGAATAATGATTACATGACATTCATGAGCACATATCGAATATTAGTGTCAGTGGGTTTTAGAATTTGGTACAGATGACCTTTATCTGCTCATGCTCAGATTGCAACCCCGAACTGGCTTATTGTAGTCGTTTACCTCTCGAACGCAGGAAATAGGCTTATGTTCTCTGTGGAAAATTATAAACAGCTGCCAAAATAAGAATTAAAGAGGGACATGCCACCACAGTTACGGTCATGATGGTTCAGCCCTAGAGTTCTGGGGAAGATAATTACAAATGGAGTCATTGCATAATTTCTAATAATTAGTGTTACATGTACCAAATTGTCCGTTGACAATACATGCATGTAGGATCTGGTACATGTCAACGTAAATTAATTTAGCAACTATTGCGGCCACAATTCTGACATCATTGCTTTCTAAGATTTATTTGTTTCCTCCTGGACATGTCCTTTCATGTTCCAAAACCAACAAGATTCCCTACACAAACAAAAACACATACCGGTAATAACCACACACTTATGAGATAAGCTAAACAGAGTCAAACTTTGCGCAGAAATGAGCACATTTTGAGCTTATTTTGTCACTTTTGTGGACATGATCTTGGCCTGAAAATTCATGTCCTATACTGTACATTCCTTCTCTACCTATACATAAACTTTCAGTGTTAACAATAAAGAATTTATCAAAAGAAAGAGGGTGAATCTATATGCATAATTTACAAACCCATTTACCCTAATGCCGATGGTTGAACAGTCAAACATTACGCAGTAATGAACAAAATTTTCAGCTTATTTTGTCACTTTTGTGGAAAGGATTTTGGCCTGAAAATTCATGTCCTATATTGTACATTCCTTTTCTACCTAGGCCTATGCATAAACTTTCAGTGTTAACAACTAAGAATTTATCAAAATAAAGGGGGTCATTCTAAATGCATTTCTAGTATTAAAGAGTAGAAAACACACGTCATACAACTGTTCCATACGTACCGTAGCCCTTCCGATCCGTACGCCGGGTCTGCCGGTCTGACAATGACGAGTCTATGGTCAAAGATGCAGTAATAAGCAAACTTTGAGCTTATTTTGTCACTTTTGTGGAAATCATCTTGGCCTGAAAATTCATGTCCTATATTGTACATTCCTTCTCTACCTTTGCATAAACTTTCAGTGTTAAGAACTAAGAATTTATCAAAATAAAGGGGGTCATTCTAAATGCATTTCTAGTATTAAAGAGTAGCCAACACGTCATACAACTATTTCATACGTACCGTGGCCCGTCTGTACGCCGGGTCTGCCGGCCTGACAATAACGAGTCTATGGTCAAGGAGCTGGCAATACCAAAGTAGGTCCGGTCTTGGCTCAGCCGGTTTCGAATTTTGCGAATTTTTAAGTCGCTTGGCGAATGTGAAATAAACAGATTAATCTGTAGTGAACTTATTGCCCCGAAAAGTTTCGAAAATTAGACAAATGTTATTAAAATCACGTATTTGACACTTACTGATTAATTTTACATTTAAGATTAGTGGAAAATTAGTTATTAATGGAAATATATCAAACATCATCTACTTACCAATTTCGGGAGAAAACCGTGGGAGGGGGGGGGGGGGGGGTAGGGACAACATTTTTTTGGGGAAAATGCGACCCATGTCTAAGGATTTTTTTTGGGAAATGGGACCCATGTCTAAGGATTTTTAATGAAAAGGGGACCCATGTCTAAGGATCTTTCTTCAAAAAGTCACCCTTCCCAGCGGCACGTCCCCGTATACCCAATATACGTGAGTACCCCCCCCCCCCCCCGGGAAAGGAGCTAACTCAGAGTTAGCTCCTTTAACCATGTGAAACAACGAAATATCATGGAGGCAAAATTAACGGTAGAACTGCCTATGTTCAAGATAGCTCCGTTTACCATGTAATTCTGCGAATGTGCTGCCGTTGAAAAGTATCTATTTCTGAGTTAGCCACTTTTTCCATGACAAAATGGCCAAATTATCAAAAAATGATCAAGTTAGCCATTTTTAAATTAAAAATCCAACATTTTTATTGAAAACCGATTGAACCATCGGAAAGAGCACATTTTAATTATTTAGATCCGAAATTTTCTCAAAAAGTCAAAATTTCAAGTTAGACCCAGGGCCTTCTCCATGTGACGGCCGCACGGCACTCTTATATGCTTTTGTCATTGTGCAAAGCATTTTCTACATCCTCTCCCGTTAGATTGGTACCCGGTGGGATGCGAACGGCGTGTGAACATCATTGTGGCTGAAATAGCATAATGTGCGCCTGTAAAATGGTTGCCAGGCTGAAATGCTTCTAAGGGGAGTGGAGAATGTGTACTGTATTATATGTGCAGAATCGTAATTGAATCCAATGAACGAGGTAATAATACACTGTAAAGCACTTTCATATGTTACTTTATTGGAAAGGCGCTATATATTATATAAACCCCTCAAAAAAAGTTCTGCAATTCAAGTTCAGGCATTTATATCTCTCTAGTAACTGTATGATCATCATCAAGTTTGATATCATTGTAAAGCTTGTTTATTCACCTTCACAATGATACTACATTTGTATTGATTATGTAATCACGGAATGTGTAGTGCACCTAAATATAGGACAAAGTCAAAAGTGAAAAGTTGCAGAATGCATTGTTATTGTTCACACTGAGTTCTTAACTGGAATGAAAGGTTTTGTTTCTTTGTTTTTGTTCCTTTTGGTTTGTTTAATTTTGTATTAGGTGTGCATGTTTCTGCTGTAATCCCTTGTTTGGTGGACAGATATTGTTTTCAGTGATTTTGAAGTGGAATTATTCTTTTGTTTTAAGATGGAATGTGTTTTAATCAGCAACTGATTGTGATAACATTAATATTGTGTTTTGGTTTCATGCAGAATATTGCAAGTTTCCACCTTAGCAGTACACAACTGCGGTGGGGAAAAAAGTCTCCCCTCAGCAAATTATCTCATTTTCAGCCATGTAACCCTATTACAGAAACATAAGCAACACAAACTCTCCTCTTCTCTTGGATTGCTTTTCACTTCAACAAACACATTCCCCTTTCTTGATGTGAACTCATGTTCTTTAACTCTCTCTCCCCTCTCTAACGAAACAAAAACAAACACAAATACACAAATTTGCAAATGACAAAATGTTTGGCACTTTTTATTGAGTAACATGCACATCAAATGTGGAATAGCAAAGGATCAGAAGTTCAGTAGCGAGTAGAAGATCCGAATACAGCTACGACAGCCTGGCATCTCCTCCTCATGCTTATCACCAGCCTGGTGATGCGTTGCTGTGGGATGAGGTTCCACTCTTCGATAAGGATCTGTCGCAACTCAGCCAGTGTAGTGTGATCTGTCACTCTGGCGCGTACAGTACGGCCAAGCTGGTCCCACAGGTGCTCGATTGGGTTCAAGTCAGGGCTGTTCGCAGGCCAATCCATCCTCGTCACTGCCTCCTCCTGCAGGTATTCGGTGATGATCCTTGCTCTGTGTGGGCGGGCGTTGTCATCTTGGAAGATGGCGTTTGGTCCAAGATTGCGCATGTATGGGATGACCTCTGGCCGAAGAATGTTGTCTCGGTATCTCTCTGCTGTCAGGTTTCCAGTAAGTAAAAGTAAGCACTGCCAAGCATAAAGCTTGTGCAAGGCACATTTCATCTACCAAACAGGAAATAAACTTGTTGAATCATTCGTGACCCATTCAACATCATTCACACACACCCGACATTGCAACAAAAGCAATAGACAATAGCCAAGATAGCCATTCAATTTGCAACTTTTCACTTTTGACTTTGCCCTCTATTCAGGGGTGCTGTGCATTCAAGGATGACATAACCATTACAAATGGGGCATGGATGTGAAGGGGGATAAATGAACTTTCCAATGATCTGAACTCAATTATTTAAACAAGTTTTTAAATCGGATGCTGTATGTATTTTGTAGTTAGGAGCCTCACAGGTGTATCCTCTTTTACTCTCTCTCTCTCTCCTCCCTCTCTGTATTTATCTCTCTCTCTCTCCTCCTTCTCTGTATTTACCTCTCTCTCTCTCTCTCTCTCTCTTTTTCCCCTTTTAACCTAATTCCTTCTTCTTGTACTGCACACCTGTCAAAGGGCTTGCTTTTAAAATAGTATTCCATTTGTTGTGTATGTAGTGCAATAATAACTATTATATGATACTGTAGGTTACGAGAAATGCAATTTTATATTTCTCTTTTTATTTTTGTCATAACAAAACAAGGCTCAGATTTTTAAATGTTGTATGTGTATTTAAATTGAACAGTTTGGGTATTGTGTCTTTCCTCACTACAGTGTGTATTTTATAATTTTGTAACCATTGCTCTATATTAATGTTCAGTGCTCCATTCAGCTTTGCAATGTATCTGTTTGGCTACGTCATTAGTTATATTGTTTTATCACACAATTCATAATTAATCGGTTTTTAGGAATTTACACTCATCAGTATTGCCTACGGTTATCTCAATTTTCTTTTTCTTTTCCTCTCAGTTACCATTCAATGTTAGATTCACAATCCAGATTTCATCATTATAATCCAGCTTCCGTTGCACACCACTATTTTAAATTTTTGGTTTTCTTGCAAACTTTGCAAAGTTGAATGGAGTTTATCATTTATCATATATGGTAAATTGGTCCTATTTTTCTTTTCTTTGATTTTCTGTTTACAATTATGCAGTAGCCGTTTTGTCAATTTTATGTATATATTTAGCTTTGTTCAATCATTTGTAATTCAGCCTCTGGCTGCAAGAAATGATTTTTATGCATGAATAAATAAAGACCATTATTATTATTATCTAAAAATCAAGAATGATTAAAAAGCCGCCAAAAAGATATCAAGGCTCAAAGTTGAATTGCAGAACTTTTTTGAGGGGTTTATATATATATATATCTGCTATGTTACGCCTCTATCTCTTTTTCTTTCTCTCTCTCTCTCTCCTCTCCTTCCTGATCTCTACCATGGTTGCGCTTGTATCCATGGAGCTTTTGCGTTTTTTTTTTTTTTTTTTTTTTGCGCTTCACGCTCTTTTGTGTACCTATCTAATAAATTTTCATCATTTCCTGATGAAGTCCTATGGTCGAGAATTCGATTTTTTTTTCTTCATCGTATACGGACTTTTCATTCCTATTTTGTCTATAACTTTGCAAGTCCGAAGCAGAACTATATTTTTTTTACTATATTTTATATATATATATATATATATATAAACATGTTAAGGTTTCACGTATCGGCTCAAACAAATTGAAAGAAAACTGCTAAAAGCGTTTGTAATGCATTGTGGCCAATTTTATTTTTACACTCAAATTTTCGGCGCTCCCTGGCGTCTTCTTCAGGAGAACAATAAATGATAAGGTATCATACAAATAATTGAAATAATTATAGTTCTAGCGCGCGCATCCTCAGTCAGATATAGATTGCTTAGAAACCGTCTCTCTGGGAGATCTGACTGAGGATGCGCGCGCTTTACAAAAAATGATGGATATAATTATGTAGATGAGAAAAGAGTAATGTGCGCGCTTCATTATTACGTAATCTACGTAATTTACGTAATAATACACAAAATCCCAAGTGGTATTAGCGGCAAAGATTCAAAATAATAGTATTGAAACAAAGAAGGAGAATTGATACCAAATCATTAATAAAGAACATGTGACTGAAAAGATACAAAAAAACTTAGCGAAAATATGTAAATATGCGCGCGCTAGAACTATAACTATAACTATTTCAATTATTTGTATGATACCTTATCATTTATTGTTCTCCTGAAGAAGACGCCAGGGAGCGCCGAAAATTTGAGTGTAAAAATGAAATTGGCCACAATGCATTACAAACGCTTTTAGCAGTTTTCTCTCTCTCTCTCTCTCTATATATATATAAACACAGAAAAAAGCTATTATTTATTAAAGTACCACTTCTGCTCCTACTACTACCACGACAACGACGACTACTACGGCTACTACTGCCACCAATACTAGCACTTCCTATACTACTTTTACTATTATTCTTACTGCTGCTGCTACTCCTACTACTTTTACTATCATTATAATTACTTATATTTCTCCTACTACTGATTAAAGGGTATGAGAGGGAATCCTACTACTACTGATTAAAGGGCAGGAGAGGGAAATTTAAGAAACCAGGCTGGTTTCCATTGGGGCCGCGGAGACAATGCAAATACATAAATTTACATTACATATCAGGAGCCTGTAACGTAAAGAGATACAATCAAGCTTACAATCAATTGTAACTCCTCAGTACATGGTTTGCCATAGACTTACGATTGATATCAATCGTACGATTGATTTATTAAAGGAGAATTAACACTAGAATATAAATGTACTTATGTTCAAAGGTGTAATATATTCTTAATCATTGACCTGTATCACTTTCACATTCTAGCACACGGTATCATCTGCTAACACTTCATGGGGGCTGCCATTTTCTTGATGACATGGAGTTGTACATGAACCATTGGAGACCATTCCGGTCAGGAAGATATTTTAATCCACGAACTAAATTGCTTCTATTCATTATTAAAAAAATGCCCCATATATGATGGAAAATACATAACAGGTGTATACATTTATTTTAAAATTTGAAATTTATAGATTTCTTTTTAAATCCTTCGGTTTTGCTAACTAGGAATCGATTTCTTGGTCTTGCCTGGCAGAGCAGAACATAATTTTTACAACGCACATTCTGACTTTTGAAGTCCATTAGCTCAAAGCAGGTAAATGCATAGTTTGTCACTAATGACGCTCGGGAAATTCATCATCCATAAATTTGAATTAATTCGCTCCGTTACGTACGTCATAGTATCAAGAAAATAGATTAATATTTAGTAAAATCGTAATTTTCAAAGATATATAAAACACATTTTCGTTTTTAGAATATATGTATATATATCTGTTAAAAAATTTTAAATCTCAGATGGAATTTTGTATCAGGAAGAAAGACAAAAATATCTTTATGTACACATCAAGAAAATGGCAGCCCCTGGTATCGCTCGATAAATCTTGCTGAGAAAATCCTGATTTATACCCATCTCGTATATTTTAATGCAAAACTACGTAGGGCAACAAGAAGGAATAGATTACAACTTTGAATATGAGCACATTTATATTTTGAGGTAAATTCCCCTTTAAAACGACAATCAAACAGTCCCGTGATATTTCTTCTTTCAAAAAATTTAGTTAATTATTTCTAGGGGGGGGGGGGGGTACACTGTACTAGTAAGAATGACGTCTTTTCCCCAAAATGAACGAAGAGCATGACAACAAGAAAAAGTAGGCCAACTTGAAATTAAGAGGAACTAATGAAATAGATAATCAAATAACCCAATCAGCTGGCTAATTGTTAGCTGAAGAAAAAACTTGAAATTAAGTGGAACTAATAAAATAGATAATGAAATAACCCAATCAGCTGGTTAATTGTTAGCTGAAGAAAAAACGCTTAGTAATGTCAGGAGTTTGAAACTGAAATCAATTTCTTGTTTACATTCATGCATATGTTGATGATGAGTGACCGAGTGAACCCCCCTGGTGCCCCCTCTCAAACACAACCAACACCCCTCTCAGGGAACGTCCATTAATTTTGTTATGACGAGTATTGGTGTTGAGTAGTCGAGCGCCATCTAGCGACAATTCCTTTACAATTATACCTTTGCAAATGCTTTACTTATTTATAAGCAGTGGCCTTTCGAATTCAAATTCAAATTCGTATTTATTACTGGTAAAAGGTAAAGGCCTGTATTATCAATTAAATGAACATTCCTGGCAAGACACACACGAGTTATTCATCTGCTGGCGATGATGTACCTGTAGCTGATCAAAAATATTAATACAAAATTGAATACTTCTCGGCTGCAAATATATATGAGGGAAATTGCGTTTGGAAGACTTATTCTTTCGTATTTCACCCCTATGCTGAAGCTTGAACGCCTTGGTGTAATTTTAAAGTATAAGTAATTCATCTGCAGTGCAGATTCCACTGTTCCCTGCAGTGAGAAGTTGTTGTTGTTTTAATGGTGTTTGTAATTCAATATTATCCAATTGTTAATATAGGTTTTCCCGTCAATTTCAAACTTTCTCCAATCAATTTAACGTTTCGAGCAATCAATTTCGCCCGAAATGCGATCGCGGTAACAAATCAGAATTCAAATTCGTCCTTGGCCGCTCAAAATCAACATCTCAGCGATCAAATTGCAAATTGCGCCAATCAATTTAAAACAATGAGCAATGGTATTCGTCAATCGTCATTCAAATTCGTCCATTCGTAACAATTCCGTCTTTGCGGTCATTCAAATTCGTTAATGAGCATGCATATTTGAAATAACTGCAATCAAATTAAGAATGTGAGGTTCGTATCAAGTAGAAAGTCAAAATGGGGAGGGTTTGGGGAACGCTTTATGTTAATACTTGGCCATGGTGTTGTTATGCTCATTTGGCAAATAACCAGAAACATTTTCCTTCTTTTCATGTCAAATTTGGGTAGAAATTTGACCTCTTTTTTGATATGGTGTTTTGATATCTATTGAAAATAGCTAAAGTCAATCCAATTTTCAAAAAAGACGATCCATATGAATTTCTCACCCACTGATTTGTTCACATAATTTGAAGGTTTAATTCTGCTTTAGTCAGCTGTGCGCACATACAGACGCGACTCGAGTACCACGCTCGATCAGCTGGGTGGTCGAGGTCATTGCTGTGTATATAAATCGGTGTTTTGTTCGCGGCTGTTCTATTATAGCAATGGGGGCAACGGAGAAGGGAGGGACAGAAGAGACGACCGGTTCGCGTTAAGTGAACATGACAAATTCATATGCGCACGAAATAAGTAATTATCGTCCCATTTCCTTACTTCCAAGTATACCCAAAGTCTTAGAAAAAAATCGTTTATAATAGTCTAACCCGCCTACCCCTGTCCTTCACTGCAAAAGCAGCGAATTCGGGAACCGAGAAGGAACCAGCTTTTTGGTCCGCTAGCGAAGGTTCCAACTCGGGTGGGGGTAAGTCACAAGACCAATGAAATAAACAAATTCCAAATAAAAGATAAGGAGATAAACAAAAGCGCTGGGACACAATGTACATTAAAGTGTCATAAAATATTTTATTTACATATCCATTAACAAATAACAACTAGAATCAATTTACAGATATTATTAATAACACTCACAATCGATTTCACTCTATTAAAAGCCCATATTGAAACCTATATAAACAACATTTAAAATAACTTAAACTATTACAGTCATTAATTAAGGGGAAAACCAGAAGGGATGGGGAGAGGTTAGTCAGGGAGGGATTGTTAGTAGTGTGGCCACTTACATGCAACGCGGATGTCTAAAATTATGCGAAATCGCGACTTGTACTGATGCACTGCCTTAGCTGCTGCGGACGACGCGGACGATGATGACGACAATGTAGGAATAGAAAGGACGACGACATCGAATACTGGAAGAAAGAGCTCAGGAACATGACGAGTAGGAATTACACTCGGTAACAGGATACTGGATACATACAGCATGCACACGAGTGACAGGAACATGATGATCATACACTGGATCACTATTGCAAAGGGTCAGTGGTACCCAAATGCAGATGTCTTTAATATATTAGTTCTCGTTGACTTGGAGTGTAGATGATGACTTGGTTCAAACTACGATGGTCGAACTTCAGATGACTTCGATATTGGTTAGGGTCAGTTAGTAGGGAGGGGTAGTACGTAGGGGATAAGTTAGGGGAGCCAAGTTGGGGGAAGCCAAGTGGGGCTTTCCAAGTGGGGCTTTCCAAGTCAAGAATTTATGTTGGGAATCTACTTTTTATACTTGGTTCAAAAATCATACTCCAAACTTATGATTGGACAATATCCTTCAAGAGGGAGGGGCTTAATTACAAACTAAACATCGGATTGGTCACAGGTCACCGTTTTTTACTTCCAGGGTGACATGGCCTTAGTAACATAACATTTAAAAAACAACGACACAACGTTCCAACCAGGAGAGCATCTTTAGAACAAAAACATCTCCTCCTCTATTCATAACTCACTTAAAAACAGACCCCAGTTTGATACTCTAGGGAAAAGAGCATGAAGGATAAGATAGAGGAGGGAAAATCTCACCCAATCTCACCCAAAATATGAAATTGCATATATAACCACCTTGTTACATCTTCCCTCCTGCCACCGGAATGGCGTCCGCGCCATTCCCAACAATCATAATGTATACATTATGCATATAAATTACAATATAAAAAAAAAAATTAACATGTCAATCAACGATATTCATCTGACTTACGTACATATGACACCTTATCTATACATTTGGTAGATATATGGACATATATACATTCAAACAAAGCTACATTAGAGCAACAATTTTACCACTGCAAGAGGAGGAAATTACCTCTCCGTATATTTACAATTTAACATTTCTACAAATTTGTTCGCCTTCCAACAAAAGCAATACTGACAGTTTCACTTTACGGGCCTTACTTCATCTTCAAACATTAAAGTTATCTAACCGAATATCCGCACCAAACAATCTGTTTAGTTTGTCTAAAACAAGTACCCAAAAAGACTACCGAGTCCAAACTGTGGCGTTATCCAAAACATTATATACACAAGAAAGGTGGATATGGCAAATTATCCGATTGGAAAAAATATTATCATTATTATCAAATAATAACTGATTAAATGCAAAATATTAAAATTCAATTCTTTTTCTCAACTAACCAACACAAAGCTAAACCATAGCCTATATTCAATCCGAATGGATGTTCTTAGGTTTCAGACTCATAATAATACTTGTGATATGAGTAATCAGTGAAAGTAAATAATATAACCCATTACATATTAAATGAAATCGGAGAGCCTTTATATGGCAACTCAAAAAGGATACTTTATCTCAAGACACTTGGTGTTCTTGATAAAAGTGAAACAAAATATGGATTTCAGTTCATGAAACTGCATTTTTTTTTTCACAATTGTGAATTTTACCAATATCACTGTATAATCAATCATCCGAAATTCCCAACAGTTAAATTCATGTCAACTGTAAAAAAAAAAGAATACATTGTTCAACTTTTCGAAATTTCAACAATTTTCAGAAAAACAATGTCAATTCATATACCACCTGATTAAAATTGAAAACTATATGACGTGAAGTGTCATAAAAAACAACAACAACAGAGGAATAGTTGCATCTGAAAATACTTTCTTCCTTAGGAATTTTCTTCCCAAATTTGGTCCTCTGCCACCCAACAGAGGTAGCGACCCTAAACATACTTCCTTCTCCAAAAACAACAGAAAATTGCTCCTTAGCAAGAGGAAGAGATGACAATATGGGGATCAATGACAACATCATCATGTATGTCATAATATCACTGTCACCGATTAAAAGTAGAATATTCACCGATTAAAAGTATAATATTAACCCAAATAAAGAAAATATTTCCTTACAAACACACTTTCAATAACCCCTCTTAGAATTATTGCTGCCAAAACATCATCATCATATCATCATCATCATCATCATCATCATATCATACTATAATTCGAAAACCGTTTGTCTGTTCGTCTGTCTGTCTGTCTGTTTGTTCCCCTACTCCTCCTAGATCCTTCGACAGATCTTCACCAAACTCGGATGGTGTATGTAGGGGGACCCCAGAATTGCCCTTGAGGGGTTGTTTTTTTTTTAAACGTCACTGGGGTCATCACTGGGGTCAAAGGTAAAAATAAACACTGTTTCATAACACATACAGTCGATCATGAACATAATCGATTATAAACTTCTCCGCGCGCATAAGAAATCAACAGTGCTGTACATCCGCGCGCCGCTGTAAAAAAAAATCTCTCATCGCCTCATGTCGGAACCCGCAGCTTGAAGGTTCGTATGAATTTTTATATTATAAGACTTTTCGTGTTCACTTACTCGCACTGCCGATGGATATGCGCCGCAGCTTGAAGGTTCGTATGAATATGAATTTTCATGTTCACTTACTCGCACTGCCGATGGATATGCGCCGCAGCTTGAAGGTTCGTATGAATATGAATTTTGAAATTAAGACTTTTCATTCATGTTTAGTTAGTCGCACTGCCGATGGATATGCGCCACATTTTGGTCGCAATGCCGTACCGCAGCTTGAAGGTTCGTATGAATTTTTATATTATAAGACTTTTCGTGTTCACTTACTCGCACTGCCGATGGATATGCGCCGCAGCTTGAAGGTTCGTATGAATATGAATTTTCATGTTCACTTACTCGCACTGCCGATGGATATGCGCCGCAGCTTGAAGGTTCGTATGAATATGAATTTTGAAATTAAGACTTTTCATTCATGTTTAGTTAGTCGCACTGCCGATGGATATGCGCCACATTTTGGTCGCAATGCCGTACCGCAGCTTTTAAAATTGACCAATCAATGGACAGCTTCAGAATAAAAAAGTACAATATTGTCTATGAAGGAATCCTCAACTGAGAGGTAAGTACCTAACAAACCACACCACCCTATGCCAGGCACCCCCCCCCCCCCAACAAAATTGGTTCCACATTAATTTTTCATTTCATTATTTTTTCCTCATTCAATTACAACAATGGATTATCTTCTCATAGCAACAAAAAGTCCAAAAAATTGTACTATATCCTGTTTTTCCTGCCTAAAAATCCCACATCTTAAACACGTTTATGCACTAAACGCTCCATTTCAAAAATCGCGATACGGGTAAGATGGCTAGTATTGTAAATATCAGCTACACAAAGGCTGTACTGTGAAACAGACTATTCTCCATCTAAATCACCTAGTTTAAAATATAACTCGATCGGTTGTGGCAAATGCCATCAACATAATATGCTATCAACTATTATATAAACACATCAATACATATCCCTGTCTAGAGCAACATCATACCACCTGCCCTGACTCCAAAACATGCCTTTAACATGGCCATCAACATAATATTATTGCTGCCAAAACATCTAGTAAATATCAGCTACACAAAGGCTGTATTCCCCAAAACAGACTATTCTCCATCTAAATCACCTAGTTAAAATATAACTCGATCGGTTGTGGCAAATGCCATCAACATAATATGCTATCAACTATTATATAAACACATCAATACATATCCCTGTCTAGAGCAACATCATACCACCTGCCCTGACTCCAAAACATGCCTTTAAATAAAATCAACTGGTCTAAATTCATATACCAGAACTCAAACCTATACAACAATATATTTATACACATCTACTCCTCTCAATCTAACACAGAAAATCGCAACATAAGATAAAATAATTCCTCAAGAAATTAAATTGTTCCCTATTATGTGGGCTACAAATAATCCTTACACATCCCATTAAAAGTGTGAAGTTTAACTATAAGTACCAAAACAAATTAAGACTGGAACTTACTTTACCTTTATTTCCCTAACCTGTTTGTAACTACTGTGTGACTTGCTAGAAAAGGCAACATCAACAAACGATCTGAACCATAAGAAACATCTAAGCCGACTTTCAGTTACGGAGTACACAATGATATAATGGCGAAAGACTCGGAAAATATCTTCACGAGTATAAAAATACATATAAATATATAACGCGCGGGGTCGCTCATTCGGAGAACCCAGAATACATCTTTAGCGTAGTCCAAAGAATATATTCTAAAAATAAAACAAAACGTACATTCGATCATGCCCATGGATCATCCATGGCTACGGGTAGTCTCTCTTTAGACAAACCAACATGATCATACAACTAACTTAATCATGACCAATCACTGCATCCAAAAACATCTACCTATTATAACTTTCATGTATAATATTAGTGCCAACCGAGGATGATTCTTGGCCATTTCTACTACTACGTTCCATGCTCATCTAGCATGAACGCCAAGGGGAAGGGGGAATGTAGCAGTTCCATTAAACTCTACAAATCAAAGGGGCTAAATCTTAACACTACAGTTTGTAAATGAAAGTCAACTCACACATATCTAAATGATCCAAATTTGTCATTATGTTGCTGCCAATCCAAAATCCTCCTTAACCCTATTCCTATCTGATTTATCCTATACCTTAACTCACCCTATTTTCACTTTAGCAATTTCCCTACCAAAATATTAAATTCAAAATCACAACAAACGTATTTCCATATATTCATTCAAGATCCATTATCAAAATCTGAGCTTGGTTCTCAATCCAATCAAGTAGGCCTATAATTATACACTTTAGCTTCTGCAGACAGGTAAACTCAAGTTCAAAGTATCAAACAACTATGTGAATCAAACGATAATTAATCATGCAAACAACAACACAAATACAAAGCAAGATCTTTATACTCACAGATTGCGCCCAAACGCTTACCCTTGACTGGAATAATCAAACCAGTCTTTAAAAAAAAAAAAAAAAAAAAAATTATTCGATCATGAAAGTTCATCTGTGTTGGTGTAAGATATTAAAAAATTAAACTTTTGATCTCAACACACGGAAAATTCTTTACCTCGAAATTTTCGGCTATCCACTGCAGCCTTTATCAACGATGTGACCCGATTTGACCTTAGTGACGTAACGATCGATGATCGGGTCATAGACATTCTTTTGCTGATTTGCATTAAGAATGCACGCGTTGAGGAAGATGAAGAACTAAGATCATATGATGTGACAGCTCTGTTCACTTCCGTCCCGATTGATAAAACATTGGGGATTATCCAGTCCAAACTTCAGAGCACAAATTCGTGGAAGGATAGGACTCGATTATCAGTGAAACACATAATCAAACTACTAGATGTATGTCTGCGGTGTACTTATTTTGTTCATAATGGCATCTTCTACCAACAGATCCATGGAGCCGCTATGGGGTCTCCTATATCTCCCATTGTATGCAACCTGTACATGGAAAAATTTGAACAATTAGCTCTTGAGTCGACACCACATCCTCCTGTATGGTGGTACCGTTACGTGGATGATACTCACACAAAACTCAAGAAAGAGTTTGCGCAGGAATTTACGGATCATTTGAACTCTATAGATCCTGATATTAAATTCACAACTGAAGGGGAGGAAGGGCATTCATTAGCCTTTCTCGACACCTTGACAGTTATTCAACCAGATGGCAGTTTGGAGATCAAAGTGTATCGCAAACCAACACACACAGATCAATATCTGAACTTTTCCTCTAATCACCCACTTGAACACAAGCTCGGTGTCATTAAGACTCTCTTCCATCGGGCTGCAGCGGTAATTACAAATCCCCTTACCGTTTCTGAGGAAAAGGATCATATTAAACAGGCTCTCTCTAAATGTGGCTATCCCAAATGGGTTTTCAACAAGATTGATAACCCACAAGAAGGGAAGTCTCGACCAAAGAAGGACAACTCTAAGCCACCCAAGGGACAGATTGTTCTTCCTTATGTCAAAGGAATATCAGAAGCTCTCCATCGAAACTTTAATCAGTTTGGTATCAGGGTGTGCTATAAACCGACGAGGACTTTAAGGCAGTACCTAGTTGCACCAAAGGATAAGACTGAGAAGAAGGACATTACTGGTCCTGTTTATTTGATTCCTTGTCAAGGACAAACAACCAAGGGTTTATGCAAGGAATCATATATCGGTGAAACTGAACGTTCCCTCAGGATTAGATTCCTTGAACATCGACGCCCGAGCTCCACTTCTTCTGAAGTTTCTCAGCACATTCACATCGAGTCCCCTGGTCACCATGTGGACATCAACAAAGTTCAAGTGTTGGACAGGGAGCCACGTTACTTCGAAAGGGGTGTGAAGGAAGCCATCTACATCCGGGCTTTCAAACCTTCTCTCAACAAGGACGGAGGCCGCTACAAGCTTCCGAATGTCTATGACCCGATCATCGATCGTTATGTCACTAAGGTCAAATCGGGTCACATCGTTGATAAAGGCTGCAGTGGATAGCCGAAAATTTCGAGGTAAAGAATTTTCCGTGTGTTGAGATCAAAAGTTTAATTTTTTAATAAAAAAAATTATTATTTCAATTTATTTAGATAATTTTGGAGAGCTTTTAGTATCGTGCTGATAACGCGAAGAAGGTCGTGAGTTCCGTCTAACCCGCCTACTCCTGTCCTTCACTGCAAAAGCAGCGAATTCGGGAACCGAGAAGGAACCAGCTTTTTGGTCCGCTAGCGAAGGTTCCAACTCGGGTGGGGGTTAGTCACAAGACCAATGAAATAAACAAATTCCAAATAAAAGATAAGGAGCATTAATAAACAAAAGCGCTGGGACACAATGTATATTAAAGTGTCATAAAATATTGTATTTACATATCCATTAACAAATAACAACTAGAATCAATTTACAGATATTATTAATAACACTCACAATCGATTTCACTCTATTAAAAGCCCATATTGAAACCTATATAAACAACATTTAAAATAACTTAAACTATTACAGTCATTAATTAAGGGGAAAACCAGAAGGGATGGGGAGAGGTTAGTCAGGGAGGGATTGTTAGTAGTGTGGCCACTTACATGCAACGCGGATGGCTAAAATTATGCGAAATCGTGACTTGTACTGATGCACTGCCTTAGCTGCTGCGGACGACGCGGACGATGATGACGACAAAGTAGGAATAGAAAGGACGACGACATCGAATACTGGAAGAAAGAGCTCAGGAAAATGACGAGTAGGAATTACACTCGGTAACAGGATACTGGATACATACAGCATGCACACGAGTGACAGGAACATGATGATCATACACTGGATCACTATTGCAAAGGGTCAGTGGTACCCAAATGCAGATGTCTTTAATATATTAGTTCTCGTTGACTTGGAGTGTAGATGATGACTTGGTTCAAACTACGATGGTCGAACTTCAGATGACTTCGATATTGGTTAGGGTCAGTTAGTAGCGAGGGGTAGTACGTAGGGGATAAGTTGGGGGGGGGGGGGGCAAGTTGGGGGGAGCCAAGTGGGGGTTTCCAAGTGGGGGTTTCCAAGTGAAGAATTTATGTTGGGAATCTACTTTTTATACTTGGTTCAAAAATCATACTCCAAACTTATGATTGGACAATATCCTTCAAGAGGGAGGGGCTTAATTACAAACTAAACATCGGATTGGTCACAGGTCACCGTTTTTTACTTCCAGGGTGACATGGCCTTAGTAACATAACATTTAAAAAACAACGACACAACATTCCAACCAGGAGAGCATCTTTAGAACAAAAACATCTCCTCCTCTATTCATAACTCACTTAAAAACAGACTCCAGTTTGATACTCTATACAATAACGGGTTTAAGCCATGAATAGGGACTAAGCATGAATAGGGGGTTTAAGACATGCATAGGGACTAAGCATGGATAGGGGGTAGACATGAATAGGGACTAAAAGGATCAATTCAGCGTGCGGCACATAATAAAGGATTACTAAGAGATCTTAATTGAGGAAGATCACAATAGATTTGCTCTTGAATGTGTGAATTGTAAATAGATCTAAAAAGGAGTAAATTCAGACATGAATAAGATTGAGCAATTAGCCAGTCTGAGCTTACAACAATAATCAATATAGACCAGTATAGGAAAGAAAAGACTAAGAGATAGAGGCAAAAGATAGATAGATTGAAAATGAGAGAAAAGAGCATGAAGGATAAGATAGAGGAGGGAAAATATGAAATTGCATATACATGTATAACCACCTTGTTACATCAGGTTACATACATTTATCAATAAACACATTATACTCAGTTCAAATCAATATGGTTTCAGGAAAAATTACTCAACTGACCTAGCATTAATTCAAATTTATGACAAAATTACAAATGCCATAGCTAACAAAGAACATGTTGTTGGTATATTCTGTGACTTAAGTAAAGCATTCGATACGCTGAATCACGCTATCCTCCTTTCCAAACTCAGTCATTATGGAACTCGAGGTCAACCACTCTTATGGTTTAAAGATTATTAACAAACAGAAGACAATATGTTACATTCAATGGATATGATTCTGATCCCCTTTTAGTTCAATGCGGTGTCCCCAACGCTCCATCTTAGGCCCACTACTATTTCTTCTTTATGTCAATGATATTATTAATACATCCTCCGTTCTTTCTTTTGTCTTATTTGCCGACGACACAAATATCTTTTGTTCTCACAAAGACCTTAATTCCTTAACCAATACTTTGAATTATGAAATTAACAAAGTATCAAACTGGTTTAAGTGCAATAAACTTTCTCTTAATATAAAAAAGACTCACTTCATGTATTTCAAACATCATTCTCATAATACAGACACACCAATATATATTAAAATCGATGATAGTGCCAGTAGAAAAGAAAACTAAGTCCAAATTTTTGGGAGTACTTATAGATGAAACTTTGACTTGGAATTACCATGTACACCACGTAATAATGTGCATTCCTGAAAGCATTGGTATAATATAAGCTAAAGTTTATTCTACCCTATGCAACCTTACACAGCAAAAACACTGTTTAAAACTTCGCTGTTTAAATTTGTGTTGTTTAAATTTTAAGCAATATTGTTTAAATGACGGACCCTGGATTTTAAACAACCGCTGTTTAAGACGTCAATGATAATCTTTTAAACAACGTTGTTTAAAAAGATTGAAAATTCGCGCTAGACGGGTTTCCTTCTCCGCCAAACACGGCCGGCTTCATCATGGCGGATGCCTTTGTGGTTGCAATGTTGCAGAAGTTCCAAATGCCAGAGCTGATTGATACATTCAGAGGTAAGAATTTAGACTAAATATAATGTAATCTGATCGAGTTTACACTCTTAAAAATGCGTGGTCAAAAATAACCCCAAACGGGGTTACAAATGACCCCGCATGCGGGATCAACTATGCACAAACCCCGTGCGGGGTCACCCAAAGTAACCACATAGCGTGGTTACATTTCGACCCCGAATGTGGTCAAAATTTAACCACGATTGCGTGGTCATTTCTGCATAACTTGACCCCGCATAATTTGACCCCGCATACTAATGATCATTACCTTATAACCCCGTCAAAACGTACGGGGTCATTTCTTCCGACCACGCAACGTGGTCATTTCCCGTCGGACGGGGTTGATACTTCTGCCGGATGCGCGTGTACCATCCACGTTTCAAAGATTTAAAAAAAGAAGCTAATGTCAAGTAATATCATAACATAACATAACATATTTTGTATATTTTGCTCACTATGACCTATAACCTATCCTCTCCTATCGTATAGCATATCATACCCTATCATCCTACTTTAACCCTACTCCTATTATAGTCCTACATCCTATACCTATATATCCTGAAAACCTTTACTTTATTATATATAGGGACTGTATTGCAGTGCTTGCTAAAAGTGGTTAAAGATTTTAATTTAATTTTCTAATGTAGATTTTTAGATCTTAAACCTAATTACATGTTTGAATATGTACAACATAATAATTAGTATACATACATTTTTCATCACATTTCAAAGTGCAATCATTGCATAAAAACTTAAAAATCAAGTGTCATTTATATATATAAATTCTGGTTGTTTACGGTTGCTCATGGGTATTCAGGATACATCATGAATATTCATGACAATGGCCCAACGTTTAACCAAGTAGAAGTCGGACCAATACTTTGCTGATGAATAAGCAATATTTCAAATGGTTAGTGATTAACCAGTGAAATTGGAACATTGTGACCAACATATTTTTGGAAATAACCCATATGGTGTTGACCAATCGCATTGGTACATTTTTTGACCAGTCCTTTTTTAGAGTGCATTAAAATGACCAGTTTTTGCGTGGTCATTTTGACCACGCAAAAACTGGTCATTTTAATGCAGCGGGAGCATTATTGATCGAAAACAACCCCGAAACGTGGTCGAATAAATTCGACCACGCAATATGCGACCCCGCATTTTTAAGAGTGTATACTAAAGTCATATTTGTGCTGCCATGACATCTATATGATGTCTAGATCTAAGCCACAGTCACAGAATTAATTATGATTTAGACCTAGCTGCAACTTTGCAAGTCGCCCTTCCAGCGCAGTTTATGTTGCACACACAGTGAATGCGCGCGTGGGTCCGGTCCTATACTGTATGTGTGCAACTAATTTAAACTGCGCTGCGCTGCAAAGTTCCAGGTCTACATCATAATTTATTTTGTGGATGTGGTCTAGATCTAGACATCATGTAGATGTCACGGCAGCACAAATATGTCTTGAGTATAACTCGATCAGATTACAATATATTTAGTCTAAATGCTTACCTCTGAACGTATAAATTAGCTCTGGCATTTGGAACTTACTTTGTGTACAACAGCCTTAAACAACCATGTACGTTTAAACACATCATATCTGTATAGTGTTTTAAACAATTAATTGGAACAACAACTTTGAATGTATTTTTTAAACAATAGTTGTGTAAAAAGTTTTAAACAACTTACTTTAAACAACCTAGATGTTTTAAACAACTTTTTTAAACAACAAATTTTTTAAACAATAGTTGTGAAAAAAGTTTTAAACAACTGGGTGTTTTTAAACAACTTAATTTAAACAACCTCGTTGTTTAAAAGCTGTTGTTTAAAAAATTGTTTAAAATTTAAACAACATGCTGTTTAAAGTTTAACCAACTTGGGTTGTTTAAAGTTTTAAACAACAGTTGTTAGAGTAACCGGCTTAAACAGCGTTGAAGAGTTGTTTAAAATATTTTTTACTGTGTATTCCTGTTATATAATACGCTAGTTCTCCCGTATATATACATATTGTAACATTGTATGGGCTAATTGTGGTTCGACAAAAATCAATTCTATTTTTAAACTACAAAAGAGAGCAACACGTATCTGTACCGGATCGCATTTCTTAACTCACACTGACCCCTTATTCCATAAACTTAAAACGCTAAAAATTGTCGACTTGAATACTATCCAAGTAGCAGCCATAATGTTCAAGTACATTAATAATCAACTTCCACCATCCTTTGATAACATGTTTAAGTTTAATAGTTCTGTTCATTCCTACCCTACTCGCATTTCTGGAAATCCCAAATTATCAATAACACACAAATCTGTAAGACATTCTGGTCCGGACATTTAGAATAATTTTCCCGATAACATAACATCTTGTTCAACCATCTACTCCTGAAAGTTACACTTAAACAAAAGATGCTACAATCATACGTGCCCACAATTTAAATTAGTATTTACTATTTGCACCCGCACCTGCAATTGCACTGCACCCACTTGATCACTCAGTTTTACCAAGAGAGTTACAGGGACCGCGGAACCGGGGGGGGGGGGGGGGCTGCATCCCCCCTTTTTTTCAGTAAACACGCGTGCAAACGTATGGCAGTGCAAAAATGTGGTTATACACGGAGCACCCCCCCCCCCCCCCATTAAACCCCTCCACTTTCCAAGACGTTCCGCGGCCCCTGAGTTATGTCGCCTAATCTTTTTTACGAGGCCGCCATCCATTTCCAGCCTAACCGCTCACGATGGCGGTCTCCTGCGTTCTAAATTACGTCTAGTTTATTGGAGAAAAATATTTACATAGGTCTATTATATTCCTTAAACTTGTTTGTATGCTTTGTCTTATGTTTATTGTATACTATTATTGTACATGATATTTTACTTATGTAATACTGATGTAAAAATTCGATTTATTGTATGTTATTAGAACGCAGAAATAAAAGCAAACAAACAAACAAACAAACTTTGAATATTCACGCCAGTATACATCTGTTCGCATTATACTGCATTGTATTATATTTTGCGTGATTTTGTGGAGACTCATGACAAGCTGCTGACACAAACTGCTGCCCGTTTTTGTTTTTGTTTTTTTGTGGTTTTTTCATGTATTTTTCAGCCCAGTTCTCTACATCGAACTTCTCAGCGCAGTTCGTGATTAGCCTCGTTTCAGTCGTCACAGTGTTTGTTTGACCCAATTGAGTGCCCGAATAAAGTACCTCACATTGTAGTATAATATTATTGATCAGTGTTGTTGCTACTTTGTGGATTAAAACAAGGAGAGATAATTCAAATATGAATTTCTGATGCTCTTCAAAAACTATAGCAGATAGTTCTATCGGGACCAGAATTACTCCTGTGTGCCTTGACAGTGTGGTTTGTAAAGTGAGCAAGGGAGTAAGTGTATATGTATACGCATTCAAACCGATGACATCGAACAAAGAGAACAATGGGTCATCGGTAGTAATTCAATAGGTCATCGGTTGTCAACAATTGGTGAGGTTTATTCCGTCAATGAATTTTATGACGCAATTCAATAGTGGAGTCATCGGTTGAAATTCGAACAATAGAAAACATAGATGTGTGAGCGGGTGTGTGTGTGTGTGTGTGAGAGAGAGAGAGAGAGAGCGGGGGTGACGGGGAGTGAGAGGATAGGAGAGAGACAGAGAGAAAGAGAGAAAGAGAGAGAGAGATTTATCAAGACAGTGGAAGAGAAAACAGAGACTCGGAGTGGGAACAGAAGCAAATTAAGACAGACTTATAAAGAGATGGAGAAGTAAGGGAGAGAAAGACAGAGAAAGAGGGAGAGAGAGAGAGGGAGAGAAGGAGAGGTACGATAGTGTAGTGAGTATAGAATATGAAGACATTACAGGCAAAGAGAGGGAGAGAGAGAGAGAGAGAGACGTAAACTCCCAAAGGACACTTTCTCTTTCTTCATGCAAAAGAATTTACGTAATGGAAGGGTTGTTAGATTACACAAAATGTCCCCCCTCCCTCTTTCCCCGTCACACCCTCTCTCTCTCTCGATAAATCTCTCTCTCTCTCTGTACTGTCTTTATAAATCTTTCTCTCCCTCTTTAATACTATTTTCTCCATCTCTATTTGTTGCTTCTATTCCCATTCTGAGTTTCTTTTGTATTATTCTCTCGTCTCTATCTTGATAGAGCTTTCTCTGTCTCTCTGGTCTTAATTTCTCTCCGTATATATACTTTCCCCTCTACCCCCCCCCCCCACCCCCCGTCTCTCTATCTGCATTATACTCTCAACTCCATTGTCCGTCTCTCTCTCTCTCTCTCTCTGTCTCTGTATCTTTCCAAGAGGTCATTCAGTGATCTTTTCACATTAGTGATAATCGGGGGGGGGGGGGGACAAATATTTCAAAGATTGAATTCATTGCTTCGTAAAATGCCATCAATTTTTCATTTAGTTTCACATTGTTTATTTCATTTCTTTCTTGTAATTTGATTTTGATTTGATTTGATTTATTTCTATTTTATTTGTCTTCACGATCGGTTTACGTATATGAGAAAGCAAAATATAAGTATATACAAATTACATAATACAAAGGATAATACATATATCATAACAGCTCAGTGTAATAAATATCTTCCTGTTAAGATAATAAATGCATCAACAACGTTCTGAATAAAGGCTCAACTAAAGCTCACATCTCACAAATTGAACAAAGCGGTTTTGTCATTTCTGAACCCAACCGTCTAGCCGAAATTGTTAACACATACTTTGCAAACATTGGAGAGGACTTGGCCAAAAACATTCCTCCTATAAACAAATCATTTTTCAATTATCTGGATAACCCAGTCTCAAACACGATATTTGTCACTCCCGTCACTGTTTACGAAGTATTCTTTTCTTCACTGGTCTCCGAGACATGAGTAAATGAACGACGGAGACAAACATGCAAAGAAAATCATGCGAATAATGTATAGTTTGCAAACAGTATAACCTCTTATTATAAACATTTACAGATAATTATGTATTGAATATCTAAATCATTGCTTATTGATGAAATGGAATCTTAAGATGACCATGAACCAGTCAATAAGAAACAAAATATGTATTTTCGACGTTGTTCATCTACTATTTAGCATTATGTACATCATTATTTCAATTCAATTCAAATTATCTGTCATCATTCAGTTTAAAAATACATAAATACATGAGACAAGTTTTGATTACAAACATATCATAATGATGGGATTCCCACGTAAAAGCATAAAAGCTTGAAATTACCGTTTAGTATTTCGTTCATGCTATCCAAACCAAAGAGAGAAAAAAAGTGTACATTCGATATCTTTAACGACATGGCAAAGATAAACTCATTATGTGATATATATTTATATTACATTTTCAAATCCCGCTCCCCCATATGACGTTCATGGGGTTAGGGTTATGTGACATTTCTGACAGAGTCTTAAATATCTCTCTTTAAAACAAGATGGAATACATTTTCATTTGCATATGATTATATAGGCCTATAATCACGCACACTATTTTTTTCTTTACAGAATGAAACGAGACTTTCATTGATTTGTCAATACTACACGTTAATGTCATCTTTACAGAATGAAACGAGACTTTCATTGATTTGTCAATACTACACGTTAATGTCATCTACCCAACGATTTTGGTAAATGTGTTTCATATGTACTATCTACCCTGCATGTTTTTATGAAGACTAATTTTGAATACATGTTGATGAACAAAAATCATTACTTAATTCTACTTGCTTATTTACAATTGTAATCCTGACGAAAATATACAATGAGCTGCATACCCCATTGTGTATGGTCTTGTACATGTACATACTTATATTTGATGACTTTGTTTTCAGCATAAATTAAAAGAGGTATATGGCTAATCTACATGATTTTATTAAAAGGAAAACATCCATCATATCCATGTAGGCCTACATAATTATTTTTTTTCGTTTATTTACAGTTAGAGCAGTAGGATACGGAGATATGAAATTGGGACGTTTGTCATATAAATTGACTGGGTCACTAAACCTGTCATTTGATAATTCACTATCATTATATATTGATTAGTACATTCTACTCTTTGATGTGTAACTGATCCATTATTAAGAACTCAATCTCATACCAACACTGTTAAGAACTTAATGACCGCATGATCAACGTTTATTCACTGTTCTTTTACATAGATCTCCAGATGTTATCAAAATTAAATTAAGCTTAACAAACTTATAAACTAAAATCATAACTGTGAGATGACAACAACGCTGTTTGTATCTATTAAAAGAACTCTGTTATTTTTGTTTAGTGAAATGAATCCAAACCTATTTACAGTACACTAAATAACTAGCGGTATTCAAGTATCAAATCTATACACATTTATGACGATGATGATTATGAACTGTTATACATGTAAACGTAGCTGCATTGTTATACATGTACATATGCATATACATTAGTAGATAACACCCGTTCATCTAATGAACTTTATTATATAAACAAACGTATTGTTGTTGAGTACTGATGGTGAATAGCATATTTGTAGAAGTTGTGACAATGATTACAAATCATCTCTATGTACACGACCACTATCAATATAAAGCACGCATGACTTATATGTCGATTCGAACAATATCAAATTTTACAAAGTATAACCAAAGTGAAACAAAATATTTGAAATATTGCACCAAAAGAGCAAGGTCCCCAAGTAAGTATGACTCATTTGCTACAACTACCATGACTACTATATAAAAAAACAACTCATTATTGTTACTACTACTACTACTACTACTACTACTACTACTACTACTCCTACTACTACTACTACTACTACTACTACTACTTTACTACTACCATGACTGCTATACTACTACTCGATCCTCCCTCTCCACCTCCTCTTGCTACTCCTACTTATTCCTTTCTTCTTCTACTCTTATACTATTACTACTACTACTACTACTACTGTTATGATGATGATATGCATGATAGTAATAACTATATACTATTAATAATGTAGATGATTGTGGGCATATTAAACGTCGTTAGCGATGCATATTCCTGTTAAGTATATCATGATTCAAACCTGTGGTAAAATAGTCGCAAATGCATTCATCCTTGTAGTTAATATTCACCGTGATGTATATCAGGTATGGTTTGATGGCAATGCACCATGGAAGCTTCCAGAGTAGTGCGTAGTCATGACTGTAGCTCAGTGAACGTGAGAAATGCGGTACTCCTTCTCACGGTAGGAAGAGGCATACTTCTGCAAAAGAAGACGGGTGATGTTACAATGAGACATACATGTTTTCAACAAGGAGGAAAATGTGTCTAATTTAGAAATCCAATGGCTGTTCCCATTAATGATGAAACAGACATCACATGGTAACGTTGCATATTGTTCATGAAAAGTTCTTCCCTAGGCGCAATTTATATAGAATTCAAATAATCTATCCCTGCACGTGTCTAATGAATATGTATGAATAAGGAAACATAGCTGGGCTATTTCCTTTCTAGTTTATCCGGATGTTTCATTTGCTATATGATCCATAAATGGGCCGATGGTATGAAGTCGCTTCTGGGAAAGCAAAAGAATTATATCTAAGCAACGTCGGAATTACGAATAAACTATACCAGCATTATTTTAAAAATGTTGAAACAGATAATCTCTGACATCTTCCCTTTAAAATTTAATTTCTTATTCGCACTCCCCCCCCCCCAAGCCCGAAAGCTTCGCTTGTGCAATCCGCCCTCCCAAAATAAAAGGAAAGTGAAGGGAGTGAGTTCATGTAATAACGAAACGAACACTAACATTGTACAGCAATGAGTCAAAACATGAGTTAAGACAAAATCATTTTTTGTCATATGCATAGCGGTTATAATGACAAAGAAATAAAAATAAGAAATGGAATGAGAAAATGAGTACATAATAATTAGAAATAAAAAAAACTCGACAGAGTCGAAAATTAAAACATAAAATAATAATAATTAAAACAAATATTAAGAAACAGATTGAACAAGATGAATACGACTGCGTCTCCTATATGCCTCCGCCTAAATTCAGTTGATGGCTCAAACTGTTCTAGAAATATTTGATAACGAGGCTAAAAACCAGTAATTTCATGTAATTTCATCTGACCTTTGACCTACTTACCCCAAAATCTAATGAGTTCCTCTTTCTATGGGGATACATACTGGTACCAAGTTTGAAGTTCTCACCTCAAACAGTTCTTGAGATATCGCGGTAACGGTGCTAAAAACCAAGAATTTCATGTAATTTCATGTAAATTGACCTCTGTGACCTCTGACCTTTGACCTCCTCACCCCAAAATCTAATCAGTTCATCTTCGTATAGGGATACATACTAGTACCAAGTTTGAAGTTCTTACCTCAAACAGTTCTTGAGATATCGTGGTAACGGTGCTAAAAACCAAGAATTTCATGTAATTTCATGTAAATTGACCTCTGTGACCTCTGACCTTTGACCTACCTACCCCAAAATCTAATTAGTTCCTCTTTCTATGGGGATACATACTGGTACCGAGTTTGAAGTTCTTACCTCAAACAGTTCTTGAGATATCGCGGTAACGGTGCTAAAAACCAAGAATTTCATGTAATTTCATGTAAATTGACCTCTGTGACCTCTGACCTTTGACCTACTTACCCCAAAATCTAATCAGTTCCTCTTCCTATAGGGATACATACTAGTACCAAGTTTGAAGTTCTTACCTCAAACAGTTCTTGAGATATCGTGGTAACGGTGCTAAAAACCAAGAATTTCATGTAATTTCATGTAAATTGACCTCTGTGACCTCTGACCTTTGACCTCCTTACCCCAAAATCTAATCAGTTCATCTTCGTATAGGGATACATACTGGTACCAAGTTTGAAGTTCTTACCTCAAATAGTTCTTGAGATATCGCGGTAACGGTGCTAAAAACCAAGAATTTCATGTAATTTCATGTAAATTGACCTCTGTGACCTCTGACCTTTGACCTACTTACCCCAAAATCTAATCAGTTCCTCTTTCTATGGGGATACATACTGGTACCAGGTTTGAAGTTCTCACCTCAAACAGTTCTTGAGATATCGCGGTAACGGTGCTAAAAACCAAGAATTTCATGTAATTTCATGTAAATTGACCTCTGTGACCTCTGACCTTTAACCTCCTTACCCCAAAATCTAATCAGTTCCTCTTCGTATAGGGATACATACTAGTACCAAGTTTGAAGTTCTTACCTTAACAGTTCTTGAAATATCGCAGTAACGAGGCTAAAAACCTGTAATTTCATGTAATTTCATGTAAATTGAC
Organism: Heliocidaris erythrogramma; assembly: GCA_025617745.1. NCBI lineage: Eukaryota > Metazoa > Echinodermata > Echinoidea > Camarodonta > Echinometridae > Heliocidaris > Heliocidaris erythrogramma. Next base: position 2,715,427 of record CM046873.1, read on the forward strand.
CTCTGTGACCTCTGTGACCTCTGACCGTATCCCTTGAAATATCGCAGTAACGAGGCTAAAAACCAGTAATTTCATGTAATTTCATGTAAATTGACCTCTGTGACCTCTGACCTTTGACCTACTTACCCCAAAATCTAATCAGTTCATCTTCGTATGGGGATACATACTAGTACCAAGTTTGAAGTTCTTACCTCTAACAGTTCTTGAGATATCGCAGTAACGAGGCTAAAACCCAGTAATTTCATGTAATTTCATGTAAATTGACCTCTGTGACCTCTGACCTTTGACCTACTTACCCCAAAATCTAATCAGTTCCTCTTTCTATGGGGATACATACTGGTACCAGGTTTGAAGTTCTCACCTCAAACAGTTCTTGAGATATCGCGGTAACGGTGCTAAAAACCAAGAATTTCATGTAATTTCATGTAAATTGACCTCTGTGACCTCTGACCTTTGACCTACTTACCCCAAAATCTAATCAGTTCATCTTCGTATAGGGATACATACTAGTACCAAGTTTGAAGTTCTTACCTCAAACAGTTCTTGAGATATCGCAGTAACGAGGCTAAAAACCAGTAATTTCATGTAATTTCATGTAAATTGACCTCTGTGACCTCTGTGACCTCTGACCTTTGACCTACTTACCCCAAAATCTAATCAGTTCATTTTTCTATGGGGATACATACTGGTACCGAGTTTGAAGTTCTCACCTCAAACAGTTCTTGAGATATCGCGGTAACGGTGCTAAAAACCAAGAATTTCATGTAATTTCATGTAAATTGACCTCTGTGACCTCTGATCACACAACCTTTGACCTAATTACCCCAAAATCTAATCAGTTCCTCTTCCTATAGGGATACATACTAGTACCAAGTTTGAAGTTCTTACCTCAAACAGTTCTTGAGATATCGTGGTAACGGTGCTAAAAACCAAGAATTCCATGTAATTTCATGTAAATTGACCTCTGTGACCTCTGACCTTTGACCTACCTACCCCAAAATCTAATCAGTTCCTCTTTCTATGGGGATACATACTGGTACCAAGTTTGAAGTTCTCACCTCAAACAGTTCTTGAGATATCGCGGTAACGGTGCTAAAAACCAAGAATTTCAAGTAATTTCATGTAAATTGACCTCTGTGACCTCTGACCTTTGACCTAATTACCCCAAAATCTAATCAGTTCATCTTCGTATAGGGATACATACTAGTACCAAGTTTGAAGTTCTTACCTCAAACAGTTCTTGAGATATCGCGGTAACGGTGCTAAAAACCAAGAATTTCATGTAAATTGACCTCTGTGACCTCTGACCTTTGACCTCCTTACCCCAAAATCTAATCAGTTCCTCTTCGTATAGGGATACATACTGGTACCAAGTTTGAAGTTCTTACCTCAAATAGTTCTTGAGATATCGCGGTAACGGTGCTAAAAACCAAGAATTTCATGTAATTTCCTGTAAATTGACCTCTGTGACCTCTGACCTTTGACCTACTTACCCCAAAATCTAATCAGTTCCTCTTTCTATGGGGATACATACTGGTACCAGGTTTGAAGTTCTCACCTCAAACAGTTCTTGAGATATCGCGGTAACGGTGCTAAAAACCAAGAATTTCATGTAATTTCATGTAAATTGACCCCTGTGACCTCTGACCTTTGACCTACTTACCCCAAAATCTAATCAGTTTATCTTCGTATAGGGATACATACTAGTACCAAGTTTGAAGTTCTTACCTTAACAGTTCTTGAGATATCGCAGTAACGAGGCTAAAAACCAGCAATTTCATGTAATTTCATGTAAATTGACCTCTGTGACCTCTGACCTTTGACCTACTTACCCCAAAATCTAATCAGTTCATCTTCGTATGGGGATACATACTAGTACCAAGTTTGAAGTTCTTACCTCTAACAGTTCATGAGATATCGCAGTAACGAGGCTAAAAACCAGTAATTTCATGTAATTTCATGTAAATTGACCTCTGTGACCTCTGACCGTTGACCTACTTACCCCAAAATCTAATCAGTTCCTCTTTCTATGGGGATACATACTGGTACCAAGTTTGAAGTTCTCACCTCAAACGGTTCTTGAGATATCGCGGTAACGGTGCTAAAAACCAAGAATTTCATGTAATTTCATGTAAATTGACCTCTGTGACCTCTGACCTTTGACCTCCTTACCCCAAAATCTAATCAGTTCATCTTCGCATAGGGATACATACTAGTACCAAGTTTGAAGTTCTTACCTCAAACAGTTCTTGAGATATCGCGGTAACGGTGCTAAAAACCAAGAATTTCATGTAATTTCATGTAAATTGACCTCTGTGACCTCTGACCTTTGACCTACTTACCCCAAAATCTAATCAGTTCATCTTCGTATGGGGATACATACTAGTACCAAGTTTGAAGTTCTCACCTCAGATAGTTCTTGAGATATCGCGGTAACGAGAAGTGGGACGGACGGACGGACGGACAACCCGAAAACATAATGCCTCCGGCACCCACCTTCGGTGGGCGGAGGCATAAAAATGGTGAAAGAGACGAAGGTGATTTAACAGAAAAAAAGAAGAAGATAAAGGAAACACTGGCGACGAAAATACATGTAGACCGATCAAAAATGAAGCAAAATACTGAAAGCCATCAAAATAGAAGCTTCGTTATCATGGACATTAAAGCCCGCCGCACACTGTACAATCTGACTGCGATCCGATTGCTCCGAGACTGTGAGCCCAATCGGATGGCAGTAGCAGGACAACACAGACTGTTCCACTAAAACCTGTATCCGATGTTTTGCAGCGCATGCGTATTTTGCATCGGAGTACGTTAACCATTTTCATCATGTGCTGTATGTTATATCAATTGAGAGGAAAAGTATCTTGTCTGAAAATAACATTGATTTACACAACAAATTGGGCTGTTTTACAACCGGGAAAAAGGTACGTACATGCATCGTTTATACCAAAGATCTATTATATATTTTTTAACAGTCACAAGACACAGTCCTGAGAGCAAGTGGGGTAGGAATTAAAACTAGAAGATGAGGACGAGGGTACATGAGAAAGAGGATGCCGACGTGTCTGCTGGAAGATTGACTTCGATCAAAGGGAAGGGGAGGGAGAGTAAAGAATAAGGGATTAAGAGAGAATGAACGAGAGAGAGAGAGAGAGAAGGGGCCTGTAGCTATAGTTATTAAGGAGGAAATGAGAAAGAGTGGGCAAGAAATGGAAGAGGGGAAAAGAATGATGAAAATGAACAGAGAGGAATAAGGGAGTAAAAGTGAGACATGCAAAAGTAGAGCGGGAGAGAGAGGGGTGGGTGGGGGGGGGGGGGGGAAGATGCAGGCAGGTCCCATATTGTAGAAAAGTAGCACTGAGACGAGAAGGAAAGAAAGAAAGAAGGAAAGCAGACCCCCCGAAAAATACAAATAAAGGAATAAATAAAATAAATAAATAAATAAATAATAATAAGGGGGTGTTTCGAGTGAGATCAAAAGAATATGAGAAGAGTAAGACATGGTAAAAATGAGAAGAGTTGAAAAGAAGGATAAAGAAATGAAGCACGAAAGAGAGAGGATGAGAAAGCTAGGAAAGCCTTGAAAAGGAATAAGATTCATAGAGAGTGAGAGACAGCTTGGGACAAAGAGAGAAATTGATTTGAAGTAGGTATAGACATACGTGGTGTATAAGAAAGAATGAAAAGGGGGAGGGGGATTCTAGATTTAAAAAGAAAAAGGTTTATATGTATACATAATTCAGCGCCCTCCCCCTTCTCTCTTTCTCACCCAAACTTCATCTCGATTGCATCAGTACCGGGTTCTGTTATGAATCAGGAAAGCGTTCTTGCTTATAACCTTTCAAGTTGATCATTAGTTTACATGTTCTATATGAATTATGATAGCTAGGCCGAGTCGCTTCCCAGAAAGCAAAAAAAAAATGACATCTACAAATCTCCCCCCCCCCCGATTTTTATAATTAACATACCTGTACATCATTTTGCATGTTATGAGCGTATTAGCACTATTCTCTTAATAGAGATCTTTTCTCACATTACGTATTATATAATTGATATCTTTGAACGCTTAATTGCATTAAAGGAGAATTAACCCCTGATTACAAATTTACTTATATTGGAAGGTGTAATATATTCCTACTTATTGGCCTAAATCATTTTATAATAAGATATCAGAAAAGGGTATAAATAAAGATATTCCAACACCCGGTATCGTCTCGTACTCATTTACATGGGGGCTGCCATTTTCTTGCTGATTTGGAGTTGTACATGAACCATTGAGAAATGTTCCAGTCAGGAAGATATTTTGAATCCAAATCCTAAATTGATTTTCTTCATTACCTAAAATCCCATATGTGACGAAAAATATAAAGTGGGTGTTTACATGTATTATAAAAATTAAATCTTTATAATGATACTTTTAAATTGTCTGGTTTTGCTTAACAAAAATCTATTTTCTTGGGTTTGCCAAACAGAGCAGAACATAATATATGCAGCATGCATTCCGACTTTTCAAGTCCATTATCCGAAAGCAGGTGAATGCATAGTTTGCCGCTATAGATGCTCAGGGAAGAAGCATCCATAAAATTTGAATTAATTTGCTCCGTCCCATACGTCCAGTATCGAGAAAATAGATTTCTATTAAACGAATATCGATTTTCAACAGAAATATATAAGGAAATCTTCAGTTTAAAAATAAATTGACATATCTATTCTATATTTTTAATCTCAAATGGGTTTTTAATTTTGAAAAAGGCAATTGGGCATTTGGATTAAGAAAATCTTCTTGTACACATAAACAAAATGGCAGTCCCCATGTGCTGCTAGCAGACGATACATATTGCTAGCAGATGGTAAATTGTGCTCAGAAAATCTTGATTCGTATCGATCTCGTATATTTTGACGCGAAGCCATATAGTCTAACAAGTAGGAATAAATAACACCTTTGAACACTATCGTCTTTATTTTTGAGCGTAATTCTCCTTTAAGGTGACTGCTAATACTTGTGAAGACAGATCTGTTTCCTTTATAAGCTTATATTATAGGAAACCATGGGGCGTAACTTCAATGGCGTGGAGTGGGTACCGGCGTTGAGAGGACAATTATTTGGGGGAAACCGATCTCACCAGGTGAATGAAATGTGAATTAACAGGGCATGCAATAAGAGGTGGTGGGGAGAGGGTCCTTTCATTTTTCTACTCATTTTCTTCCCCCTTCTTTATTTGACTCTCCTTTTCTGTTTTGTTTTACTTTTCACCATGTTATCGGGGCACCGTGTCTTATAAAGCTTCACCACTGCCTTACAGAAACAAATTTAAAATGCTGCAAGGACTTAGAAACCAACTTTCCTTCCATTCTATATTGTCGGTTGTTCTGATTTAGAGCAGAACTAAACATATCGGGTTTTTTTTTTTCTCTTTAAATAACTGACCGAAAGCTCTTTTTCTCAGTACCGTCACGGGAGATAAGGGATAAATATAAGAGAGAGAAGACAATCATAGGAGACAGGATAAATTAGAGTACCGTAATATAATGAACAAACAAATACATGTAAACCAGAAACCAATGACGCAGATTGGAAGCAAAGTTCAAAGCGATAAAGAATTAAAGAGAGAGAGAGAGAGAGAGAGAGAGAGAAAGAGAAGTGGCGGTGGTAAACCAAGCCAGTAACAGTATGCATATAGACCATCCTCCATGAATGAGCCAGGTGCAAAACGCTGGGGAAAACTTTAACAACAAAACGGTAGTAGTGATACAGAGTATAAAACATGAAATAGAAGGGAAAGCAAGACGAAATAAAAGGTGCGTCAAAAAGAAAGAGACACAAAAGGGAAGAAAGGAAATGAAGCCAAATTCATTTTCCTAATACTAGTGAAAGGTATCTCTTGGAAAACGGACAAGAAGCAGCAATGATAAATGTAGATGTATATGACGTATATGTAGGGCTACCCTTTTATTACAAATATCTGTATTAAAAAAAAACCGTCCTTTTCCATAACTCTTTGAAAATATGATTTTATGTCGAATAAGAAAATGTGAATGTTCTTCATACGAACATTCTTTGTTTACGTGAGAGAATCACGGCTTACAATGTAATAACATTGGGAAAACTACGCCGCAACTGGCTTACCTTACCATTGTTTTTTTTGTTTCTGTAAGATTTCTTGTATCTCTTGAATACATTCTAGATATTTCTAGCTTAAACCGGTAGGAATGAGTCCTCCCATTATGTCTTTTTAAAACTGTTAATGTAAAGTAAGAGGTTGTAAATTTATCGTATGCGCTATGTTCAAAAGACAGAATCGTGTTTTTATTTTTTTCAAATCAGTTTTTAATTCATTAGTATTTGTACGAATGCGAACAACTTTTTAATGAGTTCCAGTATAACTTATTAAACTCATATCCATTCTAAATCAAATGGGGTATCAAAACAACAATAATAATTATGCATCGAAAAGTGGATACTTATAATTTTCGAATAGAACAAACCCCCCCCCCCCCCCCCCCCCCCTTCCGGGGGAACACTTCTCTTGGGCGATCCGGCCGCCCCTCCCAAAATAAAATCCTGGCTATGCGGGTGACAGAAAAGGAAAGTTAAGAGAGTGAGTGCATGAAATAGCGAAACGAACACAAACATACAACAGCGAATCAAAGAATGAGTGCAGAAAAATAAACTTTGTCAAATGCATAGGGTTGATAACAATAATCATATTGAAAATTAAAGCAACACAACAAACACAAAAAAAACGCAAAAATAACTAAGATAACGCAAATCGAGTCAGGGGAAACAAAATGAAATTTAATATGAAAATGGATTAAGAAAACAAGTAGGTGAGAAATATTTGTCAGAAACACATACATGTATTTCGTTTTCGTGAAGTGCATCAGGTATGTATGTAATGGAATTCTAAAAATGAAAACAAAGGAGGCAGGCAAAATGAGTCGAAAATGGAAACAAAAAATCTATGCAGAAACTGACTGAAAAGTGGTGAAACAGATGATTTATCAGTAAAACAAAAAAAAGAGTAAAAAAAAAACAACAACATTGCCACCGAAAAATATACCAAGAGAAAAAAAAATGAAATAGAAGCAAAGTCTGAAAACCGTAACAAAACAAACGTATCGCCATCGTGGCTATTACACACATGCAACAAACAAACAATGAAAGTGTACTCTAACAGTGTAAACAACAAGGAAGAATTGACTTACATGCCAAACCTCCACTTTGAGACCTCCGCGTGATGTGTGAAGACCCTTGAGATGAGATTCCAGTCTGCCGCCCTCTTTAGTCCCGCACACGGCAAGCCTATGTGCAGAAAACAGAGAGATGGAGGTAAGGTGCGCTGGGTGTCAGAGTTAAGGAAAATAATAATAGGTAGTTTTTATATAGCGCATTTCATAACCGAAGGTTATATCAATGCGCTTTACAAAGGAGATATTATTACCCCGGTGATCGGATACTGGCATGCCCGCACACAATGTATGCACATTCTCCGCTCCCTGGGGATCATTCCAGCCGTGACGCTCAAATTGCTAAACAAACGACATTAACTTTCGCATCCTACCGGGTACCCATTTAACACCTGGGTGGAGAGTGGCAAATGTAGATTAACGTCTTGCCAAAGGACGCTAGTGCTGCGGTGGGATTCGAACCCCGGACCTCGTGGTTCACAGTCCGGGGACTTATCCACTGATCCAAAACACCTCTGAAAAGAGGCAGAGAGACAGAGAGATTATGAGAGAAACACACAGGGTATTCCTAACATTAAGGTTATCAACAGAAGTTACATCTTTGGTACGTTCGGAGGGGGGGGGGGGAGACAAGGAAAAGAAAAATAAACAGCCGGAAAAGTAGTCAATTCATCAGCATTCGATTCTAAGAGAGAGAAAAAAAATGAATAGACCCTAGTTCATGACATGATGGTAGGGGAAAGGGAGTTATGGGGGCACCCTGCCACCTCTTGGTATCGCCGCTGTTGACATCATGCTATTCAGACGATCCACCCGAAATGTATTAAAATTCCAGATATTTGAGCAACAATCACCTCATATTCGGGCAGCGATGTAGTCTATGTGTGATTTTTTTCCCCCTATCAATTCATCAATAACGGAATTAACCTATAAATGCACACCTAAAGTACATGTATGTGCCACCAAGGAGTTCTATGATAATTCATTGGCACCACCAAAGAGTAACAACATTATTAAAGTAAAGTTGATAAAAGTTTATTAATAGGATAAAACAGTTCTCTTGTAATCATGACCGGACGCCCACGAGTACATACCACTCCTTACAGCTTTCCATTTGTCTTTTTCTCTCTTTTTTTCATCTAAATTTTCAAGATAAATCAGTATTTTCCATTAAAAAAATATTCATTACTAACTTTTCATGCTAATTTAACCCTTACTGTACTGGACTATTTCCGAGCTTCTCTTTACGGGGGGGGGGGGGGGGGGGGGGACATTATAATAAAAAACAACAACAAGCAAACAATAAACAAATTCCGTCGGGATGGGTTGTCAGACGGCCCGTAAAATTTAGGCCAATTATTTTCCCCTAAGGCCCACGGACTACAATTGCCAGATCGGAGAGTTATGTGGCTGTACAGTAAAAAAAAAATATTAAAAAATGGCAAAAAATTTCCATCAGGAAGGGGGTGTAACGCTCCCCTGCAAGAAAAAAAAACACCAACATGCCCTTTGACCAAGCTTTGTTGCCCCTAAATTGCTCTGGATGCAGAGAAAAGGTGGGGTTTTTTTATGTTCCAACCTTAATGATAACTCAAAACATTGAATTCAAATTAATTTTGAGTATTGTAATTTTTTTTTAGGGGGGGGGGGATGAAATTTTATGTGAAATGACCATTTCATCAATAAGTTATCAAATTGTGAAAATTGTATTGCTTTCTGAAAAGTAGCAAAAAAATCTTGAGAGGATTTTGTAAACTTAACCATCGTCCAACTGCAACTGTTTGAGAAGACATAATAAAGCAGCTCGCTATATTACTATACGTGACTGCCATGCTGAAATCTACCATTCGTGTGTTAATTACACAAATACCTTGCAAGATCTTCTATTATGCCTTGTCAAGACGGTAAAGATTGACAATGGGCAAGTTAACAAAATGTTGAAAATGTTTCGTAACTACTTTTGAGAAAGCAATACAATTTTCACTTACTACTGTAATTATCGTTTTGCACCAAATTGAACATTAGGAAAGTGAGAATACTCAAAATTGAACTACATACATGTAAGTTTGACTTGATTTGAATAAAGAACATTCGACGTACACTGTATTAAGGTTGGAATGTAAAATAAGAAGTCTTTTCTCCACATCCAGATAGTTTTGGGTAGCAAGGCTTGGTCATAGGCACTTTGGTGGTGTTGTTGTTGGTTTTTTTTTCCGGGGAGTGTTACACCCTCTTCCCGATAGAATTTTTGGTCAGTTTTATAACTTTTTAAATGTACAACCATACTGCCAAATTTCGGTGAAAATGTTGTAACCCCCCCCCCCCCCCAATCTGTCCTCCACCGGGTGAATCTGTATTTTGGTAGAATTGAAAAACAATAATTCTGTTTTAATGAAATCAATTTGAAATTGGATGGTAGGTTTTTTTTTAGATGATATGCAGATCGATACAGCTAAAGGGTATACAGACCAAATGATGAATAGATTAAAATATTACATTAACGTCCGCATCACAAAAATGTAAACGTCTGGTCAGTCTACATGTACATAATAGTATGCAACACGATCGCAAAGTCTTAAAGAAAACATTGAGGCAATTTCAATTAGACTTTTCCACCACCAATTTAAATGTTCCAATGTTAACATTACAATCTTTAAATACGTAATTATAATATCATAATTGATAGGATTGAAGTAAATTGAATATATCATAAAGAAAGTAAATGTGAGAAAATTACAATGCCCCGACCGGGATTCGAACCCGGGACCTTTGATTACATGACCAGTGCTCTACCAACTGAGCTATCCGGGCTCCCGTCAAAGCAAAGTAACAATCTCACATATAGCCCCTCTCTTTCCATCGAGCGTAGGGGGTACATCCATATCCAATTCCATGCGTACGCTCATGGGCGCAAATCCAGGGGGGGGGGGGGGGGGGACAGGGGGACATGTCCCCCCCCCCCCCACCATTTTGAAGATAGGCCGATGTCCCCCCACAAATTTCAGAATAAGAAAAATGTACATACAGTGTAACTGAGCCTAATAATACTGTAATTCAAATTAAGTTACCAAAACAAAGGTTATTTTTTTTTTATTTTTTTTTTTAATTTAAATTTTTAAATTACGGTATATTTTCTTTTTAAGTCTTGACTATTGGGGATTGAGCATGTATACACATATACCCCATACGGACCTACGGCACGTGTAGGGCCTAGACTTTGCCGAGCTAGTTTTGACAGCAAAACTAGGCTACAAGCGCACCATCGTAGAGTTAAGTTAGGCCTCGACTCGCTCACGATCACCGCGCCGAGGCCTTATAATTCATATGTAGGCTATATCTACAGTAGATTTGTACATGTTATAACGTCCTACATCGCCACGTGCATGCATTGCTCGAGTTTGCACTTTGAAGATGGTACGATTATTATCAACCGCACGAAAGGTAAGCAAACTATTTATATGTTGAAATATGTCTATTAAAGATTCATTGGGATGCTGTTTTGTATGATCTTATTCTAAATTTTTAAACAAAGTGAGGTTAAGAGTTTAGCCAGGGCCTGAACCACCCTGGCCCTGCTGCGCTGCCCCATGGCCTCGGGCATGTGTCAAGACATTCATTAGACATTAACCTGTACGGAGCTCCACTGTAGGCCTAACGTCGTTATAGCGGAGCGATGGAAATTCTGTAAAATAAAAGTGTAATAATTCCTAGTAGAAGTCCAAGTATAGGTCTAGGTCTATAATTTAACTAATACTTTTTTTTTTTTAATTGACCTCAAATTCAGTTACCAAAACAAAAGTTGTGTTTCTGTCTGGATGATGGACTGAACCAGAGGGAGAGATTTACTTTCTGCACTCATGCGCCGTGTTGTAAATATATTCGTTATTATTTACTGTTTTGAAGGAAATAAAATAACGTAGGTCAGCAGACTTCATGTAGATGATCTAAAAATATAATTTCTTTTATTCCTTTTGTTTTACTTCCATAACTTCTTTTCTTAACACAGGTGTTGGCTTCGAAAGCACAGAGGCCTATTAAAAACGTAAACGTGAGGCTGAGACCCAGGGTTACAAAGTCGCGAAGACGGTGACTCCGGGTAAGCTGGCATAAATATGTTAAATTTTGTTCTTTATGAATTTGTACGTCAGCTGTGGTAGCAATTCTAGAAAGGCTTAGTTTCACTTTATGATCCTCAACCATGTAGTATCTTGTTTTAGGACTACTCCCCGAGGAAGCATGGACTCCCACCTGACAAATTTCCCGGAGGACGACTCCCCCAGAGAACAAAATTATTTAAACCTTAACCCTTATGACAAATTGTCTTCGGGGTGGAGTCATCCTTGGGGGGGGGGGGGGGGGGGGGGCGGGGGTAATTGGGGGAGTGCACAGGGTGACCAGACGTCCCGTATTTCCCGGGATCGTCCCGTATTTTGCTCCTTTGTCCCGGCGTCCCGCATTTCAGAATATTGAACAAAATACATACAAAAGTGAAGAATTTTCATCAAATAACCAAAAGAAAAAGAAGTAGAGACAACAATAAGATCGATTAAACTGCGGTGATTTTCTTGAGCACTACCGAATACAAACAAAATGTTAAGGCCTGCCGCCTAACTTATGTGTGCAGCTAGTTTGGAATTGGTTGCATATAGTAATAGATGTATAATTAATACAACTCTATGTTTCGTTGTAAGAAGCTACGCATGCATAGGTGTGTGTACTGTAAACGCATTCACTGCACGGTGTTCGCATCTAACAACGTTCGTATGCGCGCTCTGTCTTTGTTGCGTAGAGATGAACTAGTAAGTAGTATAGATACCCAGGCATGCAGATACCCAGGCATGTAGATACCACACCACTAATTCATTCCCCATAGGCTTATGTACAAATTCATGTATATCCAGCCATTATTTTCAGTCTTCCCATCTTTGTCCAAATTTCCAAGGCTTCACCACCAAACTTTTTCACCACCCCTCATCTAAAATGGACAAGTCTTTTTTTAACCATATTTGGCAACCCCATCACTGAACAGCTGCTGCATATGCATAGTCTGGCTAAAAGTTGTCCGCCCCCACTAAAATGCACCCAAATAGCCCTAAAGCAGGACCACATACACCTTACGAGTTAGACTTGACATTTTAAGTAAAACAGTCGGTAACCATGGCCAAAAAAGCTGTTAAATCTGCCCAGTAAACTTTTTAGTGCACTTTGTAGTGTAGGGGTATCCGGGTATTAGCACAAAAAATATGCACGTAATTTTTTTGATTTAGTAGTGTGAGCTCTATAATACGCTCGTTTCAAGCTACGCATGCATAGGTGTGTGTAACTGTGTACTGTATTTTTGTTAGATGCATGCGAACACAGTACGCATTCGCTGTGTTCGCATGCATCTAACAAAAATCGTGCGCCCACTCTGTCGATGTCCGGTGTAGCGGCACATACGGTTCCCGGCAGATACCGTTCTAAAAACGGCAAAGAACACTATCTGCCGGCGGATCGTGTTCCAACCCCGGCAGATACCGTACCTATTTCTCTTCGGCAGATATCGTTCTTGCTATCGTTTCTCTGTACTTGTACAGTACGTGCACACTTGCCGCGAATTATGGAGTGTGGTGCTACTTAACTTAGTTCGAAAAAGAGGTGTAGCTTTAATTGAGAGCTACCTCAACGAACAATAACATGACGAAGGCTATTCGTAGAAAGGCCAAGAAGTTTATTCTCAAGACTCAAATATGATGATGATGAGGCCCTATGTCTTCACTATGTTGGCATGGTTGGGGCATGCGGAGCTGCTGGAGACGCCAGCTCGCGCTCGGCTCCTACTCCTAGCTCCCCGGAAGGTGGTGGCCAACCCTGCGTAGCAGCAGCGGCTGCTGAAACGATGGCACGACGAGAACGGTAATTATAATTTATATCATCTACCACGGTATTACTGAATAAAAATCTTTTCGAGCCTTCTTGTCTTGTCTTTCTGTTAATACCCACCTGTTAATGCCCACCTGTTAATGCCCACAAATAATCAAATTAATGTTGATTAGGCCTATTTTGGCAATTGAAGATTGACTTGACCTTACAATATTTTTGCGGGGGACTGGCTAGACACTAAGTTAGACAGTGATTGGCTTCGTGAGTGTAAAAAAAAAAAAAATAATTGGCTATAGGCTACGCCTTTTACATCACGAAGCCAGGCGTTCATCCCCAGCAGGCAGCAATCTAATTGAGCACGGGTTAGCATAGACCGAAAATTCTGTCTCTCGTTCGTTAGCTCTTCACTTAGTGAAGAGCCGACCCTATCCAAATAAGAGGCTAACGAACGAGAGACAGAATTTTCGGTCTAGGGTTAGCAGGACATGGAAATGCTCTGAAATGACACTTTCCGCGACTCCCGCGGACCGACAGGTCCTTCACCACAGCGTTTCCTCCTAGGGAAACTTTTGGAATTAGGCCTAGTAGGCTATGTCTTTTTGATCGTACGTATTTTTACAAAATTTTTTTTAAAAAGAGCATAAGAAATTTCCGAGAACTAACCAGTGTTTGTGTATCCATGCCTCCTCTTGTCATGCAGATATAAAATGGCGGCTGCGTGCGACGGGGCGCGATACAACCATAATTGAATCTATCCGTCGCCAACAGCGCAAAGCAATTTAGGAAAAGCAGTATTTTGTACACAAATGTATGCCAAATGTTGTTGTACGTCAATTAGGGTAAAGCTGCTATGAGTACAGGCTGTATTAAAAAGGTTACCTGACATCATACTGATGTCAAGATATGAATTATAGGTGACTGTTGACTATAAAATAACATTGCTTATTTTATCTTTCAGATGGTGTCATGTTGTCGGCAAAAACATAACTTGTACTGAATGTGGCCAGACGCACCAAGGAGGTGCAATGCAATATTCGGTTGTGCCTGTGCAGGGCAAGGGCAAAACTATGCAGGATTCCTGGGAGATGTTTGTCGGCACTACCGACTTCAGTTGTGTATACATGTGACAACAGCGCCAGGGCCTCGACAAGAGGCTACCATTTACTGAGCTTCTATTAACTTTGGAAAGGTATTTAAAGCACCCTTTTCGACTCTAATGAGTAGCTGGTCCTTTGGGCCCTTTTGGAACAAAGTCCGGGACCCTGTGGCCTTTGGTGGGATTTAACCATTACCATATTTCATTTTAAATGTTTATAGTTGGTTTTCAACACCAAACGAAAGTTTCTAGCTCCAAGGTTGGCTCTGAAATGCATAAAGACAATGGCGGGCCACTATTAAACATAAAATTTGGGTACTTTGGGAACTGTTTATCCAAAATCAGTCGATGGCATCGTTCGTTTTCAGCGTTAGATTTTACTTGGGCATCCATGTTGAAAAAACAAACAAACAAACACTATTTCCCATGAAGAGCCGTCTCTGTACCTAACTATACACCCCCAGAACAGTTTCCCCACAATAACTAACCCCTAGCTAGGACAATTACCCCAATACAATTTACTTGTAGGACAGTTGCTGCTAGGACAGTATCCACAGAGGGCAATCACCCAAAAGGGCACACCCCGAAGGATAGATGGCTTATAACCACTAACAGAACATGTATGTCCTTACGGGTAATTGTCCCAGTGACATTTTCCATTCGTATGGGTTGGACGACTCAATGTCGTGGCAGTAATGGGGTAAATAATAATGAATAGCGGTCCTTATGGATAGTTATGAATGGTGGTCCTTTTGAACGGAAGTCCTTAAGGATAAGAATAATTTGTCTATGGTTTGTCCGCTTAGTAGAAGGACCGCTATTCATTTAGTCACGAGTTATGGATAGCGGTCCTTATGAATAAGTGGTCCTTATGAATAGCGGTCGTTAAGTCTAGCGAGGTTATCCTGCAATTCATGCATCAAGAATCTTTTCTTGTTTGATGAATTTTATTTTTTGTTGTATTCAGTGTTCTATTTCATGTAATTCTAAATGTGACCCGACGCCTCAAAACCTACAATAAGTCGGCAAAATTATTATTTTGGTTTTATAAATTTTCTGAAAGTAGAGATTCTCAGCTTTCCAATGGTATATCACTTACCTAGTTTCCTCAATGATAACACCTTTCAATATCTCATTTAGAATCAGTATGTAACCAGCAATCAAAGACCTATTCAGAGAAAATGGCCATTTAAAGGTTTACTAAATTAGAGAGAAAATGGGTGCTCTTTCCATGTAGTTTTGCCTTCTAATCACGAATCTGCCAATTGATTGTCCAAATTATGTCTCGTTTTGGCGAAAAAGGGGGAAAAGTAGAGGTTTTGGGACCGTTCCTTAAAACTCGTGAGCTGATTGGCTAACCCCCAAGTGACGTATGAAAAGTAAGAGGCACAAGATCTGCAGGCTGCAGCATATAATATTGTACACAGAATGCGGTTTTTGACCCCTCTGTTCAAAGGACAATTTATGAAAAAAGGATATTAATCAATATAATCTTAGGAGTGAATAATCATTAGCAATATATTTTCTACAAGATCAGAAAGCGCTTTTGCCCAAATATACAGCTCTTGTTTTGTTTTTAGCTTTTCTTTTGAACAATGTTCTCATCCATCTGAGCTTGCCGAAAGAAAGTTTTGCATTGGTCATAAACGCGTGCACAGCCGTTTTATGCGTCTGTATGTACAATGTCACATCTTTAGTACGGCAGTGACTACGCTCCGCTCTTGCATATAGCGACTGGTGAACGTTTTTGTTTTGTTTATTTCACTTACGGCTTCTTTTTTTTTTTTTTTACTTCGCTTTATATAGTACGTTAGTATTGATTTAGATTTTGTCTGAATTCGAGTAACTTATATAGAGAGAGGAAAAGTGCCCGAGATTCCGAGTTGGAGGACTTAATTTTCTGAGCCATGCAGATACGAACTCTGATTTATCAGATGATTTATCAGACCCCGAAGGCAAAGAATCTCGAGTGGCAAGGGGAAATTCGACCATATTGTATGTTTGAACCCCTCGCAGAATACGGTGAAGGGCCGTGGGTGAAGTAACTCCATGGAGCTCCAACGCGTTGGAGCTCCCTGGAGTTACGGGTGAAGTAGACCGAAAATTCTGTCTCTCGTTCGTTAGGTCGAGCGAGCGAGAGACAGAATTTTCGGTCTACGGGTGAAGCTGCTGCAGCTGCTGTCGTTGAAAAACAGATTGACAGACCTGACTCCAAGTCTGATCGTTGGAATAACTGAATCTTTTAGCTAGCTTATCCTTCTCTTCATGCCAAATTCGGAATACAGGCCATGATCCTCAAAATCATCTTCGGCAAATTAAAGTGATCGCTGCAGATTGTAATCCACTCACTTGGCCGGCCCTTGCCACTCTGCCCGCGTGAGCTTTTCGTTTGCAACCCTCAATTTCCGTAGATTTTCATCTTTAGGAAAATGATGTAGGCTTACACCATCTTTAGGGGTCTTGCTACAACCCGCAACTATACACCGATTAGGCATTATTGATGAAACTGTGTCCCAAAATCAAAGTTATTGTGAGGAATTAAGCACACGAAAATATGCAATCCAAATGGTTGATGCGGTGAATGCATGCTCAGCACCGGGCTGGGCCTGCCGGGGGCCTCCGGGCGCTCACGGTATAGGTTAGTGGAATATTTTTCCTTACTTTTCATGCGTCACAGATCACGTGATCACGATGTCGCTTCGTTTGGGCTTTTTTAGGGGCGGGGCTTATGACTGTGTAAATCAGCAAAAATGTACTTTTCAAACGGTTATAAAATATGACTGAATGCATACAAAATTGTGTGATGGATATTTTTGGCTCCTGATGACACCTTCCTACGAAAAATGGGCAATTATTTTTTTATTTTAGTGACCCTTTAAGTTCGGAACAAAAGAGTGCTAAAACTTCGTTCTGCGTACGCCCAAGAAAAATGGGTATTCAAATGGCCATAGCAACCGGTATGAAGGGATTATTAGATTAGGCTGAATTTTGGCACACTGTTCAAGGAAAACCTATTCATTACTCACTCCAAAAATCAATTTAATACCTCTATAGGTAAAGTAGTAATTTGGCATTGATTGAAAGTATTACAAAAGCTCTCCAAGCATTCATTAGCTTGACAGGTGAAAAAAAAGGAGTCATTTTAAAACGCCCAAAAAACATATTTCTGAGTCGAATTACGACTCACAAACTTGAGACATGATAGAATGATAATGAAACTACCCATTTTTAACAAAAACAGAACATCGACTGATCCAAGCAAATTTACTATTTTGGGCTGTTTGTGGTCTGAGCGACTTATTGTAGGTTTTGAGGCGGCGGGTCACAAATGTTCTTAACCCGAGGACTTCTGAACTTTCTAACTCCCATAGGCTTAACACAGAAACCCTCCCGTTCCCGTAGTCAAGGGATTAAACGAATTTACATGATCGTAGAGGGCAGGCTTTAGAGCATAGGCCAATGCTAGTTAGCGCATGGTACAAAATGACCCCAAATATCCACAGATATTTTAGACATGGAGGGTCTCTTTATGTGCACTTCAGAAAAATAACTCTGGAAGTGATAGAGGTACCTCATGAATAGCTTTTGTTTCCCCTTTAAAAAGAATACTTCCACCTAAATATCATGGAATGCACCATTAGTGCATAATTGATAATGATTACATGACATTCATGAGCACATATCAAATATTAGTGTCAGTGGGTTTTAGAATTTGGTACAGATGACCTTTACCTGCTCATGCTCAGATTGCATCTACGAACTGGCTTATTCAAGTAACCTATGTCAATCATCCTTTCCGACATTTATAGCAGATGAGTTTGTCCAAAGCCATTTTATTGGGGAAAGGGGGAGGGGGTGGGTGGGTGTAGGGGTGTCTGGGGCAATTAGCCCGTGGCAATTTCCTTATATGTTGTTGTCCTAGCGGTCATTGTCCTGGGGGTACTTGTTCTGAAGTAATTGTCCATGGGAGTAAAAGTCGATTTATTATGAATTAGCTGTAAAAATTATTTTGTTAGCTCCATGAATAATGTACCTAATATTGCTTATGCCCCGCAATGGAGCTGTTTACTTCTACTATTACTACTAATAGTAAGACTTTTGCAGTAAATACTGGTCCTATATTTGTAACCAATATCATTTACACTCAAAGTAGTTGAACCAATTTTTGATCTCTTGGTACACTGTATGAAAAACTTTGTAATTTTCGACACATAATAATATTGGATGGTTTGTTCCTCTTCTGGTAGAAACCCACCAAAAGATAGCATATTTCATGTTAAAGTGACCATGAATTGTCTTTTACCCG
This sequence comes from Heliocidaris erythrogramma, assembly GCA_025617745.1. Classification (NCBI taxonomy): domain Eukaryota; kingdom Metazoa; phylum Echinodermata; class Echinoidea; order Camarodonta; family Echinometridae; genus Heliocidaris; species Heliocidaris erythrogramma. Next base: position 2,733,882 of record CM046873.1, read on the forward strand.
CGTTAATCGTTAACTTTGATGACGTGCTTTAATACGTAAATGTGTATTTGACGTTGGAATGGAAATACAGCATGGATTAAACATGCCATGTATTTACGACTATTCAACTTCTATATAACAGCAATACTATTACAACAACAACCACCCACTACGTTAGACTTATACTGCTACAAGTAGTACTTCTGCTATCAATATTACTACTACTACTACCACCACTACTACTACTACTACTACTACTCCTTACTTCTACTATTAATATTACTGTTACTACTACTGCTATTGCTAATAAACCTCCTAACACTACTACTGCTACTATAATCAATGTTCAAAGTAATTTAACCAGCTGTTGATCTCTCAGTATCCTCTATGAAGAAAAAAAATCGACACAGTGAAATCACTGGATGGTTTGTTCCATGTCTGGTGAAAAGAAAAAAACCCTAAGAAGATTGGAAGTTTCTAGTGATCAACCGTAATATTATTTTTATGCATTATAACACTTACATAGATGTAATGATGTGTGAATGTATATGGTTGGTGTGAGCATTGTAACGAAAACAATTTCTACTGCTACTACTACTACCACTACTACTACTACTACTACTACTACTACTACTACCACTACTACTAATACTACTACTATGGCTACTATAAAAGCAGCAACAACGCCTACTAGAACTAATTATACTACTACTTCTACTACTATTTCTACTGCTTCTTCTTCTTCTACTACCACTTCTACTCCTACTACTTCTTCTACTACTTTTTATTACTATTTTTACTACTACGACGACGATGTCTAGGACTACTAAAGATAATACCAAACTCATGAAAGCTCAAAGAATAACCATATTCAGAATTAGTACTGATCCTATATTTGTAACCAAGGTCATTTACACTCAAGGTAGTTCAACCAACTTTTGATCTCTTAGTTCTCTCTATGAAAAACTGCATATCTTTCGACACAGGGATATTATTAGATGAATGTTGCTCTTCTGGTAGAAACCCAACAAAAGATAGCATATTTCATGTTAAAGTGACCATGAATTGTCTTTTACCCGCGTTAACCGTTAACTTTGATGACGTGCTTTAATACGTAAATGTGTATTTGACGTTGGAATGGAAATACAGCATGGATTAAACATGCCATGTATTTCCGACTATTCAACTTCTATATAACAGCAATACTATTACAACAACAACCACCCACTACGTTAGACTTATACTGCTACAAGTAGTACTTCTACTATCAATATTACTGTAACTACTACTACTCCTACTACTACTATGCTATTATTACTACTACTACTATTACTGCTACTACTACTACTACTACATCAGCAACAACTTTTATTAAAACAAATTCTACTACTACTACTACTACTCCTACTACTACTACTTCTTCTACTACTTCTGCATTTTCTTCTTCTACTACTACTACTACTGCTACTACTACTACTACTACTGCTACTACACTGCTGCTACTACTACTTTACTACTACTTTTACTACTACTACGACGACGATGACTAGCACTATACTAAAGATAATACCGAACTCATGAAAGCTCAAAGAATAACCATATTCAGAATATTAAGATGGACTATTTGTTTAATATGTATATTAACATCAACCGCGAATAATTATCTTCTTCTTCTTTTGTTTAGAACTCTTCGCCTTAGAATTATTTGCATACAAATATCCGATTAAAACAAATAAAGTATTCCACCCACTGTTTTCCAACACACAAATACCAACGTACATCAACAGGGAGGGAGGCTGGGAGGTTGAGAGAGAAAAAAAAAGAGCGAAGAAAATTACAATATCTCACTCAATCACCCCCTCCTCTCTCTCTCTCTCTCTCTCTCATCTCTCTCTCTCCAGTCTCATTCTTTTTCTCTCTCTCCCTCCCTCTCTCTCTCTCTCTCCTCTATCTCTCCATTTTCTCCCCTCTCTCCTTCTTTAATCTCTCTTTCTCTCCATTCTCTCTCTCTCTCTCTCTCCTCTGTTTCACCCGGTTCCCTTCTCTTTTATCATCTTCTTAAAGTTACCAGCATTATGTCACATCATGTTTCAACCTTTACAAACCTTATATTTATTTACAAACCATACAACTTTTAAAATACGATGCTAACATTGCTTACTTTAGAAATACGTGCCAAACAACTTACACTAACTCTAATGTATTGAACTATACCAGCAGTAAAAGCAAATTTCACACTTTAGAGTGTTATTAACACAAAGTTTTAAACTAGGATCAGTTTGCAAATTTTACTTCAAGGCTTTTTTTCTGATATTTTCTCCAAAAAGTGTTTTTAAATTAATGCTTTGGTTATTTAGTTACATGTTCACTTTGGGTTTGGATCATATTTGGCGTTGCAACTAGATTAAGAGAATGAGGAATTATTTATCATGAGGTATTAGTATTATTACCTTACATGTATTGTACAGTGTAAATCCCCAAAAACTTATCGTCACATTTCTTTGATTTTAGATGATAAACAACAAGGTACTAATAAAACTAAGCTGATGTGAAGTCTTTTCCTATACTCAAGTTAAGCATTAAACAAGTGTGAGGTGAAGACTAAATTAGATACCGGGACAGTACTCAGACAACGCCTAGTTGTACTGCAACGTGCATGTACACAAGTGTAAAAACATAATTATTACCGTGTACATGGTGTATGCTACACGTAATGTACTTGTCACACACGCTATATCCATGCGGAACACCGAGGTTGTTGTACGGGCAGCCGTCGGGGTGGAAAGGTCCTAATGTTCGGCAGTTAGTGTATAGCTGTTATCTAGCGTTTCTCACGGATATACTCTAAAATTCACCAGAAATCATGAAATGACACAAGATCTCATACATATATATTTTTATACAAGGAGAACAACATGAGACTATAATTATACACGTTCCTTTCCAATTTCCTTTTCGCCTACCAAAATACGTTCATTGTACTCATCAACAAAAGGGTGAGATTTCTTTGAATGCTCATTAACCAAGGGTGACTTTACAACAACCAACAGAATTTTAACATCATCGATGGGTAAAAAACATACTGATTTTAAACTGACGGGGATTAATAAATGTAAACCACATCCATGTGAGCGTTAAATTATACAAGTTTGGCATTATATTAAAGATCTAAAACTACTTTTTTCAAATTTTATTTACAGACATGACAATAAATTAAACATGTTCAATTCAATGTCCTGGTTAGAGTATTTACAAGAAGGATACAAGACAAAATAACTTCTGTCATAATTCTCAAGGCTCAGTCATATTTGACACGGTAAACACGGTAAACAACAACAAGATGAAAACTGTTTCACGTGCAAATAAGAAAAAAAAAACATATCGTATATCAAGAGCCCGCAAAGCCCGATACACACAAGGCGTCATTCACCTGACGTAGCGAAGGATGGCGTTAGTGACTGTTACTGTCCTTTAAGCGTCTTGAAAGAATGATATCGTTTAAAAAGTGTTCGTAACATGAACAGTGTAAACGATGCTTTTAATAACTGGCATATGAGCTAATTTCATTTACAGTGTCCTTTATCGCAGGTAATGACGCAATCGAAATGTCGCCTCGTGTGAACCGAGTATCTTTGTGTTTCAAGAACCAGAAATATGAGGGCACTACACGTACGTCATTTTATTTTACGGCTTCAGTTTTACCGTGACATATAGGAACGAGGATACATAACAACACCAAGAACATTAATTCACTTAAAATAAACCATAATTTCTCCAAACATCTTTACACCTATAACAAGTGATGCAAAACATAATTAAAGACATTATAAAGAATATTATCATAATACAATAAGCGCTGTACACAACAGAGTATCATTATTAAATAACATCATTATTGTAATATTTTCCATGGCTTTCAAACCAACAATCTAAAAATATATATCACAGTGTTTTGGGAAAGACCTGAAGTTTCATAATGTTAAATGTTCCTATGGAGTCTCCTCATCGGATTTATAGAAGGAGAGTATTTCAGAGAGATGGAGCTGCTGTTCCAAAAGTGGGTTTTTTTTCTCCTAGACTAGACAAAGTGGTTTGTCCTGTTCATTGTTTGCTTTTAGAAGAGCTCAAATTTCTTCCTGGGACATAATTCTAAGACTATAGTTTGCAAATAATTTGGAGCAAGACCATTAACTGCCTTCCTGTGTGGAGTAAGATTATAAATTCTATTATTTTGCTTGCTGGTATCCGGTGAAGATTTTTGAGACCTGGAGTAGTGTGGGGGAAACTTAGATGTTTTACTGAGGACCTGAGCATGGTTCTGTGATATACAGTTGTGTATAACATTTCATAGTCCAGAATTTGGCCGATTTAATGTTAACAAATAATCTCCAATTACGCGATCTCCCCCTACCTACTGCAAGCCGAAGGTGGCGTTTTCCCAAATTCGTAACGGAGAGGACAAAATCGATTCTTTCCAAGCCATCAATATTCATCACCCCTATGTAGACATTTGGTAACACGCCACCTTCGGATAGCGATACGTAGGGGGAGATGGCGTTATAGACCGCTTCGGTAATGTATGCACATTTTATGCATACCTTTCAAACAAAGGTTGTTCTTGACAACCTGAAAGCTTGCCGGACATTGCTACAAATAATGTATGCAAACTGGATTCGAAGCATTGAGGCTCATTTATAAAATCAGGCTCATGGTATAGCTCGTCACTAGGTGCTCAGAGAATATAATATGTGCATAAATTAATGTGTATACATTAGAGAAACGGTCTATTGGATCTTTCATATTATATTAGCATTGCAAAAGATGGTGGTGTATTTAGGATGCTGTTATAATGGGGAGGGCGCAAAGTCTGGAAAACTCCGACAAGCAGAAAAAAAAATAGAAAGATTCCTACATGATTTGCGAAGGGCACAAATATGTGCATATTCAATTTTTAAGGTTTGCACCCCTACCCCCCCCCCCCCCCACTGTCCCACCGAACCCCACTGATAGAAACACAGGGGTCCTCTTTAAATATCACAAAATTCGATGACAGTTACCCGATGATTACTGTATTCTCTAACTCCCATAGGCTTAATACATGGACCACACGGTTCCAGTAGGCAATGGCTTAAATCGATTTCATTTCAAATGTCAGTCCCCACGAGTCATATGCCTCTCAACAAAGGCTGCCTGTTATCACTATGAACACGGTGACAAAGAAAGCGGACAATTTATGCAGCTCCTCATTGTACCCTCCACAATAGCTCTTGTAGACAAAAGGACATCCCTTCACTGCTTTTATGTGACACCAGTTCTACATAATGGATGTTCTTTTGTTAACCGTGCAATTGTGAAGGGTACAATGAGGAGCAGCATAAATGGTCCGCTTCTTTGTTCGTCATGTCCATAGTGTATAGTGGTCACCTATACTGTCTCTACCTAAGATGAAGTGTATTTGTCATAGTTTATCGAATCTTGTAGATAATGTAGAAAGACCACTCGTCTACAATCCCTACTTATTCTGTTTGCAGTGAGTTGCTTCTAACAACACTTTGAACTATTTCTGTAATACATTCCAGCGTATGCATATCCCCCTCAAGAGAAACTACTGACCTGTTCCGAGTAATTGAGCTTCAAGTTTCATACACAATACGTTGTAAGATCAAACAAACAAAAAAATCGGCTTGTCTGACAAACTAACGCTTACTGTAATCTGTATTCAGACTATTGAGAAACAATAACCTTGACACTATTGAATGCAATAGTTCTTACATTAAACCTTATCGTTCATCAACTCACGCACAAAAGTGACAACTGGGGCCTGTTGCACAAAACTTAATCTCAACTCCTAAAAATCAAACGCAAGTCCTGTGCACTTCTGATTGGTGAAAATAATACTGCGTTTGATTTTCCCGAGTTGCGTTCGAACGAAGTTTTTCTGCAGAAACACGGTTTTAAAATCTAGTTATAAACTCCCAAAGAGGCAAAGCCCTATGTGTATGGATAATACAGGTATAAACAATGCACCGTGAAACAGTGTTTCATTTCAAAGTGATGATTCTGGCTTCACAACTGAGCTACACACGAACTTTACACAATGCTAAACGCAAAATTAACCTCCATATACATAAGCTAGTCTCGGTGGAAATCAAAGTGATTACTGGAAATTGTATAAATGTTGTAACAGATCTATAAGAGTGCTATGCCTTTTTTTCAATTTGAGATCACTAATGAAATGTGATAACAACCAAGGAGAATCCTTTATATTGGCCATACGAAAAACAAAATAATACACAAAATGATATAAACATACTTTAGGATAGAAAGTTGCAAGGAGGTGATGTAAAACAAATAAATAATTGTATCTAACTACGCAGCTATTGTAGACCACGAGCACCCAGTAACAAAAATATGAGTCAATTTTCTTAGAGTTCTTGCTTCAGTTCCTTCAAGCAGTTTATTGAAGATGACCACATGACCTTTGACCTCAATCCAGACGATATAGAATGTACGTTAACAAGAAAGCTGTATATATGTACTGGGCGTCAGTTGCTATACACACAACAGCTTACATTGAATCTAGACTAATATATCTACATTATAGATTGCATAAACGGTTATATTACAACAGCAAGGTAGAAACCTAACGCAGACAATTATTTTGTTGCTGGGTCATCTTGTGTTGTCTTTCTAGGTCCATCCTAATAATTTCACTCTTCATATGTTGTCATCATCTTTTCATTTCTACTCTCATCTTTGCTCATTGGTAGCATGTTCCTATCTGATTATTATCAGCCCGTCCAAATGTTTAATCTCGTTTTTTCTGTATTTTTATGAGACCTTTCACATGTTTAATTTCAGTCTCTCTGTCTGTCTGTCTCTCTCTGTAATTTTCTTTCTTGGTATATATATTTCTTTTCTCAATTAATACGTATTACCCAACTCTCTCTCTCTCTTTGTCGACAGCGTATTCCCATCCTTTCCTTTCCGCACCCCCCATCTCTCTTTCTGTATTAGACTCCCCGCTGAATCTCTTCAAGGATTCATTCGGTAGTCTTCTCACAGGACGCATTTGTGACGTCATTGCAGTTGGATGGCGCTCGATTTCGTTTCTTCAACCTCCTTCAAGTCGTAAAATTGATATTAGAGGGGGGGGGGGGGGGGGGGGGGGTTGCATTGCTGCTTTTTGCGCTGATGAAACAATCTTCCAAAGATGTTAAATTGTTATACAAGTAAGTAATAAGGCAGTTTAAAACGGATTACTATGAAAATCACTACGAATTCCAAAACTCTTCGTGGCAAACGTTTCTAGTTGCACAGTAATAATTATGTCATTTCTTCTTTCTATTTATAATTTTGGGTATATGTCTCCGAGTCATGCTATAAGACAAAAGTACACAGGCCATCAAATAAACTATTTTCAAACTATAAATTATTTAGTAGTTTAACAGTTACATATAATCATATATAATAGAAAATGATTGGTTTTTGTATGCATTGAATCATTGCTCACAAATAAAGTGATATCTGGAAATGATCATGAACCAGCCAATTATAAGAAACAAGAAAATAATGCATGTTCGATTATTCATCCAATGTTTGAGATTATGTAGAATATTTCGTTTATATACAATGGAGAATGTGAAGAAACTTGATGAGAATGATTGATGTCTTACATGTCTGAAGGCTTCATTAAAAGTTATGCTCTTAAAGGGATACGCCACCAGGCGGCCGGGGGAAAGTCAGGATTGCGTAAGCCCCATTCACTCGTACACAAAGTTCCCTGATAGCAGAAAGTGTTAAAAAATGTTAAAGTAATTACGTCAATAAGACGACAACTTGAACCAACGCAAGACGTCAAGAGGACGTCTTATTTTGACGTCATCTCTATGTTTTCATTCCTTTTCCCTCTACGTCTTGTACACCGTAAAAACTAAAGTGCTACTTTTAGGGTCATGTAAAGTGACTGCACCTGAAATGCTGTTTTAGCACTTGTAGTGTGCTAATTTACCAGCAAAAAAAAAAATGTGACAGTGGCGAGCCTCGAACCAGGTTCCGCTGATTGAGAGGCGCTGACGTTACCGATGGACTAACGAATGCTTCTTGCAATCCAGTTTAGTCATGGGAGTCAAGTAGATAACATGAACTATGTGGTGTCGTAAATTCACAATGCAACAATATGATCTGCTCTAAATCGTACAATATGAGTTAGTCTAGCGGTAATGCCAGCAATTCCCGATCAGCGGACCCTGGTTCGAAGCTCGCCCAAATCATTTTTTTATGAATGTTTAGCAGTTTAAGGAGCCGGTGGAGCTCCCGTGAAAGTGCTGAAATAGCACTCTGAGTGCAGTCCCTATGCATGTCCTCAAAAAAAGTGCTACATACAGCACTTCAGTTTTTACAGTGTACACATGACGTCAAAATAAGACGTCCTCTTGACGTCTTGCGTTGGTGCAAGTTGTCGTCTTATTGACGTAATTACAGGACGTAAAAAAGACGAAAACCACGACGTAAATATCACGTAATTTTTACCACTTTCTGCTATCAGGGTTTGTGCGTCGAACGCGTCCGTCGGACTGCTGGGATTACATTTCGGACTGCAAGAAGCCGACCGAATCTTGAGCTCAGGCTGAGTGTGAATGCTGCGCAGCGACCAGTCTGTCCGGAGTTTCACCCTGGGGGGGGGGGGGGGGCAACGCCATGCGATCAGGTAACGATCACGGTGCCCTAGGTCTCGCGGCATAACAACGTCAACAATCTCAGGTTAAGTATCCATTTAATGGACAGAACTGGAATTCACTCTTTTACGAGTTAGTGAACCCTTCTCGTTAGAGTTGAAATTCACTATCAAATACATTAGAATTCACTCTTAAAAGAGTGATTCCAACTACTCTGTAGGGAATGTTTTAGAGTGAATTCTATGACTTCTCTTCTAAAAGAATGAATTTCCATTCCTCGGCATAAAGAAAGCATCCATGTTATCTTAACCGACATTGATGTTTATGTCTAGCAGAAGGAATTATTTTCTGTTTGCATTACGATACAGTTTGATAGACGGATAATGAGAGAGTGGGGAGGTCACTTACGGTATGCCACTTAGGTTTCAAAAGGGGGAATCTCGCCTGTTTTGCCCCCCCCCCCCCCCCCCCTCCCCCCCGACCAAAATCACCAGTGTTTCTTTCTTGTAAAACGTGGACAAAACAATTATTGAACTCGGTAGATCGATTGTGCGGTAGTGAGGAGAACCACTTATCTAGATAATTCCCAGTTTCGTCATACTTTCAAACCAAATCAAATAAAATTAAACTCAATCCAAAGACTTTTGAAAAATCATCATAAAAATAGGGCAATTTCCACAGCATTGTCTATGCGAACATTACGATGACACATTACGTAATCCGAACATGATTTCTATGGAATAGGATAATTACCATTGAGTGGATTTCTCGATAAATCCACTTCTTGGGAAGTCATACAAATTTAGGGATTCCTTCATTTTTGAGTGGAAATTCACACTAAAAACAGTGGAATCCATTTTCAAAAGAGTACTTCAAGCACTATTTTGTAATGGATTCAAGTCCAAAGAAGTGATCTCTAATAGGACTCCTACAAATGTGGATTTCCTCTCCTCTGTCTTAAAGTGATTTGGTAACTTTGTGGAGGCTTGATAAAATCTAAGCTGTCTGGCCTTACATGCTATCAGTGTATGTAATATGGTGTAAAAATGAAGCCCAGGGGGGAAAAATACTTCAAAATCATCATATCCTTCACAAAAGGAAACATATGCAAGTGACCGGAAATGCCAGAATCATTTTTCCCATAGACTTAGTGTTATACTAAAGCGTATGGTCATACGCTTTCGTAAATAGGATTATTCAGTCATAGATATCTTAATAATAGCATTATATATTTGAAAACCTTTCCATGCCTGGCTATTTATTTATCCTTCTGAACATCATTATACAAGACAGATATCAAAATTCAACAATTTATTAAATCAAGCCTCCACAAAGTTACCGAATCCCTTTAAGAGAGAACAGTTACATCTCCATCAATGAAACTAAGAATGTACTATCAATTGTTTATTCATGCCAAGTATATACCACCATGATCGAATACAGAATAGAATTCA